>CM034706.1:68685058-68713304 GCA_020142125.1 Phrynosoma platyrhinos | reverse complement strand
ATACGTCAACTGCGCCCTTATCTGGATATGAGGGACTTGGAAACTGTAATACACGCTCTGGTAACCTCACATCTGAATTACTGCAATGCACTCTACATGGGGCTACCCTTGTGCCTAACCCGGAAACTTCAACTGGTACAGAATATGGCAGCCAGGCTGATCACAGGAACACCTAGGAGGGAGCACATAACACCGGTGCTCAAATCCCTCCACTGGCTGCCAATTAGTTTCCGGGCACAGTACAAGGTGTTGGTGTTGACCTTTAAAGCCCTACATGGCTTGGGTCCATCTTATCTGCGGGACTGCCTCTCCCCATATGATCCCCCCCGTGCGTTCCGGTCCTCTGGGAGGAACCTGTTACAGCCAATAAAAACTAGGATGTCTCAGACCTCCCAGAGGGCCTTCTCTGCAACTGCTCCCAGGCTGTGGAACGGCCTGCCGGATGCGGTCCTTCTTATTACTACTCTTGCTGCCTTTAAAAAAGCAGTAAAGACGGACCTCTTCCGGCAGGCCTTCCTGGAATAATCTTCCGATCTAAGGGGAGATGGTTTCAACTGTCCCTTATCTGTAGCTCGCTTCATTTTTTGATTTTATTGTTTTTTGTAATGTATTGTTTGTTTGGTTTTAGACTGTATTATGTTTTAATCTCTTAAAGTTTAATCTTGTTTTAGGGGGTGGAAGGGGGGTTATGGGGATAAGGCTTGTTTTAACTTTGTATGTTTTAAAATGTTGTAACCCGCCCGATTGCAGAGCAGAGGGGCGGGCTAGAAATAAAAATTATTATTATTATTATTATTATTATTATTATTATTATTAAATGCCATAGGAGTGGTAGCATTCCACATTGGTATACTAACAGGGATCTCAGTTTTCCATGTAAAAGTTATCGAAGATCTACTGTGTAATCACAGTTATTCCTAGTTAAGTGTGTAAAGACTACAGACTAAAGCATACATCAATTCTGCTTTTAAACAAAATTTCAGGCCTCACTGAAAAGGCACCAAAGCATTTATGAAGTTAAAATGTTTATTTCATTTATTGCTGTAATGTTCGTGCATTATGATATATAACTGAGAGCCTTACAGTGCAATTTTACTTTGTAGTTTTTTTAAAAAAAAAATGTTTGCCTGATTTATAAAAAGGAAATTTAAAGATGCTAGGATGACCTTTGGCTGGTTAATGATCTCTTAGCCTAAATACCTTGCAGGGTTACTTTAAAGACGGAAATGACGAGCATCATTATATGTCACTTGAATTTCTTAGAGAAAGGCAGGACATACATTTAAATAACATAACATCTACCAGACCTTTCAGTTCTACAAACAGCATTTAAAAAAAATCAAAGTAACTAAAATAAACAAAGGAAAAGAGGGGGAAAATAAACATTATCATTTAGATTTTGAAGGTTTGTTCTTCCCTGAGTTTAGATTCCATGTACAGTGGCTCTACACCAGGATTGACTTTAGAAATGAGTAATTGAATAAACTGGCACATGTATTAGCATGCATAGCAGTGATACACAACTTTTTCTTAGACGAAAGTGGCTAGCTTGTGTTGACAATATTGTTATAGTTATTATAGGTTATAAAAAAGTAATCACAACAGATGCTCTTAGAAAGCACTGTTTGGCAATTTAAGACTCACTATATACAACAGCAGGCCTTTAAATCTTGGTGACATTCTCTTGCCTTTCCCTCCTCTCTTCCCTCACAAGTGAAACCTGAAATATGGCCTCTGGGTTCAGATAGTTAATTTTCAAAGGAAAGAGAAGTGCAACATGCAATACATGTTGCAAACTAACAAATTTATCTATCAGTGCTTCAAATAAAGTTGCAAAAGGATGAACACTGACTATGACACCCATCCATATGATTGGCCACCAGTCGCTTGTGCGATGCAGTGCCTATACAGTGCATCAGTGTGCCCAATGGAAAGCACAATCATGGAGCCTCCCCTACACACTCCCTTCACTCCCCTTCACTCCATGCCCCCCTGCCCCATTGGACTATCTGGCTTGTGTATGTTGTCATTATATCCACTGCATTATTGGCCATTGCCTTTTTGCTTTCCCGCAGTCCCACTCTCACCAGGCCATTTTTATGTCATTGTGAAGATGTGCATTTTCTGCTATGACTTGGAGTTTCCCATCTTTTTTTTTTTTTTTTGGCTCTGGTTTTTAGCCCTGGAACGTGGTTTTGTTTTGCTTTCCATTTGCTTTTACCTTGTGCATCTCCTAATCGCCTGGCCTGCAAAGCAAGCTGGGAGCCGCTTTATTTTGCCTGTGTGTTTCACCCCCTTTCAGTTTATGAATCAGTATTTAAATTGGGTCTAGGTCAAGTCCATTTTCCAACTCTTTCTCTCTATCCATGGAGGTATGCTATTACAGGACATGATAACATCAGGAGCTCATTCATATATTCATCCTCCAACATTCTTCAGGAAAAGAAATTCAAAGAGAGAGATTTCAGCATAAAAATGCCAAATAATAATAAGTCACCCTATGATTACTGGGGAGTAATAGGGACCAATTTTTTTAAAAATACAAATATAGTTGCTAAAATTGCATGATTTTAAAAGTTAAAAATGATGGTAGTTATGAACATTTGCTATTCTGAATTTCCATATGTTTTAGCTGTCTTGGATGATGACTTAGAAACTTCAATGACTATAGAATTTGGCTGCAAGAATTAACCTTACAGCCTCAAATCTCTAAAGGAATTATCCTGAAAAAACATCTCTTCCCATCTCCTGAAAGAGTGCCTATAAAACATAACTGAGCACCACCAGTTAAACAAGTTGATTTTTTCTGTTCAAAAAAATGATATTTTTTTGTGGTGAGTCCTAGCTGTTGAAGGAAGTTTGGCTAGAATAGATTTGATTGATTACACTTATGTCATGTCTTTCTCCCAAAATGGGATCTAAGGTATTTATGGCATTGCAGTCCTTTTGGTGCATGGTCAAGACATACTTATCTACTCAAGATTTTAAAAATGATTTAACTGCTTTTGTCTGTAGCTTTATACAATCAGCCCTCCATATCCGGGGGGGCAGGGAGGGGGGGTTCTGTTCCACACTTCTACCACGGATGGCAAATTGCACAGGACCTCAAGTCCCATTCTTCCCAGTGGTGACGTGATGTGTCTGCAATCATGTTGGCATGGCCGCATGTACGCACCACCACTGAGGAGAACAGGGTGGGGCCATCCTCAGATGCTCCAATCTGATAATGTCAAGCCCACAGATAGGAAGAGCCAACTGTAGTTTGTTGCTGCTCAGTTTAATGCCAGGATAATGATGTGTTGTTTGTTTTATATTGTACTTTTATTATTTGATAGTGTCCTGTTGGGATGAAGTGCAGTCTAGAAGGGCTCATCTATTCCACAAATAGATGAGCAAACTTTTCATAGAATTGTCATAGTGTTTTAGTTCCTCTGTTTACAATTAATTCTCTCCCACCTTAATATTGGAATGCCCGCCTCCCCCCAAACTATATTATTAAATGTGCCGACTGAGGATAACACTTCACCCATCTGATGAAGTGGGCTATAGTCAATGAAAGCTTAAGCTACAATAAATATAGCACAAACAATATTACAGTCTTTAAGGAGCCACACCTCTGTGCTGTATTTGCTGAAACAGACTGGAAGTGGCTGCAGCTATGTTTGTCAGCTTCAGCTAAAATGCTTAGTTTAAATGCTTCAGTTTAAAATGCTCCTGTACTAAAATAGTTCTATTTTTTAAAACACAAACATGGGCAATTACACTGAAATGCTTCTATCAGATGTTCATATATAATTTGAAAGCAGTTCTGAGCTGGAAAGCCCTGAATAAGATATCACAAAAATGAACCTCCTGCATCTGAAGTGAAGGCATATGGCCAGTTCTCATAAGCCTACAGCTAGTACACTGGCTGTTTACTAGGACTCTTTGTGGAACTAGAGGTATAGATTACAATGTCTGCAGAACCTCTCCTCATCATTAGGCATGATGGAAAACAGAGAGGGCGAAGAAACATACACTAGACTGTTTTTGAATAGCACACAGACATGATAAACAACATGAAAATAGTTGCAAGACTAATTAGGGACTTGGTCAGATTCAGATAGATCAGATTTCTTGTAGCAAAGGTTGGCTTTCAAATCATGGACGGTCTGAGAATTAAATGCAGTAAAACTCTCTGGACAGGTTTAAAAAGTAAGGAATGAGATACCAACAGCAGCAAGCAAGCAAGCAGGCAAAGCTGAAAAGCTCTAAAAGCTAGAATCTGTTAGTGGCCACAATGTAAAGAGGTTTTTTCAAGAGAAGTTTCCTTATTCTGAGAACTATGACATAACACATCGTTGCTATTTAATGAAGTTCTAATTATAAATAGTCATATTGTCTAAGATTTCTGGGGTGTACATACAGACAACTGATGGAGCGATGTAATGCTCTCCTAGGTGATAAAGGAGGAATGGGTGTTTTTTCTTGAAACCAATTATCTTTTAACAGCAGAATAAATCTTAATACTTCCATGTCTTCATCAACTCTGTTTACTGGATACGGATCAATTACTCTACAATATTTCTTTATTTATAAACTGTAATTCAATAAACATTCTGGAGGCAGTCTTCAGTGGCAGTCTACTCTGTTTTTAGAAACAGAGTAACATCAAAACAACAAATAGAAACTATTAACAGGCAATAGGAAGAAAGCAGCAGCCATCTTGTCCCAACAGTTCTGATAACAGAAAAACAACTGAAGGACACCATGCTCCACAATGTACACACATACTTCTTTTTGTGGCACTTCTCTTTAGAGCATTGCCCTACTATGGTGTTTTACAATTATACAATACAGCGCCACTTTGTTACCTGCATTCAAATCTGTTTACAGCATGTGTGCACTTCATGTCTCAATGTTGTATGCTGGCAATTTTTTTATTTATTATTTTTACTTTTGTATCTTTTTTAGGGCTAGTACTAGTGCATTCTTAATAAACGATTGTATAAATGTGTGTGTGTGTGTGTGTATTTATATGCCTTGGCAAATGTGGGGGAGGCTGTGATTCACTTCAAGGTGATATTCCCTTCACAGTGGTGTTCTGGACCTAACCATCCTAGTAGCAGGGTATGCTTGTACTTTTGGAATTTCTGACTTTACAACTGGGTACTGTAATTGTGATCAGGCAGCAAAATAAAACCCTTCCTAAGTTTTTCACAATAATATAATGATAAAGCAGACTTAAGATGCCACTGACAACTTTTTTCTTATCAATTCTTCATATACAGGCCGGATATAAATTATTATTATTCACATATAAGTGAAACAGGTTTGGTTTTTTTGCTGTGTTTTACCATTTATGGTAACTGGCACCACTAGGAGAAGAAATTCTGTTCCTATTATCCTCCTAGTTTAAGCTTGAGCTACAGTTGTTTAGTTGTGCTGCACATGGATAAACATACTGGAAGTGCATTTCTTCCTATTAAGAAGAGTGGTCACTGAAAGAGATTAAGTACTATTTGAACCAATTCGGGTTTTTGGTGTGTGTTTTTGGAAAAGAAAGGCAGAGGGAGGAAAGAGTAGCAGCTGGGGGGAGGGGGAAGAAAAACCAGTTCCTGTGGCAATTCTCCATCCTCTTAGCATTTTCTTGTAACTGTACTGTTTTACAGAAAAAACTGCCACAGCAAAAAAATGACAAATACAACACATAAAAGAATAAAAAGGGGCAATAAATCACAAGTGACACTACAGCCTATTAAAATGCATTCAGCTGTTGTTGCAGAAAGGAGAGCACTCCCCATTCACTTTATATTCAGCTCTGCAGGAGTGAAAGATAGAGAATCTTTGAACTATCAATATAACAAATACTGGAGTTCTAATCAGAGCAGATATACAGACCATAAGGCTGATGGCAAAGGCAGACTTGGCAACCGATGGGGGCTGTCAGTCACAATACTTTACGTAACCTGAGAGTGTAGCACTGGGGCTAGCAGTGCTACACTTTGCAGTGCTGTGTAGTTTCAGTTGCTACAGGCATCTGCAGAAAATATGTAAGTGTGGACGAACAGATGCAGATCACCAAAATCAGTATACTTTCTTTTGGGAACTTTCATTTAGTTAGTAGTTTCGGAACTAAGACTTGGAAGAGTACCTATGAAGAAACTAGATAAGATCCTCGTATATCACTGAACTCCAATGTCAGGACTGTTCACGTCATTGTATTTCCAATTTCTATGTATGGTTGTGAAAGCTGAACAGTGAGGAAAGTTGAAGGGAAGAAAACCAACTCATTTGAAATGTGCTTCTGGAGGAAAGTTCTGTGAATACTCTGGAGTGCTAAAAAAGCACACACAAATAAATGGGTCCTAGAGCAAATCAGGCCTGAACTCTCCCTGTAAGACAGGGTGACTAAAATTAAACTGTCATACTTGGGACATATCATGAGAAGACATGACTCACTAGAAAAGACAATAATGCTTGGCAAGATGGAAAGCCATAGGAAAAAAGGAAGACTGAATTGCAGATTGAGAGACTCAATCAAGGAAGCCATAGCCCTGAGCTGGCACAGGGTGACTTGGGAGTCTTTCATTCATAGGTCACCATAAGTTGAAGTCAATTTGAGCAGAAGTAACAACAACAACAAAGTATGTATAAGGAGAGAAGGAGAGAAACATGTGTGTCTGTGCATTTTGAATTTATTTTCCAAGGTATTATATATCCATTTGTTAATCAATTCTGCTAGTTTCAGCTACCCCTTATGTTGTTTAGCTGACAAAGCTGAGAGCTGCCTCAGCAACAAACCATGTGGTACTAATTTAGATTATGTTTCACTAAAGGTGCTTAGCAGCTACTGTCTGCTGCCTCTTCAAGCAGAAAATTCACTTTAATATACAAGAGGGAAAGAATTTAAAAGTCATCCTGGATGCTACTTGCAGATAGGGAATGTAGATCATGTGTGCTCAAGAGAAGCACAATAATAGAGCAAATGAGACTTGCTATATCTGGTACTGAAACCTCTCCTCACCAATAAATATTCCACTCTACACATTACAGATGGTATTTTGCTCTAAATCAGTCAAAGTACCTGCAGAATACTGAAGGAGGTTATTCCAAGTGTACCCTGATTATGTTTAATTTGAAACAAGAATTCAGTATTAGAAAAACATCTGATTCCCTAAACAATGAAATTATTTAAGCGGATGTGTCTTTAAATGATTTTCAACACATCATCATTGGTTAAAGCAACCTGGCAAGGTAGATCCCTAGTGCCAGGGCAACTTTTATGCTCTAGATTTCTTCCATGTTCTGGTGTTACAAACTGGATGAGGCATTTTCAAATAGCTCAATTAGGAATCTGAAGCAAATTCATGTTCAACTATCCCCCAAAGGTAGCATAACCATTTTCCCATCCATAATAACCTTTTCTTTTAACAGAATAAACTGTTCCCTTCTCTACACACTTCCCTTCCTCTAATTGATCCTTTATGCCCTCAAATGATGTTCATTATTGGCAATTTGTTTATTTTCTCTCATCCATTTTCTACCTCCTATTAACACTTCACATCCAGATCTTTTAGAGTATTTGCTGAGAAAACAGCAACTCATTATTGTTGTAACTCATTAGGGGCTTATCAGTTTTATGGACACTTTGCAAAATACATAAATGCAATGCAATCCTGAAAATACAAATTTTTGGACCAAACTATATACTCAGAAACTCATGTGGATAAATGCTTGCTGGCCTCATTAGTATAAAACACTACAAAAATATTACAGATTCCATATTTAGTCACAAGTGTCTCAAAATAAAATATTTGAATATAAAATCTCTTGAATAGGTTCCACATAAACATTTTGATCTCTTGAATAGGTTCCACATAAACATTTTGATACACATGAGGAAGCTATACCAGATTTCAGCATGAGTATAGCAAATGAGTATTTATGGTTTTTTCATTTCTAAGAGCTGGAACTGTGCTAATCCATGAGGTTCAGTTTCTAAGCGCTACAATTCTGCCAGTCAAGATATATATTTCCTAAACATTTCTTGTCTTTAATTATTATTAACCTTCAATTATTTCCAATTTCATTTCACGAGGAAATATATAAATAACTAGATGTGAAAACTTTTGTACACATTGCTTGAACCAAAAATGTGATTGAAAGTGGAATACTGTCCAAAGATCTCTGTACAATGGCCACAAAAAGCAAAGTGAAACTAAAAGTCATCCTCTGCTTCTTACCCACACAGGCTGCCTAAAAATGCCTTTGCCTATAGATGTGACATTACCTCAGGGGTTTAAATATGCTTTCCATTTCACATCAGATCTACAGTTGCCCCTCCATTTTCGCAGGGGATCTCTTCTGGACACACACACACGTGAAAATGAAAACTCAGAGATATTCAAACCCCATTGGCTTGAATGGCTATGCGTTCCCGCATGAGCGCCATTTTAGCCAATGGGCCTTGCCAGTCTGTGAATGACCAAGGCCGCAGACTTGAAATCTGCGAATACAGAGGGGCAACTGTACTAGTTTAAGCAAGACATGGACAATCTAGTCCATAATGTAAATGGATTGATCAAGTTGGAAACAGTTCTTCACTGGAAATGTATAAGGAACAGCGTTATTCATATAAACTTCACTTCCACTTTGTATCAATTTGACAACTTCAACGCTACAATGAAGTGACTTTTTGGGTCACATTTATCAGCTGCTCTTTGCAGTCTTTGTGAAAAAGCATAGATAATGACTGCATCTGCATACCACACAGGCTATGGACCAGTATGTAACTGTCATTCCACTACTCATAAACATTGTGTCCATGGTCATTTAGTTCTGAACTCTGTTCAAGGAGGGAATAAAATTGTTTCTTATTCCATAACCAGTTGTGCTGGTAGTGTAGTCAGCAGTGTCTTTAAGGACCACAAAAACAAGTACATGTCTACTATATTTGGATGGAAATCTTCAATCCCCTCGTTTTCTGAGAATGTAAAATTTCACAATTTTTCTCCTTGCCTAGAGATGGACAAATATTTTCTGTTATTTTCTTGCACCTGAAATTTTTTATACGAGTTGTGCAATTCCACAATAATGCGAAATTATAACAGCTGCAGTAGCTAACTACACAAAACTAAGTTTTCTTCAATTTTCTAAAATAAATATATCAGCCTTCTTCTTCAATCACCCTGTACTTCTGTACTTGCTTTTTCTGCATGTGCATTTGAATAGAGTTTATGTGCAAATTATAGAAACCTTCTAGAAACAAACAAAACAAAACAAAACAAAAAAACATTTTGTGTCCTAATCTCAATCTTGAGGCAAGAGTTTTTGGAGTGGACAGCAATTTCTTTACAGTCTGTTTTGATGGCAACTGCTTTTCTTGTTAAGAATCTTGGCTAATATTTTTCAAACTGCTTAAACAATACAACTGAAAAACTCAATGGAATTCTAGTACAGGTTGAGTCTCCTTTATCTGGAATACCAAAATCCAAAATTCTCCAAAATTGAGATGTTTCAATGTACACAAATTTTGTTTAATGCATACCATTATGAAAAATATTACATATAAAATTAGGCTCTCTATTATAATATGTTTACAAAACATAAATGAATTTCATGTTTAGACTTGGGTCCCACCTCCAAGATATCTCATTATATATATGCATATATTCCAAAATCCAAAAATAGTAATAATCCAAAACACTTCTGGCCCCAAGAATTTTGAATAAGGGACACTCAAAGGTACTATACTGTCTAATCTGTTAAAGTTTATGCTGGATTTTGGCACGGATTAGTTTGTTGACATCTAGCTTGGTTCATGTGTACACATGTCTCTGAACACATGTTTTGTCATGGTTTGTTAAAGAGACACAAACCACCATCTTAACCCATGGATTGTGTTTTGCTTGCCAAGTCTTGCTTATTTAAAGATTGCTTGTTATGACATCTGAATCTGTAGCTATTGATTGTCTTTCACTTGTTTTCTCAGATAGCCACCTGAAAGCTGACAAGAGCACAAGATAAACCTGCCAGAAACTAACCAGGAATGAGAAACACACACCGTAGTTTGTTCAGTCTTTTAGCTTAAAGAACAAACAAATGTGTTCAATGCATAATAAGTACTACATTCTCCAGGTCTGGCATCTGGTTATGAAAATCACTGCACAAGATAACACACGGAGTAGGGGAAGCTTTTTGAAGAAGTTTTTTGAAAAAAGGGCACATGCATGAATGCACAGCTGTCGTTTGGACACTGTGATTATCTGAAGTATTTTGATGAGCTTCCATAAATGTCTGAAATCATGGGTTGAAAAGTTTGGTAGAATAATAATATGGGAATAAGCTTCTCACATAGAATCAATATATTTGATTTTATCAATTAAACTTAAGATTAAAATTGTAGTTGGGAGGGTTTTGCATTCCAATGTATATATGTCCAACTTTGTCATGGGTGGGCAAGTACAGTGGATGGATAGATGTCAATGTTCTCCCCTAGGACCTTCCAGGGACCGGATATACTGCCAGCTAACAAACCAAACCTGAAATTGACTGGATTTTGAAATGCCTTTTGATAAATATTAAACTGTTCATGAAACCCTGAAACATATTTAAAAGGTGAAATGATGTTCCCATTAGCTTTAAGGAGAGGCAATTCACATCCTCCCTTTCCCCCCAGAGTCTGTAGGGCTCAAAGGCTATAAACCATGTGGCCCCCAGGCTAGACTATGCCCTCTCCTGTACTATGGGCTCTATATCTAATGGTACAATTAGTTAATTATACATGTACTAAGGGGTTACATTAACTACATTCAGGCTGTTGGGAGTTTTTAGCTTTTCTATGAAAAAAATCTTGCCTGATCCTGTTAAGTCACAATTTAAATGTCAGGATACTAATTACACATGTTGTTCTAAAAATTCAGCAAAATTGAGATTTTTAAATGTTATCAGTTGGATTTAGACATCTGCACACAAAATAAAGCTTGTGAAAACTGACTTTCTTATCCTGCCCCTTCTATTCCTGTAAATTCCCTGTGAATATGGTTGGAAAGGGTTGCTGAGTGGTTTGGCTGTGCTTTGAGAGGGCAGTTAGATGGAGCACTAACTCCTCCCAGTTTTTCATAATTTTCCCATTTTTGCTCAGCAATACAGACCAAACTAAGCAGGAGGATCTTGGGGCTGAAAAAAGATATTTCCAATATCTGTGGGCAGATTTTGGATGCAACCTTAAGTGTATTAAATTGCTGAACAATATGTTAATTGTAGAAAAGTTAGGAGAATTTAAAAAAAATGATATTAGGCTTAAAGGGAATCAACCCAGTGTTCAAATACACAACAAAACATGCAATGGAACAGTTTTGCGCTTATGAATACAATTATTCTAAGTCTTTACTATCCACCAAATTGCACAATGCCAAATTCTACAATGTGGTAAAACAACTATAAGCAAAGAATGGTGAGGATGTGAAGGAAAACAATCCCCAAAGCCAGATGGAAACAAGCCCAAAAAGTGAGATGGAAATGAGTAAGATGACTTGTCTATCTTGAGTGTCTGACCTGTTAGTTGGTCGTCGCCTGCAGCAGGGGCGATGCGAATGTATGGTGTTGTAAGCTGGGTCACGATTATCGCAGCTAAGGCAAAGGAAGATTTCCAGGTCAGCATGCATGAGGGAAAAAAAAGCCAGACTGAAGCTAAGCTAGCAAGAAACAATTTCTTCAATTTTTATTGTTTCAATTCCTCACAAATTGGAAGGAAGGAAGGAAGGAAGGAAGGAAGGAAGGAAGGAAGGAAGGAAGGAAGAAAAGGAAGGAAGGAAGGTTAGGTGTGATTTGCACTAATAAATTCCTCATGTAACTGTATACATGCCTGGATGCACAACCCCTTTGTGTAAAGATTACTGTGAACTGGATTGTACATGAGAAAGATGGCAACCATTTTTATTATCATGGCTAATGGGGGGGGGGGGGGGAGAGAAAGCAAAACCACAGTTATAGACACGGCTGCTCACTAACTCATGTGTACAGCTCAATTCTCATTAATTTTTGTCCACCCAGTTAAGTACTCATATAACTTAACTGCAGGGGAAAATTTAGTAATGTAACCAGCCCTTAGTATTCTGTGGCATTTACCAATGAGTTTTGAATGACACTTCTTCAATAAAGAAATGAGTAACAAATAAACAAACAGAACAATCCTAAACACACTATGCAAAATAACAAATTAACTATATGGGGGTTCCGATGAGATGAATCACATAAATTCAGGATTTTTAAAGTAATTCACCTGAAAACATTAGTGAAACACTAGTTAAACAGCACTACCATCAACTCATGTATTTCGCTGCAAAACTTTCATAATGCCAGTCATATTGGTTCAATAAATGCGTTTTTGAAAAATCCCTCAATATTATTTTATGTCATAAATTATTACATTTCCATTCTTTAATTTAAAAAATATCTTACAAATTGTTACTTTGATTCCAGACTATTAAGTCTTTTCCTATGGACATGACTTACTTTCTGGGCTATCATAGTAGTGAACTACTAAGTCTTTTCCTATGGACATGCCTTACTTTCTGGGCTATCATAGGTGATGACAGATATGTAAGAATGTTTCTCCATTCTCTTTGAAAACTTTTGGAAACAGCACTTCAGGATAGGGGTGGACAAGTTCCAGGGACCCAATGGTCACACCAAACTTTCATCATAAAATTAGCAGTGACTTGTGTTTTTGTTTTAAAAACTTTTTATTTAAAATGAAATTAAAAAAAAAAAACACTGGAATTTGGTAAAATCTTTTTTTTTTTTAGGATTTAATAAAAACAATTTTGAGAAAGAGAGGAAAAAAAACCACTTAAGAGGAGCACACATAGCTGATGGGTCACAAAGTAAATATAGATGGAGATCCAATGTAGGTTGGAGAGCAGCACCAAGGGCAAGCTAATGTGACACATAGCAGCTTTGGAGGAGGAGTACTTTAATCAGAGAAACAGCATAGAAACAGTGTCTGAATATCACCATTCCACACACTGTTGTAATTTTTATTACACATTTCATAGTATTTTTTTTTTATTTTAGAGATGCACAACATCACACTCAATTTGGCCCTAATGTGTGACAGTTTAAAGATGCAGCATGACAAAAGCACATCAGTCCTATATCAGAAAAGACATGACAACTGTCTTATTGAGCTATTTACATATTGATCCGTCCTTAAATTTAGAACTATTAAGATGTTCAGTGTGAGAAAAATCACAAAACAGAAGATTAGTACAGATTTTTTTTTTTAAAAAAATCAGGTATTCAGATATGAACTAGCTAATTCAATTTAAAAAGAGAGTACTCATCTAAATGCTGCTTGGAGGGAGCAAGGTAAACAATGGAACTCAAAAGTTTCATGATGGTATCAGAGCATAGGATTAAATAACCATGTAGAAGTTAACCCTAAAATTTGTTTACCTAAAAAATTCACAAAATCTGGTAGATGATCTATGAATTAAGCCCACTTGTACAGTTGAAAAGCACGTCTTACAAACTTACATTCTTAAGGTATATATATTATACAGCACTTGCCTTTCTTATATGAACATATATTGTGGTTTGGCTTTTCTACTGTCTATTCTTACCTACATATGTTTCTTTAAGGATGAAATTTACTATGCATTTTTTTCATAATTTATCGTGTATGATGGTTCTCAACTTTTAAACATGGAAAAATTCAATAAAAATAATGTTTAAAAAGTTCATGGTTTGGTTTAAAAAACCACATGTGTGCAATAATCATTCTAAATACTATTTGCAATTACATAATGACTCATAGGATCCACTGTGGGAAACATCTCCAAATCTGAAACTTGAACAGCACCAGCTCACAAACACTCTTACAGAAAACAGGTGCTTATCTCCCCTTAAATTTCAGCTGTAGAATGATTCATGTTTATGGCAGGAAATAGTAAAGAGGATGGCTCCTTTCATGATGAGAAAAAGGAATGGATCATGCCTTGTATTATTAAAAGCTTAGAGGTACTGGTGTTCACTGTTTACATTTTTATATATTTCTTTTCATTTCTTGAAATCCCATAGATAAATATTGCTAAACTATTAGACATGCCAAACATGCCATTATGTTCATGAGGTGGGGAGGGAAAAAGAAAAGCAACTTTTAACAGTTCGGATCTAGCTTCCCTCATCCAATGGAAATTAAGGAAAAATATAATATGAAAGCCTGTAAATTTATATAGAATAGCCTGGTGTAGTTAGATATGTGGCACTGAGTGAGGAAAGGAGATTATCCACCATCTGCAGACAATTAAACTAAAAACTGCTGCTGCATAATTTATTTCGATGCAACTCTGGAACTCTGTTGTTAGTAACTGTTACTGCACTAGTGGTACAAAACTTAAACCAAGGTAATAATAAGCCTCCTCTCTTACAACTGATGAAAATTCCTAATTCACCTGGCAAGATTAGAATAATACACACAGACACCTGCAGCCTGACATATGGAAAATGGGATAGAAAAAAAATGACTAGAATTAGCAAATATGTACTTTGCAGACATGAAGTCTATATATTTTTTAATATTATTGTTGTATTTTAATAATACAGCTTGAGTTTCCCCTTATCTGAAATGCTTGGGACCAGAAGTATTTTGGATTTCAGAATATTTGTATGTGAATATATGAACATAAGATAAGACCCCAAGTCTAAACACAAAATTTACTGATGTTTCATATACATCTTATACACATAACCTGAAAGTATTTTATACAATATATTTAATAATTTTGTGCAATAAAAAGTCTGTGTACATTAAACTATCAGAAGGAAAAGGTGTCACTATCACAGATACCCATGAAAAAAGTTTTTGTTTTTGTAATATTGCAGATTTTGGAATTCCAGATAAGGGAGACTCAGCCTCTATAGTATTTATTAAAATCACATTATATTGATTAGGAATGTCATTATAACAACAGTACAGTAATCACTATAATCATCATCTAAAGCAGGGGTAGGCAACCTTTCCCCTTTAAGGGCCGAGGGGCTTCAGCTCCCAGAAGCCTCAGCCATGTTGGTCAATAGTCTCATGTTGGCCAATAGCTCCTGGGATTCTGGGAGCTGAAGTCCCTCGGCCCTTAAAGGGGACAGGTTGCCTACCCCTGATCTAAAGAGTCCACTGTTGTTTATGTCAAGTTTGGATAAACATTTATTTGCAACTGTCTAGTTTCTAAATTACATAAATTAAATTGCAAAGAATTATACTGTTTAAAAGCACAGAATGCACTAAGCTCACACTTTCAGTTTTCTTCACTGTCCAGCTTTCACAACCATACACAGAAATGGAAAATACAATGGCATGGGCCATCCTAACTTTAGTATTCAATTATACATCTTTACATTTGAGGATCTTGTCTAATGCCCACATAATTGCACTTCCAAGTCCTAATCTTCTTCTCATTTCTTGACTGCAATATCAATTCTGATTGAAGACTGAGTCAAGATATGGAAAATTAGTTTACATGTTTTCATTGTCTACTTTAAAGTGATGTACTGTATATATTCATGTATTTTAAGTCTAGAAATTTTAGTTAAAAAATTGACCTGCAAAAAACTTGAGTTGACTTATCCATGGGTCAATGTAAATACTGTTCTTTAATTCTTCTTAAACAAAACAAACCAAAACAAAAAACACACCAAACCATCCCCTGGAGAAAGGTAAGACTGTAATCTGTTCAGGAATCAATGACCTCCCCTCCCACTCTACTTTCTCATCCATCCAGCCTTTAGTGGTTACGCCTGGTGAAATTTTGTAAGTTCTTTGGCACTGTTGTCCTTTGCTTCATCCTTTAGATCTTTTGGTATATGCCCCCCCAAGACCTATCCACAGGGTACAACAAAATCCAAAATTTTGGCCTGAAAACTTGCCCTCAATTTATAGATGAGGTTGCCTTATAGTCGAGTATATACGGTAAGTAACCTGTGATAATTATTTTTGTTTTCTTAATGTTCAGGTATAATCCTGACTTTGCACTTTCTTACTTGACTTTCTTCAGTAATCATTCCAAGTCTTTGTTATTTTCTGCTGGTAGTATGGTGTCATCTGCATATTTTAAATTGTTAATAGAATCATATAATTAGAAGGGCCATCCAGTGCAACCCCTTTCCATGCAAGAAGAAACTATCAAAGCACAATCAAAGCACCCCCAGCAGATGGCCATCCAGCCATTCTCCAATTTGCATGCCTTCTATATTGAAGTCCAGTCCTGCTTTACATATGATATATTCAGCATACAAGTTAAACAACAAGATGGTAAAATGTAGTCTTGCCTGACCCTCTTGCTGACAGGAAAACCATTCAATTTCTCTGAAATCTTGTCCTAACAAAGCCTCTTGTCCTGAATACATTTTATCCATCTAGAAAATCACGTGCTGTGGCATGCCAATTTCTTTAAGAGTGATCCAAAATTCTTCATGATCTATACAGTCAAAGGATTTGCTATAATCTAAGCAGCTGATTTTCTTTTGAAATTCTTTGATGACTTCTATTATGATCCCTAGTGCATTTTCCTTTTCTGAACCCAGATTGTGCATCTGGCATATCTCACTCCATATATAGTAGAAGTGTTTGTTGTAGAATTTTGAGCATCATGTTGCTTGTATGGGAAGGTAATGCAATTTTCCTCTGGCTACTGCAATTCCTGGTGTTCCCTTTCTTGAGGACTGGAATGTATATTGTACAATTCAAATCTGTGGGCCATTGTTTTATTTTCCATTATTTGTTGACAGATTTTGGTTAGAGCTAGAGTAAATTCTTTCTCTGTAGCTTAAAGCAGCTCTATTGGTATGCCACCTGTTCCTGGTGATTTATTTCTCCCAAGTGCTCTGAGAGCAGCTTCCACTTCACTTTTTAAAGTTGGAGGTTTGTCTTCATATGTTTCTTCCTCAAATTACAGCATTTTAAATACTGCATTTTAATATAATTTATGAAATGTTTATTATAGGAGCCCTGGTGGTGCAGTGGTTAAATGACGGTACTGCAGCCATCTATAGCCACAAGGTTGTGAGTTTGATCCCAGGCAGGGGTTCGTGAGAAACCAGGGTCCACTCATCCTTCCGTGAATCGCTAAAATGAGTACCCAGCTCGTTGGGGGTAATTGGCTTACATATTGTAAACTGCTTAGGGAGTACTAGTTCACTGATAAGCGGTATGGAAATGTACTTGCTATTGCTATAAAGTATCATATTTTAATATATTTTATCTTAGACTCCTTCATTTCCCACAGGAATAGAGAATCAAATTCATGTTGCTGAGTGGGAATTATGACCATTAAACCACATTACATGTTCAAGGGGGAAGAAGGTGTCTTCAGACATAGCAGGCAATTTTTATTGTAAGTGGTTTCTCATGGACCCCTAAAAGATTCAGCTATATCCTATTTATTTTAACAGACTTGTTATGTTTTGAAATTTGGTATTATATATTCACTATGATATAAACCTGGCCTTGAATTCCTCTGTCCATTTATCTAGAAATCCTCCACTGACTCTCTGAATTCATATTGGGCCACTGATTTATATTTTTCTTAAATACAGTTGTTCCTTGCTACAATGTGCATCTCAATGCTTCTGCTCACTAGCATACCAAGAACAAGATCCTGATATAGTTTTTAGATAAAACATTTCTTTGTCCCCTTGCTTTCACAGAAGGAATAAATGACAGAATCCTGCTCTAAGAATATCAATTTAGGGGGGTTGCAGAGGGCCTTCTCTGCGACCGCCCCCAGACTGTGGAATGGCCTGCCAGATGAGATCTGTCTTATTACCACTCTTGCTGCCTTTAAAAAGGCAGTAAAGATGTATCTTTTCCAGCAGGCTTTCCCGGAATAATTTCCCGGCTCAGTCCAGCTGGCTTGACACTAGTCCCTTGTGGCTTTCGCCTGCTCTTGTTTGCTTTTATGGTCTGATTGTATTTTATTGTATTTTATTCTGCACAGCCATTTTAATCTTGTATTAGTTCAATTCAGTTTTAAGGGGGGGGTTAGGGATTGGGGGATAGAATTGTTTTCTATTGTATCTGTTTTAACCTTGTTGTACGCCATCCCGGTTGCTGAGCAGAGGGGCGGGCTAGAAATAAAACTTCTTCTTCTTCTTATTATTATTATTATTATTATTTGCAGACTGCCAGAAATAGTGCAAATTGAGTCCACTTTAAGGGTTAGGGTTAGTGCTAGGGAATCATGGGAATTGTTTTTTTCTGAGATATTGAGCCTTCTCTGTACAGAAAAATAACTGCAGTGATCTAAAATGGTATGTCAAATAGATATAGATATAAACTATAATAATGTAGCTTTTCAGCATTTGGAGAAATCAGTATATTCCATGAACAATTTAATAAAAGTAATATATTTTTTAAAAAAAATAAACAATTATTTGCAAAAAATTCTGAAGAACATTTTGAATCTTTTTCTGTACTAAACTGTAGCTTGGAGCACTCTTTCATACAGTTCCTCATACGGTAACATTGAAAATAATTTTCAGAGATTGTACAAAGTTCTCAGAAACATGCTTTCACAACATAAAATGAACTGCCATATGTTTTAAATAAAAGCTGAATCTCTTTCTTTTCTTTCCCCTAAGAGGCTACTTTGATGTCATCTGTTGCTATGGTAGTTATTTTATTGAAGAAATTTCTCTTTTTTTCCTAAGCAAAAGAAATAAAAAAGTTCACCTGATCAAACAGTGAAACAAATGGCAGAATAACTTTTAAAGATTTAGAACACAGATTGCCAAGTGATTTTAATGAATGTGTATACCAATTTATAATAAACTGGGACCAAATTGTTGCCCTTTACTACATTCTTTTTTAAAAATGCCAGCACAAAAGATGAACAAAATTCTACAAGATCAGGAATAATATACAGTTTGAAGAAATGCCAGTAGCATCTGCTAAGTAAAACTGGGAGGTGTATTTAGCTCTTTAAATAACTGTCAACATATAGGCCATGCAAAGTTTGTTACATCATCTTGTAGAATGCCCCAAATTAAATAATCTTATTGTTAGAAAATGAGGAGGGAAATCAACAACAATCCCAACAGACCTATTATATAATATGACAGAGAAGTAGTAGTGGTTGTGTCTGCAAAGCAGTGATTCTGAAAAACTACTCTAGCTGCCAACCAGATCACAGGGCAGATTGCTCTGACTGCTAAGCAGAGTTTTCTGAATTTTCCTGTTTCTAAAAGCAGTTCCTTCACAATGCTTAATAAGCTAATTTTGAAATGTACAGAATTACAAAACTGGTTTGCAATGCAGACAGTAAGTGGTGTCCAAAATGTACTTATAATTGTGTAGAAATCCCACATTCCCAGTATTGTCTAACTTATTCAGAGGGGAAACTCAATAAGAAAAACATGCCCAGTGGAGAGACAAGGAGTTCAAATCATAACTGCTTGCAGAACTCATATCTGGATGTCCAGGAGTCCTATTAGTCATAGTTGGTCTGCATCACTAACATGAATGTTTTCTGGGTTTTTTAAAAAAGTGTTTTATAAGATAATTAAAGTATGATGAGAAAATAGCCCAACAGATTATACACAAAGACCTCCTGAAAACAGAATAACGTTAATATAAAATGAAAATATTTGAAGAACTAGAATAGATGGTCACAATATTTTTTTTTTACTGACAGCTATTGGAACTATTGCAAAGATTTAGAATGGATTTAAAATTATTTGATTTGAGGTAACTAAATCAGATTTTCAGTTACAACTGTGTGTAAATGACTATTTAATAACTGAAATATATATATACATTATTGTTGAAGATGGGAAAGGAAGATGAAGTTATTAACGGCAGTATGGTGAAATAGGCACAGAATATAGGCCAGAATATACAACTGGAGAGTTGAAAGAAATATGGGGAAAATTTAAGATTTTAAAGAAAACGTTTATAAGAATACGTAAAAATGGTACTTTAACCCAGATAGGATCTCTAAAATGTGTAAAGGACTTATAAATTAATGTTGGAAATGCAACTTGAAGGGTGAGAATTTTTACCACATGTGATGGACATGTGAAAAAGCAAGAAAATTGGTTCATGCCAAGATGGAAAGACAAATGCAATTAAAACTAGAGACATTTTTGTTGGGATTATTGAATGAAGAGCTGGGTAAGAAATATGGAAGGATCCTACAATATATTATAATGGCAGCAAGAGTACTTTATGTGCAGAGGTGCACAGAAAAATACTCTCATTTGAAGATTGGATGTTATAATCATATGATTTAGCAGAGATGGACAAACTGATCAACTTTTAAAGAGATAATAGAGTGGATACCTTTAAAGAAGAGTGGAAATTATTCATGAAATACATGTACAACAATTGGGGAAGAATGATGGAATTATGTTTTGAAGCTTAAAAAGAAGCATTAATATAGACATCAAATGATAAGTGCTTATTTAACAGTTAAATTATGTTATTACTTTTGGTTGATTTATATGAAGTAGAATTATTATTAATTATAACCATCTAGTAGAGAGTTGGAAGTCAAATACAACTCTATTGTTTTAGTATGGTTGTCTTGAATTTTGTTAATTAGTATAGTTATATTAGAGAAAGATTAGTTTTGATTAGATTGTGATGTGTTTTTTGTAGTATATGTACAGTTTTCTCCTTGTACAGATTGAATCTCATCTGAAATGCTTGAGACTGGAAGTGTTTCAGATTTTGGATTTTTTAAAATTTTGAATATTTGTCAGCTCTCCCCTTCTGCCTTGCAAACATCAGGAAACCTGCCTCCACCACTTCAAGGCAGAAGTGGGTGGCTGGAGGGCTCCCCAGAGATCTCCTGTACACTAATCAGGTCCCTTACAGAAAATAAAATGGTCCAATATTTGTGAGCTGCAGAGAGAGTGAGAGGGACATGAAATTTCAAAAACCTGGTTGGAAAAAAAAATTATGGAGTATATTTTCCAATGACTGGGGCAGCAGTGGGAGAAGGCAAGCAGCATGAGAAGCAGGCAGGTGATCCAAGAAAAGTGGATTTGAAGGCGTAGCAGTACTGATGGGCAGCCCAAAATCCAAGTTGCTGTCTCCAACTGTCTATCTCTGCAGCTTGCAAAAATTGTACCATTTTATGGGATCTGATTAGTGTGCAGGAGATCTCTGGGGAGTCTTCAAGCTGGCAGTAGCAGCGCTCCTGATTGTTCACTCACATCTATCTGCAGCCTCACATCTCTCTCCAATCTTGCAAATGTACATACTACACTAAAGTGTTCTGGCTCCAAAAGTTTTGGATTTTGGAGTATTCTTGATTTCAGGATTTTAGATAAGAGAGACTCAATCTGTATGTAGTTTTAATCTTTTAAAATTAGTGTGTTAATAAAAATATTTTTATAAAGAAAATATACAACCCACCAATTTGACATCTTGCTTCTATATTTAAAGAAATGGGTCCTAGAGCAAATCAGGACTGAACTCTTCCTGGAAGCCAAGATGACTAAACTGAGACTGTCGTACTTTGGCCATATCATAGGAAAACATGACTAACTAGGGGGAAGGCAGTAAGAAAAGAGGAAGATTGTATTCTAGATGGATATCCTCAATCAAGGAAGCCATGGCTCTGAGTCTGCAAGACCTGAGGAGGGCTATTGTTGGTAGGGTAACTTGGAGCTATCTTATACATCAGGTTGTCTAAGTCGAAGTCGACTTGATGACAGTTAACAACAAAAGTTAAGGTTTAAAGTATTGTGACAGAACTGCACATATCTAGGCAACAATGTAAATGTTCTACCATAAAGGTCAGCAGATTTCAGGTTAGAAGAAAGACACAACTGAAGCATACCTTTTGTGGCCACTCTGACGCAGTCAATTTTTGTTTCCTATGTCAGACAAAGAAAGAAAAGGTCATTTGTTGGCTTGCATCCACAGTAAAAGAAAAAAATAAAAGATGCATTGCTTCTGTTGAAGCAGCTTCTAAGATCTAAGAAAAGCGTAAACTTTTCATGTTTGTTCTCAAGCTTAATAGGATCTTACAGTAGTTTATCTCATTTTCTTGCTATAGACAAAAGAAGGAAAATGCACTTGGGCATGTAACATCAATACTTCACTTAAATTCAACCTAGAAGATGAATGAGATGTTACTAGACATGATACCTGCACTTCCCCCCTCCTCCTGACAACACACTGACCTTGGGACCTTCTTTTCTTTACTGTCAGCTACATACTTCTAAGCAACATACAAGACAATGTAAGAAAGCAAACAAAAATCAATGGTGTTTCACATTTCTGCACTGTCAGTGCACTGTAAAAGAGGGGCTATTATGGTATTTGGCAGAAAACATTTCTTTGCTGTCAAGGGAGACAGCCAAAGCTTATCAGGAGTTGAAGGGCTTTGGGTAGGTCTGCCCAGAAAATGGAAAACAATGGTAGAATCAGCTGGATAAAATGTGATCTGCAAAGGAAGAACCTTTTATATACTTTTCACTTCAACTCTGTCAACTTATTTCTTTTACACTGCTTGAAAGAGAGAAAATAAAAGCTATATGTCTAAGTCAGGGCAAGCAAGAGGGAATATGGGCATTCAGCCTGATGTAAACTAATGTAATTCAATTGAATAAGCCAAGCAGACAGATAATGGAAAGGCAAAAATGATTTAACAGCAGTAGTAAGACAGAGTGCCAGTATTTTTGTAAGGAATGTGTGCCTAGGCTTGTCTCCATTGATAGGAATATGAAATTAATGCCTCTTTTCTTCACTTCTTGCCCACCCCCAATAAGAAGAGGCCATTGTGAATATTCAAAGGAAAAAAGTGTACTCTCTTTTTCCAATGTATTTTTGGCATTGTATTTCCAGCACACCTAGATACTGCTTCAAACCCCGGTCTGAAGACTTACCCCATTGGCTCTGCTGACAGCTTGAAAGTAAATGCTATAGCTTTTATGAGGGAGAAGAGGAGTATTCCAGAAGCCACTGTAGGTTTTGTTATCACCGATAGTAAAAGGCAGAGAAGCTTGAATACTGTTGGCTGGAAACTCTGCTGCAAAATAATACTGAGAGTTCAAAAGGGAAGCGTTCTGGAAGTGAATCGGCACTGGATAACATTTCAAGATTTCAGTTGTTTTCTTGGTTCTGCGGGGACGTTCCTCCTCAACAACTATTTGGTAGACACTAAGAAATGGAAGAACAAGGAATGAGAAAAAATGGGATGGGTTAATGTAAACTAGCATATGAAACATAACCATTTAGAAACCACATTAGCTAGTTTTTATGTTAAAGTATATTGTGCTTAAAAGCAAGGAGCAGAGTGAAATAGTTAATATTCAAGATCTAAGTGTTAAAATACATATCCCTACCTTTTAAATATACATAAGGAAAATAATATTCACCATAAACGTTTTAAAAACATTTCATAATCGTTGGATACATTCAGGTACAATGTGTGTATTTCATTTGTGATAAAAACTTTTAAAAATGGAAAATAGGTACAAGGCTGCAGATTCTCACTTTATAAGATTTGCCCTGTTTGAACAGAGCAGTATGATATTTGAGTGAATGGGAAAATAATAAATGAGTAGCAGAAGAACACTGACCACAGTAATTGTGAACATAATCCTAATGGTCAAATTTGCTGGTTGGATTAGGACAGGGTAGATGATCCTATCTACTGATGAAGATCGGCTCTACCAATGAAGATGAGCTCTGCAAATTTTCTTTCTAGTGGCTCCCAGCCTCTTTCAGAAATTCTAATGGTCAAATTTGGTGGCTATATCATAGGGCACATGATCCTCTCTATTAATGAAGATAAACTCTGCTAGGGAAGGTACAGTCTCCCTGGTCTCTCTCAGCCTGTTTCTGAAATCTACATAGGCATAAATCTACCAGTTAGCAGTGGTTCTGTGAGTGGTGGGCCCGAAAATAGATCATTCTGGAGATAACGGTGGAGGGAACATGGTCCATGAAATTCAAGCTCCCTCATTCCCTATTAGAACCAGTTTGGTCTCACATTGAACAAAAACTCTAGGGAATTCAAATTCCCACATGGCCATGCCAACCCACTGGATGGACCTGGGCAAGTCCCACTCTCTCAGACCGAGAGGATGCTGGAAGGAATATGCAGAAACCACATTTAGAGAACCCTAGTGAGGCAACCTACTTATTTCCTTGGAGATAGTCAGACTGATTAGCACAAATACGGAATATATGTTTGGATGGACTGACTGAAAATACAGCCTATAAAGTGAATGTGAAATGTACTTTAGGGGATGCCTAGCAGAGTACTCCATAAATTAGCCCAAGTGAAGCTAAGAAATTCTGCCAGTTAAAAATTTGGTTCCAGGATTTAGTTCACCTGTGGACACAAAAATCCATTGATGCTCAAGCTCCATTAAATACAGTGGCATAGTAAAATGGTGCACTTATATAAAATGGCAAAATCAAGGTTTCCTTTTTGGAATTTATATATTTTAAAAATATTTTCAATACGTAGATGGTTGAATCCTTAGATAAAGAATCTGTGTATATGGAGGGCCGACTGTAAAATCCCTTATTATACTCAGGTAATTATTATCAAATTGATGATCCCAAAATTGACTTTTATGAGTATGAGATTGACTATCCCACTGAGTAAATTGCATGTAGTTCCTTTTCCCAGAGTCTATGCTCTGTTTAGCACTCAGTGATGATTGTTTTTTTCTGAAATAAAAATTCTCTGTAACACTGGGTGAACAAAAAGAAAAGGTCTTGGGCATGTGTATGGTCTAGGGACTACAGTATGCCCTCCCCTGTGCTGGAGGATGAATAAGCAATCTCTTCCTCTCCCCAACACACTTCATGTTTGACTGTCCATTGTGGATTGGTGAGTTCATCTAGTAATACATCATAGTTTCCAAAAATGTTCTACAGGGAACATTTTTATGGTGTTAAAAAAAAAAAAGATTATCAACTGCTAACCTGGAAAAGAACTTCTATAACATAATAATATACCAGATGTTCAAAGATCAGGCAAAAAAACATCACATGCATGTTCTCTCATGGAAGTGTGTGAACAATTGAAATAACTAACATTTCAGCAATAAAAAAAGGATTCTCCTTTCCTGCTGCAAGCTTATTTCTTCAATCATGGCAAAGCATTGGAAGTAGGAAATAAGTGTTCACATTTGCCAATGGTGCACAGATAAAAGAGGCCTATTTCTAAACAGACTGACACTGCTGCAAAGCCACAGTTACAAAATTTATGGGCATCACAATGGCACTCTGCCAGATTAAGATCCTATATTGTAACAGAGGTGGAATCTAAATCAAATCAAATCAATCAACCAATACATGTTGCTATTAACTGTCCTTGAGTTGGTTTTGACTCATGGTGATCTGGTAGATGAGACATCTCCAAAACTTCCTATTCTCAAGCTCTCTGCCCAAGCCCTGCAGGGCTTTGTCTTCCCTGATTGTGTCCTCTATTTCTACTGCCTTCCACCTTTCATAGCATCATCGCTTTTTCTAATGATTCAAAATACTACCTCAAATATAGCTCACTGGAGGAAATACATTTTTGGACAAAGCATTTTCAGAACAAGAAAATCTTGGTGAAACCTTCGTACTCCCATTGCAACATATAAAGCCCATTATGAAAGTAATGATTTTGTTGTATGTACACAGAATGACATTACATTACTTCAGTCACATGGGCTACTGTAGCCATGTAGGAAGGGGAAATCACACAGCAAATCTGTACTATCATATTCTCATATGAACAATTTCTACCACATTAAATGACTCTCTAATATCCATTCTAACATGGTAACTTGTCTGGACTAAAGAAGGAACACTTTATCAGTTTTATTTTCTGTCACAATCATTAAATCTCACATTCTTTCTGCCCAACCTATAGCAAAAATATGCATTTTGGTTATGGTTTTATAAAAATGAGAAAAATAAAATTCTAAACCATCTACATTCACCCAATTGAATAGGGCAAGCTAATTTTAACATGAAAATGACCATGTTATGCCTCCCTGCCCTTTAATGGTAAGGATAGGAAGCCTGTAAAAATAAATAAGGTAGCAACTCTAATTCAAAATCACACAATTGTTTGATTGGCAAAGACTGGATATTTAAGAGCCCTCTGAAGGACAGAGTTTCTCAGCTTTGTATGAAACCCTTGGTTCCATGTAACAGGGAGTCTTCCATTGTGCCTATCCATGGGATGAGTGAAAAGTGACTGAAATTTTCTCCATCTCATGCAGCTGGGTATATTCTATATGGTTTGCTATCTGGCTGTACTTTGGCATCTGGCTGACCCATGATTATGGGACTACAAATAAGACTCGAGAACCTATTTCCTCTGATCTATTTTTAATTTTCATTGTAACTTTTCATCGCAGGCACTGCAGGCATGGAGCTAGAGAGGATGGGGCTGGAGGCATAGGGCTAGAGAGGATGACTGGGTGGCCTTCCCACTTAGGTAGCCCCTTATGCAACCATGAGGTGTTGCATCAAAGTCCCAGCCAAACTCAGGGGCTAGCCTCCCTGACACAGCCAGCCTGCAGGTATGGTCCACAGTACTGGCTCCTGCTGTGATGGACCAGAGCTTGAAACATCTTGAATACTTTCACTGTACCTGGGCCTGGTAGTTAATAGTAATCAGGTTGTCTGATGAGTTCAGCCTTGCCCTAAATCCACACACCAAATAAAAATCTGGTAATTTAAAATCCCTTTCTACCTTGTGAACAGTTCTTTTTTATCTTTCAAAATCAAAATATTTTGCTCTGCCTCCTGAACAAATCCACACGTGATCCTGAAGACTGTAACAATAATCTGTCACAAATGACATGATCCTATGAATGAGAGACCTGATCATCAACAGTCCTGCTCAATTATTCAGTTAGATTTTGCATTATATCCTTTGACCGTTCTTGCTACAGCTGTCCTTACTATTAATGCCACCCCATTTCTTCTTATAGTTCCATTTCCTGAGTAAAACATCGAGTAATTATCTAACTCACAATTATCTAACTCACAATGTCCCATTCCTGTCCACTTTAGTTCACTCATCCAAGTAATGTAATGTTTATGTGTTCCATTTCTTATTTTACTACATCTAGCTTCCCCTCATTCATGCTTCTCACATTTTATGTTCCTATATTGTGTGTTGTGCAGTTTCAAATTTTTCTTTCACCTAAGTGTGTCAACACACAGCTGAGCGTCCTTTTGCTTGAGTCCATTTGCTATAGCACTACTCATAGTTGTCCTTACAGTTACCCAGTAGCTCACTGAGTGCCTTCTGATCTGGGAGTCTCATCTTCTGGAAATATCTCTTGTTTCATTCCTATAAGCAGTGCTGCTACCATCAGCATAACCTGTCACACCACAGGTGCATGCAATCCCACCAATGTGGAAAAGTATTGCACCATAGTATAGCAATCCAAAACTGTACATTACAAATTGGAAGAATTGTGAGCACCAAAGAACAACCATATTTGGGTTTGCAACTGGCTCTTGCCTATGAGCAGCATGGTTGTTATAAGGTGAATCAAATAATTCTAGACCCTCTGGACCCTTTTAGGGCCAGTCTTTACTGATTATTGTCCTACAGTTACTGAATCCTGTGGCACTGTGAGAAGATCTATCTCCCAGTCATTGTCAGTGGACTAGCCTTTTGCCTGGCTGAAAGACATAAAGACATCACTCTTGCTACAGCCTGCTATCTGTGAATGGTAACAACATATATTATGGTTGTTTTTAGCTGTATTTTGTTGCAATCTGTTTGTTAGTAATCTTGCATCACAGAAGTGAGATATAAATGAAATTAAATGAGTAAATGAATTAATGAATGTGATGTTTTTACCCTGCTTTTCAACTCAAAAGCCTTCCAGAATTATTAAAATAAGATAAATAAAAATAGAATAGTTTCTGCCTTCAGCTTTATGGTAGGGTATAGCTGGCAGTATTGCTCTGTTCTTGCATTTTTTTTTTTGAGTAGCTGCCTTTCCCTCTTCAGTTTTCATGAGAGAATGATAAAAATATGGTGTAAGTTATACTGCATTGTGGAGTGTCCTAAAATGTAAATGGAATGTACACTGTTAATTTTTGCCTGTTACACTGTTAATCGTTTACACCAAAGTAAAAAAGTCTCTGTTTGTTTCCACTGTAAAATATAGACCACAGACCTTATCTCCAACTAATGTCCTTCCAGATAACTAACTGCTTCCATATAAAACTTGTAGATCATAGAATCATAGAGTTGGAAGAGACCACAAGGGCCATCCA
>CM034706.1:68664562-68675813 GCA_020142125.1 Phrynosoma platyrhinos | reverse complement strand
CCCCCCGGAACGTATACCCTGCGAATCTGGAGGGTCCACTGTACTAACATTGGGAATTACTTCTAAGTAATTGTACACAGAACTGGAGTCTTAAAAACAGCTCTATTGTCAAAGAACACATATGTGGCAGTCGTTAGGTGCTGTTTAAAAGCTTGTCTGTACTCTGGAACAACCAGATCAATAAAGAGTCATGTTCCTGGTTGTTAGCAACTGCTCAGATTTTTTTCACTGGGTTTTATAAATGTAACACAAACATTTTTGAGAGAACACTCTGCAAAGATGAAATCTCCTTCTGAAGAGACCACGCTATATCACATTTTATTATTAGTAGTACTACAAAACTTCTATTATTGATATCATCTCCTTCTCCTCCTCTTCCCCCCTCCATAGGGACTCAAGGCAGTGAACAGTAAATTTAAACCAATACAATAAAAATCAATACAAAAGCATTAAAATGCATAAATATAAAATTTAAAAATAATTAAACAGTTTTAAAACAATTTTAATGCCTGAAACAGTTGTGCATTAAAATGTGAAATGTGTTTAAATGCTATACAAACGTTAACATCTGAATTATACAGCATTTAAAGACAAGCACATGACAGTTTGAAAAAGCCTGACTGCACAAGAATGTTTTTATCTGCCTCCCAAAGGAGAGCAGGGATGGGGCCATCCTGACCTCTCTAGGGAGGGAGTTCCAGAGCCTCTGACCAGCCACCGAAAAGGATCGCTTCCTTGTTACCACCAAAGGAGCCAGAGAGTGTTTTGGGACAGAGAAAAAGGCCGCTCTGGATGATCTCAACACTCTAGTTGGCTCATAAGGGGAGCAGTAGCATAACTGGGGGGTTGTGGCGGTTGCGGGCCGCACCAGGTGACACCCCAGAAGGGGGGCAACACCAGTTGGTCCTCTGTCTCCATGGGTGCTCCATGGGGACTGCGGGGGTGCTTCTTGGGCCTGCGCGGCTCTGCCTGTGCAGTGCCCCTCCGACTGTGCTGGTGGTTTCAGCCTGCATGGGTGTGCCTCCCAGCAGTGCTTCAGACCCACGCACCTATTCCCATGTACCCCACCCCTGGAAGTCCAGGTGCGGGATTGCCAGTGAAAGGGAGATATGGGCCTTCAACCTGGACCCAAGCCGTATAGGGTTTTATAGGTCAAAATCAGCACTTTGTGTAGTGCCCGGAAATGGATCGGCAGCCAATGGAGCTGTTGCAACAAGAGAGTTGTGTGATCCCTGTAGCCAGCTCCAGATAATAAAGATCTGGCTGCAGGTCTTTGGGTGCACTGAAATTTCTGAGTACCTTCCAAAGCAGCTCGAAGTAGAGCACATTACAATAATCCAAATGGGATGTAACAAAAGGCATGTACCACCATGGCCAAATCTGACTTCTCAGGAACAGATGTAGTTGGCGCACTAGCTTTAACAAATGCACTCCTGGTCACTGTCAAAAACTGGATTCAGCTCAGTGCTGAATCTAGAAATACCCCCAAATTACAAACCCGAGTTTTCAGGAGAAGTGTAATCCCATCTGACAAAGGTTGAATCCCAAATCCCTGATCTGTCTTTCGACTGACCAGGAGTACCTCTGTCTTGTTTGGATTAAGCTTCAATTTGTTTGCCCTGAAGTAGTCCATTACAGCTGCCAGGCATCAATTTACTATAGGAACAGCTTCCTTGGAATCAGATGGAAAGGAGTGATAGAGCTGAGTATCATCAGCATATAGGTGGCACCTTACACCAACATTCTGGACAACCTCTCCCAGCAGTTTTATGTAGATATTAAAAAGTACAGGGGACAAGACAGAATCTTGAGGGACCCCCATAGGCCAATGGCCAAGGAGTCGAACAGGAATTCCCCAGCACCACCTTCCGAGAGCGCCTGTCCAAGAAAGAACAGAGCTACTGTAAAACAATACCTCCAAGCCCCATTCCAGAGAGGCAACACAGAAGAATACCATGATTAATGGTATCGAAGGATGTCGAAAGGTCTAGTACAGGGTCCGGCAACCTACGGCCCACGGGCCGGTTCCGGCCCAGGTCCCCGTACTTACTGGTCCAGGCGGACCCCTGCCACCGTGCATTTTGGCCGCCGTGCAGCCGCGCACACCACGGCTGCCATTTTGATTTCCAAAATTGCGGCCGCGCCTCGTTTGCGCATGCGCAGGAGTACTGCACATGCACAAACAAGTGGCGGACGCCATTTTGTTCTCGTTTCATCCAGGAACCTCTTTATATTCTAATAAGAACACATACAATAAAGCTAATTATGAGAGAAAATGTGAGGCCATTTCTAGAAATTTGCATTCTTCACCATAGGTTGTGCTGACCAGAGCTCCTGGAAGTAGCAGCCTAATAACAACACATTTTCACATCCATGAAATAATCCCAGTTTAATCCAGTGGTCAATGCTGAAGCTGGGCCTAACTCCAATTGCTGTTTTCAACTAGAACACAATCTGTCCTCCATTATCCATGGATTCTTTATCCATAAATTCAACCACCCATGGCTTGAATACACACACACACACACACTCTAAAAAGCAAACCTTGATTTTGTCATTTTATATAAGTAAAACCACTGTATTTAATGGGCCTTGCGCATCTGTGGATTTTGGTATCCATAGGGTTCTAGAACCTAATCCCAGCACATACCAAGGGCTCAGTGTAAATTCCCTAAATCAGTTTCTCAATGGTAAGTCAACACTCATGTAAACCTCACTGATTCAATCAGTTTTTTCTAGTTGTGACAAGCAACTGGATTTTGGTCTAACTATAGCAGATGTCAACTTGGGTGAAAGGACTCACTGGACCTTCAATACAATTTGGAAGTAAGCCTGATGGAACATATTGGGGCTTACTTCCACATATATATAATATGGATACTTTATCCACAGATTCAACCATCCATGGCTTAAATACACACACACACACACACACACACATATTGGGCTTGCTTCTGAGTAAACATGCATTGGATTATAGGATTGTGTGGCCATTCATGATTTAACTGCATGAGGTTTCTCTTGTAACTATTAAGAATACTCCTCAGGATTGCTTTGAGTATTATAAAGATCACCACTGTAAAATGCTCTCTATGTTTAAAACAAAACAGAAATGATAAACAAAATTAATTTTCCTTAATTTGTATTGATGCAGTGATCACTTATTCAAAGTAGGGAGAAGAGAAAAAATTAGCTACTCTTGATTCCTGTGGCTGAACACGATGGTTTTGCCTGTAACAGGTGATGACAGATGGATTAATAAGAAAAAAAATGTTAATAAAATAGATGATGTTTAGGCCAACAACGTCACTGTTTTTCTAGTTTGTGTGTATGTACCAATAGCCTAGTTTTCTTCATGATTACTCTAATTTAATTTTAAAAAGCCCCAAGCAACATTTTAGTGAAACAAATATATTTTGATTTATACAAGCTTACAGCTGAAATCAGCAAAGCACGGATTACTTATATTAACATTTTATATTAACATTTAGAGGAATACATAGTTCACATTATTTCAAAAAGCCTGAGCAGTCCATAACAAAAAAGGCATATAGCTTAACCAGACTCCTTCATAAAATGGAATAACAAAAGTCAGATACAGACTTTTTTAATGTTGGCCATGTGCCACATATGCTGCATATCATAAATAGATCTCCAGTGATAAATATTCCATTTTTGCAACTTTAATTTCTCCTGGTCTGGCTGTGATCTAGATAAGATCAGTCATAAATTGCTTTGGAATATTAGCTGGGTACCCTAAATGCATTTTGTGTTCTCTCAGCTGTAACTCATTACAAGAAAGAGTCTTGGCATCAGTAAGTCACTAGTACTTTTAAAAAAACTGTATGTGGTTCAATAACCTGCTGCTAGGCTATTTAGTGATAAAATCTGATATAATAAAATATTAATTACAGCTGAAAGGTTGGGTGAAAAATATGAACTCAATTACAGCCCCATATTCCGAACAAAGGGCAGGGTGGGAAAAACCCTATTAGTTATGGACATTCGGGATAATAAAGTAACAACTAGAATGTTAGAATAAATCTGAAAGTTCCCTAAAAGGCCACCTATTATTAATCTTTACATCAGGCATGGAATGCCAAGTGAGAAATCTCTGTGTGCAAGCTCTTTTCCTTCACTCCACCTTTTAAGCAATCTAAACCCACAGCACTTAAATTTCATTATCTTCCACCTTCACTGCAATGCAATAAGTAGATACTATATCTATATAATTATAGATACAAATTATAGATATTATATTATGCATATTACATACAGAACTTATTAATCATAGTTATGTTTATATATTTCTCTATTTCCTGTGTCAAACAGAAGCATTAAGGGCCTACAATACGTGTTTCGGATAGCAAAGGAGAAAGGTTTGTTTTTCTGACATTGCTGAACAAAGATAGCTATACCCCGCCTTCCACTTTATTTATATGTAGTAAAGCTAATTATTCCTAAGAAAAGAATAGGACATATGCTTATCTTTTGTTAGTGATACTGTCAAAACAAGGGGACAGGTGCCATGAGAAAATCTATACAAAGGGATCTTGCAGCACCTTTGACACCCATGAGGTTAGTCCCTACAGGTGCTGCAAGATCCCTTTTCATACTGATATTCTATACTAACATGGCTAGGGCCCGAAGCAGATGGGTGGCAAGGAGCGGCCTCTGGCCGCTCCAATTGCAATTGGTCTGGGACCACAGTGACTGCACAGCACTCTCTCAAAGTCCTGAAAGGGCCGCTGGCAGGAGCAAATTAAATCTGCTCCTTTTTCTGGCAGCTTCAAGCCACCTTTGGTGGCCTTGAATCAGCTTCTGGTTGCTTTGGGAGTGTGCATCATTTTAATGCCATGCCCCCGAAGTGGTTGGAAGCTGCTTCTTTGGCCCGTCTGTTTCAGACATCAGTCTCTGAATTCTATGTAGTGGTCAGAAGTTTCTCTGTCCCTGACCAGCAACTTTAATGGTTGGGGTCTGAAGGCATTTGGAAAACAACAAGCCCTGAAGAACTACAATTTTTTATTTCCTGATTGAAATTTTTGAAATTATTGTAAGTCTATTCAGTCATTTCACTGATTCTCTACAGGAAAACTACAGTTTTATAGCATTTAAGGTTTACAGCTACACTGTCATGCCTTCACCCCACAGGCAGCTACCCTAGCTCAGAATGAGTTGATGTTGGTGCCTTAGCCAATGTCCTAAAATGTAGTGAAAACCTGCTTCTATCTTTTGTCACTAGGGATGTAAAAATAGTAAGCAATTTTCTCATCTCTACCCTCCCCCCCAAAAAAACCCCAACCAGGTTGACACAGCAAAATACTCTGGAGGCAGTGATCTATTCATATCTTAGTTGAATACTGATTGGAAAGGGCTTTGTATAATGGGCCATATTGCCCATGTACTTTTTAAAATGGAAATGTTATAAGCTGACTTTGATATTACTGATTAATTACACTTTTAACTTTTATATGATGTAATTTTTTTTGTATGATGTGAATTACCTGTATTTAAGTTTTGCTAACCATGGCCCGAAACAGACCAGCCAAAGGGAGCAGCTTCCCGCTGCTTTGGGGGTGTGGTGTGCAGAGGATGCATGCCCCCGAAGCGGCCGGAAGCTGCTCTGAGGCTGCCAAAGGCAGGCCAAAGTCACCAGAAAAAGGAGCAGCAAAAGTCTGCTTCTGCTGGCAGCTCATTCTGGACTGTCACAATGGCCCACTTCAGAACCAGGCCATCCAGTCACTGCAGTCCTGGGCCGATTGTGCACTGATTACAGCTGGGGCAGCCAGAGGCTGCTCCTAGCTGCCCATTTGCTTCATCCCTATCTTCAGTTCCAAACTGAGAAAAGGTCAAATATAAATACTGTAACAAGAACAACTACTACACCATCTTCCCAAGCCTATTCCCTGGATGCCATGAGAGATCCAGCAAAACCAAGAGGGACATATATCTCCTGTCTAGCTACAAGAGTGAACAAAGATGAATCACAGAATCAAGGGAACATTGCTTCTTGCTTCATATCAAATATCCTTAGCACAACATTAAGCTAGATACTGCTTATTATGTTCAGAAAAATAGATGCAATAGCTTAACTGGCCTTAGAATATTTAAAGAGTGAGTGAAACATGGTCAAGCAATCAGAACTGAAAAACTAATCATAACTAATTATGACCAAGGGTATTCATTTTTGCTCTTTAGGAAGAAAGGTTGAGTTTTGGTTGAAACAAAGTCAGATGCAAGCATACAAATTACACAGAACTTCTATAATTTAACCATAGCACTTGTGCATTTCACTATAGCAGAGAAATATGGTTTCTGGATTGAATTTTACGCAGCAAAGGTAGGAAACCTTTGGCCTGCCAGCTGTTTTGAACTACAACTCCTACAATACTTTAATAATTGTGGAGTTGCTCTTTGAAAATGTACACCAAACATTTCAAAAGCCAGTAATTCCTTATCTCTGTAATATGGGAAGTGTACAGAAATGATACTCAGGACCTGAGAGGATGTGCAACTCACAGCTGGTCTTTGTTAATATGTATATTTCCAGTACATACTGGATACAGATGTGTGGCTGACCCATAACATTTGTTAAGTATCATTCAATATAATATTCAAGCCTTTGTTTACTCACCTTTAATGAAATTACTATGACTAAAAGCTATACAGAATGGGCACTGAATTATTTTTTAAACATTGGCTTCCACTATCTTTCCATTTTCAGAGTTAGAAAGCTATTGTCATGTCCATAGATGCTATCTATAAAGAGCAACTGTGTAAAAATAATTGTAAGAATAAGATCATCATTATCATCACCACCACCACCACATTTCCATTTTTCTACACTGGGACTTAAAAGTGCCCTACAAAAAGTAAAGCAGATACAGGTAAAAGGTTAAACTGATAAATACAATGTGTGAAAGATTTTTTTGATGAAATGTAAGAACATGATTTCAAAAAGTAAGAAGAGCAAGAACAAGAAAAATAACTGAGGATGAATGATGCCATTGCAGTTTTTGTTGAACTGGAACTGAACTTTAATACTCATCTCCTGGATCTCTGTCCTCTCTTTATAACAAGAGTCTACTGTGTTGTTTGTTTTCATGCTTCATCCTCTACAGACTGGAGCCAAGCATGTCTCTTCAAAGGTACAGGCTCTGCCATTGCTTTGGATGCACAATTTGCTGCATGAGCTTTCATTCTTTTGGAGACCTTAACACTAATGGAGTTTGGGGGAGTAGATTGGAGGGGGGAGAGTAGCACACTTGAATCCTATATCCTATAGGTATAGGATATCCTAGGGTTTGACTGAGAGACTGGTGGCATTGATGATGACTTGTATGACAGGATGGTTGCTGTATGTGATGAGTAAGAGCTGGAAAGAGGAGAATCTGAACTGACTACACAATATTAAAATTGATCCTTGGAAAATCAGATCCAGTATGCCTTCATCACTACACCATGATATGTCACCATTCTCAGGACCTGTCAGCATAGGGGTGAAGATATTCTAAGATTGACAGTGGGGGTTGTGTCATCAACATCTGGACTGAACAATGATAGAAATATAGAACAAGATGCAGATGATGATGAACCAGATTCATATCCACTTCCTATGTCCCTTTCTCCGTTTCCTTCATCATTATGGTTCAAGATTGCATGACAGCAACTGATGCAGCTGGGAAATGCTGATAGGAAATGTGTGTAGTATCTTGTATATCAGGGGTAGGCAACCTAAGGCCCGGGGGCCAGATGCGGCCCTCCGAGGCCTTTGGACCGGCCCCAGGCCGGTCTTGCTGCTGCCGCCGCCAACGCCCCTCACTGCCCCCGCCGCCCCCCACCACTGCCCGCCATTATCATATTGATTATTGTTGTTATTACTTGTTCTTGGGGTTTTCTTGGCAAAATCTCCACAGGGGTTTTGCCATGGCTTTTCTGGGGGTGAGAGAGTGTGTATGCATATTTTTTTTTAAAAAAAATTATTTATTTGTTTATTTATGGTGCTTCAGCCCCCCAATTATCTGTGGGACAGCAACCCGGCCCCCGGCTCAAAAAGATTGCCTACCCCTGTTGTATATAATCCATGCACGTGAAGTATCTTGTGGCAGAGACCTTGAGATACTAATGGTCACGTGAGCTCTTGGGGCGATGGAGATCAGCAATAACAGTAATCACTAAAGTTCCTATGAAGAGAACAGGCATATTGGGTATGCACACTGGAGAGGTGGGGTCAAGGTTCCAGGTCTATTTGTGCAGGTCAAACATGACAAACAAGAATGTCATGGTGTAAGGCTACTGGTTTATGTTGCTGGAGGCAATGTTTTTACTGTATTATATCAATTTTACAGGTAACATTATGGATGTGCATCATCTGGAATGTACCACAGACTATACCCAGGGGTAGGCAACCTTTTTGAGCCGGGGGCCAGGTTGCTGTCCCTCAGACAATTGGGGGGCTGAAGCACCAAAAATAAATAAATAAATAAACAAAGAAATATATATATTTTAAAAAAATAAAAAATATGCATGCACACACTCTCAGCCCCAGAAAAGCCATGGCAAAACTCCTGTGGAGATTTTGCCAAGAAAACCCCAAGCATAAGTAATAACAACAATAATCAATATCATCATGGCGGGCGGTGGGGGGCGGCGGCGGCGGCAGCAGTGGTGGCAGGACCAGCCTGGGGCCGGTCCAAAGGCCTCGGGGCCGTATCCGGCCCCCGGGCCTTAGGTTGCATACCCCTGGACTACACCAATCAAAATACAGTCCAGCAAAAAGAACTAATACCTCCTGAGCCCAAGAAGTAAGAGACAAAACTGAGAGTGGAATGTGATGTTTGGTTCCAGCCATGAGGACTTAATATTCCTTGAATTCACATTTAGCCTTCTGCTGTTCTTAATGTCTTTGCTCCATAGAATTGTTCGCATGGCTTCTCTGTTACAGATAAGGCACCTGCTAAAAGGACATGATTACAGTGTTTCTTTAGTTAAAGTCCTAAATGCAACATGATGCCAGCAGAACAAAAAATTCATTAATGTAATTGTGTTGATTATTTAACTATTGCTAAACTAAACTTGTATTTCCAAAAAGGAATCTGAAAATTGTCACATTGTTTTTTAAATGGAAATGTTATAAGCTGACTTGAAATGAAATGAAATAAATTCTGACTTGAAATGAAATAAATTTCATTTCAAATTTATTTAAAATTATTTAAAATGAAAAATTATTTGATGTTTCATATATGAAAATATATTCTGCTCCTACTCTTAACTCTACATTTTTGCTTGATTGTTCAGAAATCAGGTTATGGAATTATTTCTTTGAACTGACTGGTTAAATTGCTGCTTCAACATAGTGAGCCTCAGAAAATTTAATTGAAGGACTTGGGAAACTGCAGAGATTATCACCTGAGGCTAAAAAGTGGAAGAAAAGTGGAATAGAGGGATGTATGGCCATACCTTATCACAGGATGCCATTGCTGAACTGCAATTGGTCTGTGACTATTGCACAACTTTTAATTCATGGGCTCTCAATTGCTGTCAGTATTGCTGCTATAACATTAGTTGTGCGATAATGTCTGAGTTTCAAATCCCAGGATAGAGCAGTCACATGATCTTAGTTCCCCCTCCCCCCCACTATTCTGAAGGATCCCGTTTTCTTTTTTAGATCCCCATACCCACTTGAATCGCATTGCCTAAATAGTTTTTAAAAGAGAGAGAAAAATAAAAATAAAATGGCTAAAGGCATGCTGGTAAAGCAACAGGGAAGGGAGTAGGTGTTAAGGAGCATGTTGGAAAACAGAGTCCAGACTAGCAATCGCTCCTTCTGTGTGTGATAGGAGCTGTTCCCAAGCTGGTATGTATGCATTTTTTTCCCCTTAATGCAATTATGGGGATAATGGGGCGGGGGGCTCATGCGATAATCTCCTGTGTTATAATATGTGATATCACAGGTTTATCTAGTACAGTACTGCACATACTGAGTGGCAGCAGCTCTCTCAGCCTTGCGAGCTTATAATACCACACTCTTAAAATGGGGCTAGGTCACTTTAACTGCTCTGACTGCCTCCTGTTGCATTTTGGGGTTTGTAGTTCAGTGAGGCTTAAAGGCTCTCTAGCTCAATATTCCAAATGCCTCTGACTAAACTACAAGTTCCAGAATGCAACAGTAGGCAGCCAAAGCGGTTAAAGTGACCTAGCCCTGTTTTAAGAGTGTAGAGTGATAGTCTCATTAGACAGGAATCTGTCCCATTCCTACCTGGAGATTCAAGAATAAGTTCTATTGCATAACAAAAATAAATTACAACACTTTTATAATGTAAGCTATAACAAACTATAACTCAAACTGACCATTTGGCCATAAATAAAAATTGTTTGCCACAAATGAGTAACAATTATGGGCATCAATAAAGCTATACAGCCATCATTGCTATATCACAGGCTTGTTCAACCACTTTTTGGGTTTTTATATGGGCAGTAAAGCTATAATTCAAAAACAGTTTGCAAGCAATCATAACAGGAGATGAACCTATAGTTTCCTGGTAACCCTACAACTTTAGAGAAACCTAAATAATGTTAAAGAAAAAGAAAGAAAGAAAGAAAGAAAGAAAGAAAGAAAGACACAACAGTTGTAAAAGTTTATGACAAACATGTAATAAAGGATCCATATTTTTAACAACTTTGCAATACCTTCGCCATCCTGTTATTTTTTTTAAAAAAATCAAAATCATTTCACAATAAGGTCATTACTATTATTAGATGCAAAAAAAAAAAAAGCCAAATTATAGGTCTAATTCAATAGAATTCGAACTTTGATTTGTGCTGCTTGGTGTTTACATGCTCTTCTGTGAACACAAACACAAAAGTACTAAAATAAATCAAGGCATCTTTTAAAATAAAACTCTATTTTTGTTGACCTCAAACCTCCCGACAAACCATGGGAAACGTGAAGACTGGGGAACCAAAACAACAACAACAATAACAACAATAACTTATAAATTTAGAATGGGCAGTTATTCATTGCTGACTGGGGCTGATGGGAGATGGAGCCCTGGTGGTGCAATGGTTAAATGCCTGTACTGCAGCCACTCACTCATAAACAACAAGGTTGTGAGTTCAATACTAGCCAGGGCTCAAGCGTGACTCAGGTCTGCATCCTTCCAAGGTCGCTAAAATGAGTACTAAGTCTAAGTTGTAAACCACTTAGACACTCCATAGCGTGGTATGAAGCGGTGTATAAATGAAGCTGCTT
>CM034706.1:68642497-68658116 GCA_020142125.1 Phrynosoma platyrhinos | reverse complement strand
TTATTATTATTATTATTATTATTAAGACGGATCTATTCTGGCAGGCCTTTCTGGGATAGAAAATCCCAGCCTCAGGAATCCCTCCCTTAAGAGGGTTTCTAGGTTTTCTTTTTAAATATGAAATTAAGAACTGCCGCCATACTCGGGAATTGTTTTTAAATATTACTGTTGTATTGTAAATTGTATGTTTTTAACTTGCAATTAATAACTTTTTAAGGGGGGGAGGGAACTAGGGTTGTTGTTGTATGTTATATTTTATTATTGTTAGCCGTCCCGATTGATCTCAAAGGGGCAGGATATAAATTATTATTATTATTATTATTATTATTATTATTATTATTATTATTATTATTATTATTATTATTATTATTATTATTATTATTATTATTAACTGTTTGTGCTCATACTAAAAACTGGATGGACGAGAGAATGGTCAGTGCTTCCAGGACAGATTATGCTCTTGCCTTTCACCAGGGGATGGTCCTTTTTTTAATTAAGAGTTAAAGTACAGTACTTACATTGACCCGTGCATAAGTCGACCCAGGTTTTTGGGGTCAATTTTTTGACTAAAATTTCTAGACTTATGCATAAGTATATACAGTATGGTATGGGAACTCATCTTGCTTGACTGTAGCAAACTGTATCAAATAACAACAACAACAAAACCAAAACATTAGAGTAGGAACTAGCTGAGAATACTATGCCCTGTTCTTGTGCCATTCTTCTGCTTTATTATGCAGCATTTAATGTTCAGTTCTGTCGAGCATAAAAGGCATAGGATAGACTAATATATATCTGGGTGTCATATTTTCTATTTTGCAAAGGATAACACTTTTGATGAGTCTGTAGTCTGGGGACCTTCCATAGGCAGCGGTAAGGCTTGAAAATAAGCCCCTTGGAATTTAAACACCACTTCCAAAAGTGGCTAGAAACCCAAACTTTTTTTAAAAGGTTTTTTTTTGGGGGGGGTGTCCTTGGGAACTCTTTGCAACCCAGTTCTGAGCAAAACTGCTTTTTTAAAAAGTGTTTTCAAACAACACTTTCTGGACTTTTTTGCCATGAGACACAAGAAAGACTCATACTGCTTTGGTTCCCATACTGAAAGAAAAGGATATTTAAATAAGTAAGTAACTACTGGTAAGTAAATTCTTAACATGAGACTGAAGACTACATAATTTCATAGTACCTAATTAGGAACAGAATACTAGCTATGAAATTTATTTGTTTTTTTTAAAAATCTAACCAAGAGTTAACCTCTAACCCTGAGGTGACACATAGGTGAATCCAACCTAACCCACAGATATATCACCTTGCTATTGTTATCTTTGTAACAGGTAAATGGGCAGTTGAAGCAAATAGGTTTGCCTGCAGTGCTATATAGCGATTCCTAATTTTTACACAAGGTATACTGTGAAGATAAGTCGTGTATCTGTAATGATATTTCCTTCTTAATACTAACATTATCTGCATGACATATAGAATATCATATGGTAATTTCATCTGGATTTTAAAACCAAATGAACATACATTCAGTGTTTTAGCCCAGATAGCTAAAGACATCTCTGTTCCAAAAAATGTCACCTAAGTATTCTATTTCTTTTTTTTTCCATAAAGATTTACATAGCTTATTGCATTTAAATTTGTTTGGTTGTTAAAAAAAAAGATGGTACATAGTTAACTCTAAATAAAAATTAAAAGGAGAATGGGGGACTAAATAACTGATCAGAATTTACAAGGGGTTTATATATTTTGTCTTATTTGCAATAAGAATACTTCAGTATCATCCCCCAATTGCAGATAACTGACCAAGTTAGAAAGGCTTGATATGTTTACTAGGAGTTACTAAGAGTTACTAGTAAATGAACTGAGAGTGGGATCTTCTTGATTTGTAGCTTGGCCTCTTAGCTACAATATCACATCACTTTCAGGAACAAGGTGCTAAAAATTCTCAACCAGGACGCTTTTCTTACTCCCTGCCCTTCATACATTCCTTTTCTAATTTCATTTTGATCCTGATATATTTTAGATTTTTAAACATCCTAATTTCAACTGATATACATGAAATAATGGTGGTTAAACTCACAGGTGGAAAAAGAGAGGGAGTGGTTACTGAAAACATAGTAGTAGAGGATAAAAATAATGATGCGCCCTTGAACTCATAACACTGCAGTAAGCAATTACCTTATAGAAGTAAGAAGCCACCCACATAACAGCTCAGCAGCTTTGTTCTTTATTTTCAAAGACTAAGCTTTGAAATCCTCTACACAATACCTGAACACTCCACATCAAAGGACTTTCTTTCTTCTCTGTTATTTAATTAGAGATAATGCTAACATGGATTTAAACACTGATTGCTGAGTTAGAAAAGAATCCCAAGAAAACACTGTCAAGAAATTAATCAATTTTGTTTTAATCTTGTAAAGCTTCCCCAACACCACTGTACCTGACTGGAGCTCCTCTGCTCTGTGCAGGTTTCAACATAACTGTCACGGTACTGTCAGTTTGATTTAAAGGTGTTTCCAGTTCATAGGGTGGCATGGAAGGTGCTAGAAAAACACGAACAGAGGAAACAGACTCATTTAATTTGTAGCTTTCATACAATTTTTACAATCTTGTTTTTAAAATGTCCTTCCAAAAGGACAGAAAGGCTATTTTAAAAAAGAGTCTTGGGCACACAAAAACAAGTGAAATCTTTAGATAATAAGGAAGCCATTGAATAATGAGGTAAGCTCTAGGGTATACACACACACACACACAGTACCTGCATTAGGATGCCATTTTGCCAATTAAACACTCAAAATGAGTTCACGCATGACATTCGTTCCATATGAACTAAAGTTATCACTTCACTGTGCATCACTTCATTCATAATCAGTTATCACATGGATTGTTTTCTGTTGACACCAAGGTCAGTTATACTCAACAGAATGATAACTGGGTAATTAGCATCATCCAGAGAAAAGACTTTTACTCAGACTGGGATCTTAAATTTGAGTCCCAATTCTGATCATGGATTCGTTGTTGCTTTAAAAATATATAAAATGCATTCAATAGGTGCACATATGAACTAGGGTTGGCCATTCATAAGCACTATCTTCATGTTAGAACAGATGAGGTAAGAAAGAATCTTGCCCATCATTTTCTCCTTGTCTCTTATACACATTCAGCATTTGTCCAAAAGACATATATACAAATTGTACCTATGTAAATTCTCTGCAGCTACATATATTTGGCATAATTTCTGTTTAAGATATTGCATGGTTACAACTTTATGCAAATAAGTGCAGCACAGGTCCAAGGACCCAGTCATGAAGAGATAAAGAGAGACTATATATGTACAGTTTATGTGCAGATGTTTCTAAGAAAGGAAGCAAAATATGCACATAAGGTGGAAGCAAGAACAGCCAGCATAATTCTACTTTCCATAATTCTACATTCCATGGGATGCTATAAATTTCGTTTCTCCTACCAATGGAACAACAGTAAAGAGAGCGGGAATTCCTTTCCTAAAAACCTTCAAAATCTGCTCTGGATTGATGAGAGGCCACTTAGAGTAAGAAGGTGATAATGGGGGGGGGGGGGCACCAAATCCACCCACATAACAATGGATTTGGCTTTTTTTATTAAAAGGTATGAAAAAGACTGCTGTTTAAGGCATGCATGTGATATTAGATAAACTGAGGTGGGCAAAGAACAGCCCCCATCCCCAGGCCATTTTTGTTACCTCCAGAGCTTAAGAACAACTTGTTTTGCTAAAAAATACCCCCAAATGGCCTCAAGCATGGGTGGAGGGCATATCCATCATGGTTTGAGGCCATGAAAATGTACTTCTCAGGTTTAAAAAAATAGCCTATAAGAACACTTGTGGGCATTTGGGGGCTCTCAGTCTCTTCCTCTCTATACATTATACAGGTACGGTGGGCCCTCCAAGATCGGGGTGCGGACCATATAGCCCTCTAGCCTTCCATTGTTGCCCACTCCTGAGATAAATGGACACACACTATACCATAAATTACTGCATTATTACCTCAACTGACATGAAAGGGTGCAAGGCTAATGACCCTGAATGCATTGCTCTTGCAATTGCTAACGCAACTGGCAGCAAAAACGGCTAATTGTATTGCTGAAGATTCCAAATGTCTGTTCTACAGAAGTATATAATTGACTACAGATAGCATATACATCTTAGTAAGTACATGCCATATACATACATTTCTTTCCACACACACACACACATACATGTATACACCAGCAAACTAAATTCCACTTCACCAACAGAAACCTTTTCTTATCATGGTTATTCAGATTAGATAGTTTAAAAGCTTTGTAAATGGGAGTACATTTGAAGACTTTTGAAGAATTTCAATCACTTTACGTCCAATTTTGGAAGAAACATGGTGTAGAAATCAAATAAATAAGATTTTCCAACAACTTCATTTCGTTCAGAATAAATCTACTAAAAGAAAACAACCAGGATCATATTGCACCAGTTCTTAAGAAATTTCACTGACTGCAAGCTTATTTCTGAGTAGAATTGATAGAAATGAAACTAAATACTAAAGGGATTTATATCCAGTCTCTCTTCTCCATATGGGCCTTGCTCTATTCTGCCACTGTCATGAGGTCATCCTCCAATTCTCTCACCATGCCTCTACCATCTCAAACTACGTGGGTGGTGAAAGAAAAAAGCATACCTGTCCATAATGCCTTGGAAGAGCCCAATAGTTTTCTGCTTCCAGGCAAAGACCTTTTGTTGGCTTTATTGATTTCAACTTTTTAATGCTCTGTTGTGGCTTTTATATTGTTATCACTGGATTTCTTTTTATTGGACATTGTTTTATGATTGCATGAGGTGTCCAGAGAACTTATAAACTGAAGGATGGTACACAAATGTTTCCTGTAAATACTAATGTTAAATAATAATAGCATATACTAAAATCTATTGGTTCTATAAATTTGAACCAAACATGCCAATTTTAATCATCTAGGGGCTAATCCCTCAAGCAAGACTAATTAAAAACACCAGGAAGCCCCAGATTTTGTTCCTGCTCTTTCCAATTTTATTTTGGAGAGCCATACATATTTTGTTTATCCCAGAATATTTTCTGTCAGTTTCTAGTACAATCCAAGAGCTTCCTAGGTTGGTTTATAAAATCGGAAAGAACAGGAACAAGATCTGGGAGTTTTCAGTCACTCTAGATGCACCCTTATGTTGTATAAAATTACTAAAACTCAAATCTGAAGGTTAGACAGTGAAGAATATGTATTAGATCGCAAATTTTCCAGAAAGGTTTATATGGCATAAAATGATTAGAATGTTCAGAAAGGAAATACACCTTAGGTTCTTGATTTGTTAAATAAATGTTAAATCATAGGTACTAGATAAAATATAAGTAAACAACAGAATAGAACATTTTTGTCTGATTTCAAATAATACCTGATATCTTCGTGGTGAACTGACTTGTAACAGGTGGTCCAAACCCCTTGGCTGTACTGGCTTTTATAGTGAAAGAGTAAGTAGTCCCAGGATAAAGTCCAAAAAATAAATTGTGTGTTTCATTCCCATGTTTGGGAACACGCCCACTTTGGTTGGATAAATCTACTTCTGGGTCAAAGGAGCTGACAGCTTTGTAAGTGATCTACAAAAGAATAACAAAGTTATAAACTATCTTCTGCAGTTGGACAAAGATTGCATTTTTATCCAGTAAACCCTTTTGATGTGTGACCTGTCAAACGTTTTATGATAAGTTATCTTTATGATAAGTTATCTTAATCCCTTACATGCTTGAATCCAATGAATTCCAAAATCCAATGAAAGGACACAAAACTGTTATGAGTTATTACTTTTATAGATATAGGGGCTTAGAGTTACCTATATTATGAGTATAAAGGCTAGAGTTCAGACTTAAACTAATACCTTTACATTGCTAGGTTTCTATCTTGTAATTTTTTTTAGGAGGAGGCTGCATTACTATTGGTTTTGCATTAAAAATACAAACAATAAAGAAAACAGATTTAAGGATAACACGGACATGGATATATTTTAGAGTCCTCTGTCTATAACTGGATTTTGTATTAAAAGGATTACATATTTTGATGACAAAGATAAATTTATATTAACTTCTGTAAAAGGTATAAAGACATATGCTACAGGAAAAATGTGGAATAACACTATTTTTTGTAAATAACAACAATATCAGAGGAATTCTGTCCAAAATCCTGAAGAACTGGACAATTTTGGAATGTTTCTCCAATACTGAAACAGTTAGCTATAGGATAAAATGGCCACACTATATATTAGAACACTAATGTCTTACTGAATAATGTTATTTTGAAAGAGCTACAATCCTCCTACATGGATGCTGTTCTTTCATCATGTGTCATGCTCTCTTCTATAACTTAACTATCCAAAATGCTTTGCTGTTAAAATCCTTATAATTCTGTGAGGTGGGTTTTTAATATTTCACTTTTTACAAATCGGAAGACACGGTAACATCAAAGCCAGATAGAGTTAAAAAAGATCCAAACCATATGTTACAACAGGCTGCACGTTTTGTCTGTACTGTTATCTCTTTGTCTGTAGATACTTTTTACTGTTAATAATGTTTAATACTTTTTAAAGGGGTGAGTGGGTATTGGGTCTTTTTGGATTTATATTGTACCGGTATGTATTTTTAATTGTTGTTAGCCACCCCGATTGTGCACAGAAGGGTGGGGTACAAATATATTTTATTATGTAGACAAGGGCTTTCCATCCATAGATCCTAGTTTTGCTTGTTTACTTTCTCCCAAAATCACGTAATCTTAAAATCACAACATGCTGGAAATCTCAGTGCACTTCACCACAAAACTGTTCTATTCTATTCTGCCTTTCTGTGGCATCATGGCTGTTTAGCCAGTAGAAGAAAAGAGCTGTGACACTTTTGCCAAACAATAATCTCAGCAAGTTGTTGACACAATTCAGATAAAAAGACAGAACTGATACATCATAGCTTAGGAAACAGCTCTATACTTTCACAATATCTCGCTGCTCCTCCTTCCCATCTTGGCAAACTTTCCTAGCAGATGTGGCTCCCATGTCAGTGGGGTGTTGAATCTGCTTCAGAGTTCATTTTGAACTCTAAAGAAGTTATCCAACGTACTGAATCTTTTTTTGAAGATAGGCTTTATCTAAAGCACTAAATCTTCTTTAGCTGTCTTGAAAACCTATTCTATATTAGAAAGGAGAATGCATTTTATCTAAACAAATCCACGACCAGGACATCTTTTAATAAGCTGTCTTAAAGGAGACACTGTAAGGGCTGAAGCAGATGGGCCAAATAAAGTGCCTTTGGGGCACTTTGGAGGCATAGTGTTGAAATGATGCATGCTCCCAAAGTGTCTGGAAGCTACTCTGGGACCGGCTAATGCAACCCAAAGCCAGCCCCAAAAGGAGTGGCAAAAAACTACTGCAGGTGGCCCAGGGACTGCAGCAGCGGTTGGCTTCAGGACCTCGACATCCAGTTCCTGCTGTCCAGGAGCAGTTGCGGCTGGAGATTGCTCCATTTGGCTCATCTGCTTCACCCCTAACCTGAACCCAGTTATTGAAATGAATCATATTCTAAATTGGCTGACTGGTTTATTTGGAGAAATGTTTGGTTTATTTAGATAAATATATATATTAACTTTACAATACATAATAGTTTTCAAGATCGCTAAGAGTATTTGAAAAAAACAAAACAAAATAATAAACAATTGAAGCAACCTAACAGTTCCATATCCTAGTTTGGAAGGAACTCAAATCTATTTCCCAGTTCTGAATGTCATGAGAAAATGTAGTTTAACCAACTGGGGCCAGAACAAACTGGCAGCTTCAGCTGGCTTCAAGCCAGCTTGGGGGCATGTTGTTCACATGTGCCACACCCCTAAGTAGCCTGGAATTCGCGCCAGTGTTTACAGGATGGCAGCTTATGGGCAACTTGGGGGTGTGGTGTTTAGACACCACATGCCCCCAAGCTGGCTGAAATTGCAGTGGGGCGGCTCCTATTTGTGCAGGATTCTGGCCTGATTGGGGCTGCAGCATGTGCTTGCCATGGCCCCCATCCAGCTTTGTCAGGGGCTGCTTCAAGCCACCCCTTCCAGGCTGTCTGTTCAGCCCCCTAGTTATCTTCCTTGAAGCAGGCTGAACCAAGGGAAAGGGAAACTTAAGGACTGAAGAGGATGTACACAGGCGATTCCAATCTGATCAACTATAGGGTCATGCAGACAGGGTAAAAGGAGCTGCCAAAGGCCACTCTTGCCCTAATCAGCGCAGGACCGTAATGACCACACAGGCCCAGGCCCAATTCGGGCCGCCACCAGGGTCCTGAACAGGACAATGGCAAAGAGTGAACTTTCTCCTCTCCTTTTCCAGCTGGCTTTTCCCGGCCAGGGGTGCTCTCCGCATGGCTTCTGGGGGCATGTGTTGTCTAAACACCACTGCTCTTTCCTTGCCATCTGTTTTGGGCCTAGGTTTGCTTAATCAAAGATCTTAAAATGGGCCACTAATGAACAGCACAAAGCACATGGCCTGTGATTATTATTAGTGAGTGCAAACCATTTAATGGGTCAGAAATTATATCCTGCAGTGATGTATCTTAATGTTTGGATTCCAGATTTTATAGGTCCTTAATTTCTGAATGCAAACTTCAAATTATGAGTGCTGTTCAACATACTATGCAAAATCAGGCTACCTATGCTGTTCCTGAATGTTAAAGATGTCATTTATTAGAGGTGCTTTGCGAATCAGCAGCACAAATAAACTCTCTTATTGAAACTATATTTAAATTAATAAACAGTGAACAGAAATGCACAACCCCTATGAAACCAACTGGGATATTTTTTTAAGAGACAGAAGTAGGCAACTATTGGGCCAACATATGCTCATGTAGGGTGCAAGCATGGAATACATTTAAATATCTATGTTCAGGGTTTTGGAATTTACTATGGTGCAGTGAGAATATTAGCTTCTGTCCAAAACACTGCAGAGTGAGCCACACAAACAGAACTTCCAATACAGTCAAAACTAATTCTGCACAGGTCAACTACAGGTTAAATCACCTTCAACTTTTCAATGGCCCAGGTTAAGCTCACTATTTACAGAAGAACTCAGCTTTGACCTAAGGAATTATAAAAGGTTAACAGTAAGCTGAAAATTTAATTCAGAAGGAGCAGGCATGGCCAGCTGCTGAACTTGAAGGATGTGTAACAGCAGAGCAAGGCAAGGTCCTGCCTACTCTAGCATCAAATTGTTAGTACCCAACTTCTACAACGTGCCACACCGTGCTAGAAAATAATGAGTAATGTGGAAACTGTTCTTGCAATGCAACATCATGAGCACACACATGGGGTCATTACAGTAGTCCATTTCAGAATACCATCCTAGTGCTGCATGGTAGGTTAACCCCATATTCTAGAAACTGGAGCCATCAGGAGATAATCCTTGCCTCAAAAACTACTGTTTTGGAAAACACAGGAAATGTCATCAGAAAACTATTTTTATCAGAGTGAAGTATTTTACATCAGAACACATCTAAACTAAAATCTAACTTTAATTTTGTTGTAAAAAAGCAATATGGCATCCTGTATGAGATAGATAAAAAATATCCATCCCCAAAATGGAATGCTAGTAATAATAGTAATAATAGTATGAAAATACTATTATTACTAGCATTCCATTTTGGAGATAGATATTTTCATGCAAGATGACATATAGCTTTTTTACAACAAAATTAAAATCAGATTTTCATAAGGCCCTGTCACAATTTGGAGATAGGGATCATACAGGTTTATAAATAGTAAATTGGTGTCTATGGTAGTGGTAATGAAAGGTTTGGATTTGATTGATAGGACAATAATTTAACTCACAACATATTATGTTTCCATGTTATTGCTAAAAATAGGACCATTTAAGAATACTTTTGGCTGAGTTCCTCAAGGCTAATCAAGTTCACCGTTGTGTGTCTACAACTATTGCTCTTCAGAGCTGATCTTTTTGTATTTTTCACTATAGTAAGTTAATACTTGTTTCCCATGACGGCTGCTTTCTTAATACTAGTTACCTTATTTTCCCGCGTATAAGACTACTTTTTAACCTGCAAAATCTGTGGTTAAAGTGGGAGGTCGTCTTATACGCCGGATATAAGGATAAGGAGGATAGAGGTGCTAAAACTCTATATTTTGACTGGAAAAATGGGGGGTCATCTTATACGCCGGGTCGTCTTATACATCAGAAAATACGGTATTATTGTATTAAAGTATTTTAAAATACTGTATGTGTTGCTCTACAAGCTCAACAAGCTGTTGTGATTTATAATTATTTTGAAGAAAAGGGTATCATATAAACATTTATAAAAATAGCAAAAATAAATACTCAAGACTATAATCTAAGTATTTAGAATGGGAAACAACAACTAGAAGCCATGATGAAAAATGTGGAAAATGATTATTTACACACAATGTAGCACTTGGATCAAAATAAGAAAGCTGCACACAAATATGGACTGATTTGAAGACTGCAGCACTGATCCAACAGATTCATGCTACACAGCAGGCAGCACATAAAGACTTTTAAAAATGGAAACTGGAACCAAAAGGATAGGGGAAGCAAAGAGAGAAGGGTGGTAGGAAACAATTTATTGAAATTTGCCCAACATGTTTAAAGTACAAAAGCCTTCTTCAGAGGCAATTCTTCTTTTACAATACTTCCACAATTATAGCTCTTGTGCTGCTTCCCACTCATTTCTGAAAGATTGTGGACTTACATGGCTTTAATGTAAAAACATATCATAAGAACAATCCACTTTTTGATTATTAAGGAGACTGTAATTAGTTAAACAAACATCCAGAACACATAGCTTTTCATAATATATTATCCTTTCACAATAAGCTAGTCTGCTAAACAGTATTGGAGCTTAGTAATACAAAATTAGATATTTTCTTTCACATTTTGAAGCATATGTATTTTTCATAGCATTTCAACTACACTTCCCACAAATGAAAGAACATAAGGGCGACTAGGTCAGGCAAGAGGTTTAATAATGAATATGGGCTGCCAGGACAGAGGTTTCATATATGAAGAACACTGATTGAACACTGAACTAATAAAGCATAATTTTGTTCAATTTGCATTAAAACACATGTTTATTTCTTTACTGGCACCTGTTTGTTATAGAATAGATTTTCAGAAATGCACTAGTGCTCAAAATTATATGGTTTTTCCCATTTTTGCCCTTAAGTAGGTCTGGAAACATTTCAATATTCAATTACATAACTAGGCACAATGATATTATAGGCTTAGTAAATGTGGATACAATTTACCTTGATGTACTGTTGAATGGTGAACTGTTAAAATAACTTTCTTATCTTAAGTCCAAAACACAATGCAGAAATAATCCAGTTTGAGACCACTATAACTGCCCTGGTTCAGTGCTGGGAATTGTAGTTTATTATGGCACCAGCTCACTAACAGAGAAGGCTGTCTCACAAAACTGTTTTGGACCTTAGACATTATATGCAGTGGGAAATATTCTCAAATTGAAGAAGAGAAGATATATGATATGGAAGTTGAGTAAGACAGCAATGCTATCTAGACCTCCAATGTTGAAAGGTAGTGAACTGATGTATGACTTGTACTAAATGCAATCCAATAAGAAGTTTGACTTTTGGCACACATATTTAAGTCCTACTTTCAGATTCAGCACAGTCCCACAGTGACAGTATGAAAGCAAGTCCCTTATATACACCATCAGTGACACATGTTTGATTTGCTCTTTTTTTAAAGGGCAGGAAGTGCAGCTCAGATATGTTCTGGATTTAACCCTGTCACTGCTTTCAAACATTTCCTTTGCTTATATTTCCTGGAGATTTCCTTCCTAGACTTTTCTAACATGCCTCAAAGAATATGGCGGCGATTTCAACTTATGACTGAAAAACAAATGATCCTATTCTTTTATTTGTCACAAAATAGTGACTTGTGAAGAAAGGTCTTCTCACTTCCTGTGCAAAACTCAAACACTGGAGAACAAGCCCTTCCTGGTTATACAAATTTGGACAGAATCATCTGCCTACTAAGTCAACTATACTGACAGAGTGAGGTTAAAGTTAGGCATATGACAGAGTCCCACTTTTCAGACAAAAGCTGCTGAGCATGAATGTAAAGAATACTTTCAAATCTTCTTCTTCTTGATCAAAAAGTGTGTCTTGGAACACTGAGATACCCCTACTGAGAAAATGGACAGCCACCATAAGATTTTTTGTAATTCAGGACGTTTCTTGGTGAAAAAATTCCCAAGTGGCTTGCAGTGAACCCCCCTCCCCTATATTTTGCACAAGAAACAGCACACTTTGTGGAAAATTCATTGATTTTTTTTTTTGCTGAAAAACCCAGTGTTTTGAAATTATTTTCACATTGATGAGCAAGAGATCCAAAGTTCAATACTTATACACGAAAACATCTTTGGATTAGACCCAATAGGTTCTCAAGTATAACAGAATGCTCACATAGCAAGAATGTATTTTAATGTTACACTATGCAACAATGAATCACACAAGTGTGATAACATATACAGTAAGAATGCTTAATACAATCCTAATGATCTTATGATTTTTCACTAAGACTGCAGATAAGCAAAATGGTGTTATATACCTCATATAGAGTGATCACACCATACGTCTGTACTGGTTCCTTCCACTGAAGGAAAATCTTCTCTTCAAATGTACTTCCTTGGATAGATTCCAGTGGGACAGCACCTGGAACTAATGAATAAAAATACAATTTTTAATGGAACTGTTATGTAAATCAAAAATGCTGATTTCAGATTCTATTGCAAAAGATTATAAAATATGACACTGTAAACCCCTATTGCAATCTAGTTTGGCTAGGGCTTATTTAGGAGATTTTTAAAATAATAATGGATTATCAATAATAATAATAAAAAGAATTTTGGGCCTGGAAATCACCTCTGGTTGCTAATCAAGCTATTAAAGCAGCATATGAAGCAGACATTTTTAGCTACTGCTGTGCCAAATCAAGAGCAACTATGAGTTTGGTAAGGGAACATCTACATGAGATATATAACTGAGTACTTCTTTCATTATTTAAAGCCATTTACCATAATTTATTTTAGGATTTCTGAGATTTTCTTATGCTATTGTTGCTAAAAAGAAAAGTTAAAAAGGTTGACTGTGCTCATTATTTCAAACTCATTTTCCTAATTCTTTACCATACTGAATGTATCAAAAGCATGGTGCCTGTTCAGTTTTTTTGGAGTAATAATTGAGCCCTTCAATTCTATGCAAAACAGACTATTCATTGCTGTAGACCAGTGGTCCCCAAAGTGGGCCGTAGTGCCTCCTTGCGGGTGTTGGAAAGCTCCAGGGAGTGCTGAGGGAAAAAGAGCAGCAGGGAGGTGCTGAGAGGAAGAAAGGGGGTGGCAGGGCATTGTGGGGATGGGGATTGCAAGTAGGGTTGCTGTTGCTGCTGAAAAACCGTGCAAGTCCGGGACTGAAGTCTTTGAAAAGCAGCATGTCTCAGATTCCTGAAGGCAGGAGTGAAAGCAAGGGGGAAAACTCATCCGGATTCCACTCTTCAGGCTTGGGGTGATACTGTGCAGGCATACCAGACCTAGAGCCCAGAGGTGGGAAGGGGAAAAAAGCAAGCAGAGGCTTGGAGTAGCAAAGAGGCTTTTTTGTGTCCTGGTAAAATGTGTGGCTATATAGTAGAACTGTTTGCTTACTTGGGACTGGAGCTGCCGTTCCCTCCAGCTCCACCCTCACATAGAAATCTTTGTGTGTGTGTTTGAAAAAAAGGGGGGGAACCCCTTCTTAAGGTCCAGAATCCCTCTTTCCTCTTAGTTGCATGCTAATGGGCTGGCACTCCCCTTTCCTCCATTTCCGTCCCATAGAAATGTGTGTGTGTGTTTGAAAAAAGGGGGGCATATGGGCTTTGAAAGACAATGAAGTCCAGGAAATAACATTTGCAAATAGGTCCATTAGCAACACAGTGAGAAACCTTTCTTTTTCTCTCTTGTGTCAAAATACCTACCCCCCTCCTTTGGCAGATAATACTGAATTTCTCAAGAAGTCTCTGTGTTGCTGCAACTAAAAAAACTTTTAAATGCTCCTTAAAACATCAAATGCAGTCCCATTTTTTAAAAAAAACACACACTATGTTTGACTTTTGTTAACTTAAAAATTAAGTCTCATCCCTTTGTTCCCTTGTTTGGGATTCCCCTGTTGTGTCTAAAATGTAGTATCCTAAAATCTAGAAAGCATATCCAGGAATAGCTGTGTTGGCTGCACTGCAAACAACAACATCCAAAATCTACAAAACAGTGATACCTTTCTCCTGTTTGATTTTTAACATCTTTGCCCAATGAAGAAGCCACAGTTGAGCTTCAAAAGCTTGCTTCATCTATTTTGTGCATTTTAGTTGACCAATAAAAGTATCACTATTTTGTGGATTTTGGATGTTATTTTGCCTTGCTGTATGAAGTGGCCAGCACGGCAACTCCTGGATATGATTAGGATATGATTATGCCATGCCAGCCAGCTCCTACTCTAGGAATCCCTCTTAGTCTCATAGCTGTTTGGGAGATTTTCTCCCTCGCTCCCCCTCACAGAAGTGGAAAGAGGGGAAACTCACCTTTGCTAAGTTCTCTTCCAAGTGGCTAGAATTCAGAGACATAAGTTTAATTTGCATTACAGAAATAATGAAGTTCAACACTGTTTTAACTGCCATGGCTCAATTCTATGGAAATCTGGGATTTGTAGTTTTATGAGATGTATAGGCTCTGTCAGAAGCTCTGGTGTAACAACAAACTACAAACCCCAGAATCCCATGGCATTGAGCCATGGCAGTTAAAGCAGTGTCAAACTGCATTAATTCTGCAGTGCAGATTCAACCATAAGTCATGTTAGTCTGAAATATCAATATGCTAAGGGATCTTGTAGCACCTTTGAAACTAACTGTGTGAAAAAACTGTAGCATAAACTTTTGTATACTTGCATCTGAGGTTTTGTGGAAGAGAATTATGGCAACCCTCGTTGTAAGAAACTTCTTTTGTACACCATTCTGGGACAGGACTGAGGGAAGCCAAATGGAGAGCTGCGCAGGAAACAAGCTGTATCTGTCTAGACCAGGGATAGGCAACCTTTTTGAGCCGGGGGCCGGGTTGCTGTCCCTCAGATAATTGGGGGGGCCGAAGCACCAAAAATAAATAAATAAATAAATAAATAAATAAATAAATATTTTTATTACAAAAATTAAAAAATATGCATGCACACTCTCTCAGCCCCAGAAAAGCCATGGCAAAACCCCTGTGGAGATTTTGCCAAGAAAACCCCAAGAACAAGTAATAACAACAATAATCAATATCATCATGGTGGGCGGCGGCGGCGGCAGGTCCAAAGGCCTCGGGGGCCGCATCCGGCCCCTGGGCCTTAGGTTGCCTACCCCTGGTCTAGACGAAGAGGCAAAAGACCTAGCATGGCTCCTCCAGCTTTGCCTCACCCTGGAACAGAGTAAATGGACCCTGTCCTTCTCCTTTCCTTGCCTCTTTGGGCACCACAATACTTGCCATGCCCACCTTTTCCCAGAAAC
>CM034706.1:68623673-68639590 GCA_020142125.1 Phrynosoma platyrhinos | reverse complement strand
ATTTTATGTTATTTTTCCATATTTTCTCCCAGTTTTGTAATGAGATTGAATTTCCAATGTTTTGCATCCATCTAATCATATTATGCTTTATTGTTTCTTCTCCAAGTTCTATTTCTACAATACCTTATAAGTTTTCCTTATCCAATGTTGATCTCCCTCTTTTAAGATCTTATCAAATAGTGACCTTTCCCTTTCTATTCCAAGGGTTTCCTTATCCTTTTTAAAGTCTTCTTTTATTTACTGATATTTCAACCAATTGATTTCATAGCCTTCTTGTAGGAGTTCTTCTCTTGTTTTAATTTTATAATCTTCATTGGATTTTATCAATAGATATTCATAGGTAATCCAGTTTCCTTTTAAAGGACCTTCTTTCTTATGTAGGGCCTCTTGTCTGGATACCCATATTGGTATTTTTGAATAGAAATATCTTTTATATTTCTTCCACACGGTACAAAGTGTTTTTCTTTTATAATGGGTGTTAAATTCTTTACCTAATTTGGGATCACCATAACATAAATAAGCCTGCCATCCTGATTCTAATTCAATCCCTTCTATTTCTAATAATAATAATAATAATAATAATGATAATAAATTTTATTTGTAACCCGCCCCTCTGCTCAGCAATCGGGGTGGCGTACATCAAGTTAAAATACAACAGTTAAAATCCAAGTTCTTGCCCTTCGCCCACTACCCCCCCCTTAAAACAGTATTAAACAGTATTTCTAGCAGTTTAAAGTTTTTTAGAGATATCCATTCCTTTATCCACTGTAAAGTGCATGCATTATAGTATATTTCTAAGTTTGGCAGACCCAAACCCCCTCTTTCTTTCCGATCCTGCATAGCTGTGATTTTGATCCTAGGTTTCCGCCCTTGCCAGATAAAGTTCGTGATTATCTTTTTTCCATACTTGTAAAGGTTGTTTCATTGTTAAGATCAGAATTGTTTGAAACAGTTACAGCATTCTAGGTAGTACATTCATTTGTACCGTTGCTATCCTGCCTAATAAAGACAGTTATTGTTTATTCCAAGATTCTAGGTCCTTTTTGATTTTATTCCAGATTGTCACATAATTGTTTTTGTATAATTCTGTATTCTTTTTCGTGATCGTTCTTCTTAAATATTTTACTTTGTTGATTATCTGGAAATCTGTTTTTTTTAATTCTTCTTCTTCTTCTTCTTCTTATTCTTCTGTCAGATTTTTAATTAATAGCCTACTCTTAGTTTTGTTAAATAACGAGAACTGTTCCAAGATTCCCTCTAATCGTGTTATGCTCTTAATGGGGTTTTCCAAGAATATTACAATATCGTCGGCATAGTCATAATTATATTTGTTTATTCTGGGAGTCTGAATTATATTGTCATTCCTTATTCTCCTATTTAAACATTCCATTGTTGTAATAAATAGAAGAGGAGATAAAGGGCATCCCTCCCCAGTTCCTCTGTTTATTGAGCAACTTTCCGGTCTTTCCCCATTTACAATTATTCGTGTTTCCTGATTATTATATATATTCCGGATCCATTTTATAAATCTACCTTTTATACCACTCTCTTCCAAAACGATATCTAAGAACTCCCAATTAACACTGTCAAAAGCCTTCTCTAAATCTAGGAAGACCATTCTTAATTTGTGTTCTTATAAAGTTCATAATATTCTAGAATGTTTATAACTATTCTGATATTCTCTTTTATATGTCTTTTTGGAAGGAATCTTGCTTGATCTTCGTGGATCCAGTGTGACAGTGCTTTCTTTAACCTTCCAGCTAATATAGATGCATATATTTTATAATCCAGATTCAGCAGAGTGATGGGTCAATAATTACTTAGATTTTCAGGGTCTTTATTTTCTTTCCGTATTAACATGGTTAATGATTGACCCCATGACTCTGGATATCTGCCATAATCTATATTTTTAATTGTTTTATGGATCATTTCAGTTAATTCATTTTTGTATATTTTATAGTATTTAGCTCTTAGTCCATCTGGGCTCGGCGCTTTGTGGTCTTTCAAGTTTATTATTGCTCGATCAATCTCTGCTATTGACTGTTACCTCATTTTTGAGCATCCTCTTAAAAGATATTTTGGGGTGAAGTTGGAAAAATGCAAGCCCAGCTCAGGGTCTGTTGAACCTGCTTCATCCCTACTTGGTGTGAGAAACCAAGCAGTGACTGATGCTTATGTGAGCCTGCATTCAATAGTTCCCACCACCATCTAGGGATGTGTGGAGTTTCATCAAACAGCAAGCGGATCATCCAATGCCCAGACACTATCATATACAGCACCAAGGTGTTGTCATGTTTTCTTCCACTAATGTGTATACATGAGAGTTTCTTTGGTTTCTACTCCTTCCCAATCCAGTCCCCCTTTAACTATTGGGCTTGCAAATACTTTTCATACTAACAAAAACAAACAACATCTAGCTTGGGTTCTAACCTTGGGAGAGAAAGACAATATAACTATATAAAGACCATAGACCAGACCTGCAGAACTTGGGAGTAGGTAGGGGTCAAAATTAAAATAGGCTAAACTTCTTTGGGCTGTAGGTATCAATATTAATTCTGTACTCTTGTCCTCCGCCTGGCCCTCTCCTTGGGAGATGGCTGAGCAGCGGAGGAGATTTGAGGGGCAAATGTTCATCCCTCCTCCTCATCCTCTGCCCAGCTCTTTCCTGTAGGTCCGAAATCCTTTGGGGGCCACAGGTGGCTCGCAGGCTATATGTCGTGCAGGCCTGCCATAGACTCTGATGCACAGATCCCATTTAGGATGATCTGTGTGCATACTAGATGGACAGATAACTGGGATTTTCAGCTGTAATTTTATTGACTATTTCTGGGAATGAAGAATCCTCTATGGATTAAGACCACTTACATCTCCTAGAGCAGGGGTAGGCAACCTTTCCTCTTTAAGGGCTGAGGGACTTTAGCTCCCAGAATCCCAGGAGCTATTGGCCAACATGGCTGAGGCTTCTGGGAGCTGAAGTCCCTTGGCCCTTAAAGGGGAAAGGTTGCCTACCCCTGTCCTAGAGAATGCATTAGCATGCTTGCCACTAGATGATAATGCTGGATATGTGGATTTCTACAAAGTATTGAAACAGTGGCCCACTTCTGCATGCAGATCATATCCGGATGAAACATTCTGATACTTTTCAGAAGGCTCCAAACCAACAAGCATACAAGAACTTTGGTGACAGAGTAATACACAATAAAAATTATGACTTTACTACTACTACTACTGAACTGACCACAAACTGGTGCCATGAACCCAAAACAGTTCAGTTTATGCTGTCCAAGCAAAAGAGTTCTTAATGGAAAACCTTTGTAAAAAGATGAAAAAGAAAAAATTTCCATCATATCGTAGTATGGATGGCACTTGCCTTATGTGTTTAGTAAAATACTCAAAAGACTGTCATCAGTGGAGTTATTATACAAATTTAGCAATAATCTGATTTTTATTTCATATGAGAGTCCTCAACAAGATAAAAGACAATGACTAGTTTTATCTACTGCTTTGCTAGTTGAAATGCCAAGAAGAGTTTTTAATGAGCTAGAAAACTCTTATACATAAACAGATTAATATGCATCTTCCAGCTCATGTTTATTAATCAATACATATTTACCAAGAATGTTCTAAACATTGCCACAAGATTCCATCACTTCTGGCTTCTAATAATTCTCTGCAAGCTTGCAATATTGTTCATTCTACCTCAAGTTTGCAAGAAAATGTACGAACTTATAAGCTATATGCCTTCAAATGCTAATACTTGAATTAAAAAATTGTAGTTCTATATACATTGACATTGAACATATAAATTGTTTCTTTTTATCATTCCACCCTCTACCCTCACCCCACTTCTCTCTGATGTCACCCATATAATGACAAATATTTGCAAAAATCCTCACACTCAAGCTGCCAAAAAAAAATCTACAAAGGTCTGGACTTGTAGACTTCACAATTGTTCTCCTCTCCATTACCCTCTTACTTGCTTCTGATTCCTTTTAACCCTCAGCTAGCAATTGGATTTCTTGAAAACAACCACTGTCATGCTTGTTTTGAATTAGTTCTGACCTAGCTTAAGTAAGCAAGATGTTCTGGAGACTACAGGTGCATCTACACTGTAGAAATAATTGTAACACTGCAGTTTGACACAACTGCTATGGCTCCATCTTATAGAAGCTGGGATGTAATTTTGTGAAGCACCAGCACTCCGGCAGAGAAAGCAAAAAATCTATAAAACTACAAATCTCAGGAGTCCATAGGATGGAGCTACAGCACTTAAAGTGGCCTCAAATTGCATTATTTCTACAGTGTAGATGCACTCTCTGAAACAATTATGGTGCTATATATTCCTATTGCATTTGAAGAATGATTAATTTTGTGTAGACCACAGGGAAAGATACTGGCAAAAGGACCCAAGTCAGATTAGCATTGAATGAAGGGAGCAAAGTATCCTAACTAATTTTAACATTTTGGGTTACTTAGCTGGCTAGGTTACCACTAGCTGCTAGAAATTAGAGAGTGGCATTGCTCAACTGTTTGTGATATCTTATGTTGTTTGCATGTCTCTGTGTGTGAGAGAGACAGAAAGAGAGGGAAAAAAATCACATCATCCACTGAAGAAGATATGGAGGAAAGGGAAAGGATGGGGAAAATATAATGTCACCTGTCTCTCTGCATTGACCCAAGGGCACTGGGTGCTTTTCTTCTTGTTGTTCCTTAGAACACTGCTATCCAAAATTCAAAGTGGGAGAAAAGGTGTGATAATTTGATAATAATTAGCACACAAACAGTGTCTGGTTGGGATAGTTCCAATACTCCCAAACAACCGTGAGTACTAATGCTCACAATTGGTGCTTTGAACAATGGGAAAATGTTCCAGACAACATCCAGACAAAGGGATTTCCGGATAACATGTGATGAGAGGAATATGACACTCTGCTTGCATGCTAGTTTAGCTTACGTTAACTGGAGGGGGGGACTTTTCCAGGTATTGCGAAATATTATAAAAGTTACAATTATTAAGTCTTACCCAGGAACAAGGAATAAAGGGACTATGTTGAGCTCTGTATGTTCACTGTGAAAACTCTGGGTAGGGAGGCAACCAAAGATTCTGCACATGTCACTTAGACTCTGTACACTTAGACTCTGGGCGTCAGTTTCCCAACATTTTGTTCAAAAAGAACCAGACCCAGCAGAATTTCTTTGTCCACACTGAGACAAATTTCTAGACTGATTACTGGGGATACTACTTGGTCTCTGCACAGGGTGGGCTGCCTTAAAAGAAAAGATTTAATGTGGGGAAAATCCAACCTTTAATGAATCAGCTTAGTTACAAGGAAAGTGTGATTTTGCAGTACTAATCACAATACAAACCACATTCATTAGAGATGAAGAGGGGGGGAAAAAAGCCCTGCCAAAAGCAGTTTACATGTCACACCTTTTTTGTATGCTAAACATAAATCTCATAGGCTTTGGTAATAGAGTAATTAATTATGTTTTCAGAAGCAGTACTTTTATTATCTCCTCATTTGGTGCTATACTTTTGGAAGAGGGAGAGATCATATAGCTAGAATAGACCATTCCTACTCTACAACTGCCTGAGCAAAGTATACACTAATCTGCAGCATACTGGAATAGTATAATCAGTGCTAATGGCCTGAATCTAGTAACCAAACTGGGTCCACTTTCTTATGCTAAGAGGCAAGATTACTTTCAAATGGGAACAAAGTCTGTCATGTTTCAAGCTTAGGATCATAGCTCTTTGCAATTCCCCTGATGGTACCTGTAATATTTGTCATACTGTCCTCTTTATGCCAGTTCCATCTAGGCATCAAGCAGTGAAATCTGACAGCTGCAGCTCACAACCTTAGGGACCAGTAAGTCCAGTTGTAGCTCCTGGCACTTTAGCATCCTATTTAATCAGTGGACCCAGTTTCTTCGACATTCAGCAATGTTTTTCAGAGAACAGAGGAAAAGAACATTACTGATAGGATCAATTTCCATCGCAGGTTCAATTCACAGCTCATTTCTCTGGAACCTCCTATTACAACTACTTGCTTTTTTCAGAAACTCAATTTCAGAATCTGTGGGACACATTTAGGTGTAATTTTAGAATCCTGTCATTGATAATCAAAAACATAGAAGCAAAAACCATGTTGCAAGGGATCCCCCATCCCGCCCTTCTTCATCATTCACTACAAGTGTCTACTGAAACAGAAGAATAAAAAAAGAAAATTATGGGGGTGTGTGCGCTCGTGTGCATGTTTATAGATCATATGCTATAATTGGCTTAAGATTTTAGTTGGGCTTCAGCAAAATATTCTCCAAGGCTTTTCTTGATTAGTACAGACTCTTCCATAGTGCTGCTCATGCTGCATATTCCTTTAATCGCCTGTCCTATAGTGCTATACCCAATTCTCAATGGGGGGGGGGGGGGGGCAAGGCAAACAGAATATTCCACCACTGTTCTTTCCTTTAGAGAAGGCAAGAGGATACACAACACCAGTTGAAGGATGAGGAGCATTACGGTTCTTGTGGCTAGCAGATGATCCTCTGCTTGATTGTGGGCTTTAAGAAACACCCTGGAGATTATCACACAGAGGCGGCAAATGTTCTCCTCCCATCATTAAATCGTCATTAAATTGTGCTAATTGTGCAATCAGGGGGAAGAGTATCACACCCCTGCGTGATTCTCCCGTTCTTCTCTCATCTGTAAACAGTAATGGAGGTATCATTTGGTATTAATGGGAGTTTCTGTTAATACCAAATGATGCCTCCATTATTGTTTACAGACAGGACAAGAACAGGAGAAGCCCATGGGGGTGTGATAATTTTCCCCTCAATTGTATGACTGATACAATTTAATGACGATTTAATGATGGGAGGAGGACACTTGCCTCCCGTGTGATAAACTCCCTTGAGCCTCACCTTTATATTGTATCATATGCATGCTGACATAATGAAATAGAACCTGACAGTGTGACTGCAAACATTTTTTCAGTGTAACTATTGAAAATATGATTATGGTGTATTATTTAATACTCAGTTGTGCTTAGCAATCTCTGGTTTTTGCTATTACAGTCAACCTTCCACATTTGCGGATCTGACTTTTGCAGATCTGATTATTTGTGGATTGTATTAATCCTCTCTAGGAATCCCTAGGACCTCCAGTGTGACTCTATGGCCAACTTTCACCAGAAGGTGTGCTGAAGGACATAGAGATTCCTAGAGAGAACACTTTTCTAGGCATTTGTAGGTCCTCCAGTACAATTCTATAGACAACCTCCAGAAGATATGGACCACAGAATTGCACTAGAGGACCTAGAGGTATAAGATGTATTCTTTTTTTAAAAAAAAAAAGTGGTGTTTTTTTTTAATTTGCAGTGTTTCCACTTTCATGGGGATCCTATGTCTCTAACCCCATTGAATGTGGAGGGCCCATTGTATTTTAAACATTTATAAACTTTAAAAAATTCAGATAGTTTTTAAAAAGCAGCATGTTCCTCTAATTCAGGGGTAGGCAACCTAAGGCCCGGGGGCCGGATGTGGCCCCCCGAAACCTTTGGACTGGCCCCAGGCCGGTCCTGCCGCCGCCACCTGCCATGATGATATTGATTATTGTTGTTATTACTTGTTCTTGGGGTTTTCTTGGCAAAATCTCCACAGGGGTTTTGACATGGCTTTTCTAGGGCTGAGAGAGTGTGCATGCATTTTTAAAAACTTTAAAAAATTTTTTTATTTATTTTTATTTATTTATTTTTGGTGCTTCGGCCCCCCAATTGTCTGAGGGATAGCAGCACGGCCCCCGGCTCAAAAAGGTTGCCTACCCCTGCTCTAATTCATTAATGAAACAGATTAGGGGAAGCATGCTAAAGGCAATAAAAACAACAATATTGCATCTAAACAATGAAATCTTTACTGTAAGCCAGGGGTAGGCAACCTTTCCCCTTTAAGGGCCAAGGGACTTCAGCTCCCAGAAGCCTCAGCCATGTTGGCCAATAGTCCCATGTTGGCCAATAGCTCCTGGGATTCTGGGAGCTGAAGTCCCTCGGCCCTTAAAGGTGAAAGGTTGCCTACCCCTGCTGTAAGCTGTATTCATATATGTAAATCAGTGGTGTGTTTGATGTATGTTGTCTTGTGTTTTTTATAATGTAAATTTGATTAAAAAGAAAAAAAACAATGAAATATTTAAAGAGATGATGATGACAATGACAGATGAGGATTCCCTCATTCCGCCTTCTTCCTGTCCTCATCCTCATAGGGCAATTGGTTCTAATAACCTCTGTGTGGGGAAGAGAAGTCCTTAGCTATACATTTGTACTAGCTGCTTCAGAAGAGATTTTTTTGGAGATACAAATGCTAAGCGAACCAAAATAAAAGCAAGGAAACAGAGAAAATGAAAGTAATTGTTATGGTCCTTTTGCAACTGACCTCTTTTGCTTTGAAAGGGGTATTTGATTGGATGGGTTCTGTATTTTTCTTTTACTGGTATTTTCCAAGCTTTCCAACGCAGCTAGACTATTCAATTAATTAAGGACAACAATGGTACCAGATGGGTAAATCTAGAAGTTTATAATATGAAGTCCACTGAATTTACTTGCCTCTACACCTAAACTTCAAAATAGAAACTTAGTAGGTTATATAATCCGTTTTTATCTAGCTCCCTACTCATTTGGCATAATTGGAAACACATACTAGCTCTGGATCCCTCTCCCATCAAACTTTTTTTTTTTTTTTGCATCCTATTTCTCACTTAGATGATCAATTCCCATTAATAATTTTATTGACCTTAGACCTGTTCTCTGATGGATTACCAAAGCCCTACAACAAACTAACACTACCTGGCTTCAAGTACACCAAACTGCTTTGTTTGCATCACATCTAGGCCCAGCAGAAGAGTCTCCACAGCTGCTCTCCTTTTTTGAAAACTTTTGTTTGAACTCCGCATTGCATACTAAAGGGATGGTGGTAGTTATCCACAAACATTTCCTAGAACAGACGTATGGGAAAGACTAGCATATGCACTCATTTTGGCAAGGAGAATTGAAAACCACAATTTCCGAAACTGCATGGGCTCATATTTTTGGTCTACACCCCCATACAAATCCCGTTCAGCATCTGTGAAGGAGAATACTTTGAAAACCATCCATAGGTGGTATCTCACACCTGCAATGCTGACTAGAATGGTTAAAATGCTCTCTCCAGATTGCTGGAGGGGTTGTACATCTAGAAGCTCTTATATGCATATGTGGATTGAATGTCCTGAAGTGAGAAAATTCTGGGATGCAGTTCTCTATCAAATTCTATCAAAAGGTCATCAAAATTATATTTTCCCGATAAATGTGAAGCAACTGTACTTTTTAAAAACTGCTACTTGATTGATATTTGTATTAGACTGCTCTCCCCCTCCCTTTTTCTCTTTCTTGCACACAGATATAAGTTTTCTTTTAAGCTGCATTCCTATATCTCAGTGATGGCAAACTTTTTAGGCACCAAGTACCCAAACTAAATGGTGGGACTTCCGGGGGAACAGAACTTCCAGGGAGGGACTACTGCCCTATGAGGCGGGACTTCTTTCCCCTGGACATTCCCAGTCCTTCAGCTCCCTTTCTGGAGAAGGAACAGATGTGCACCTTTTCCTCCTCTTCCCGCTCCATGTGCCAGGGAAAATGGTTTTGTGTGCTATCTCTGGCACATGTGCCATAGGTTTGTCAACATGGCTATATCCACTCTTTTGCAGTAAACCCCACCAAATTTGACAATCTATTTCTGAGCTACAATTGTTTCCGCTTGTACTGTGTGGTTTTGTTATTTTGAAAACTTTAAACTCTTCTTTACTAGTGAAACATTCATTAGTGTTTGTTGTTTTTAAGAGGCATTATGTAAACACTGAACGTAAATAAGAGATGGTCAGTCACTTGGATCAGACAACTTGTCATGCTGAAGCAATTTTTCCGGATGCAAAATTTGTATGTGCATATTTATCTGTTTTCTGCTACTCACTGGTAAATTGGAAACTACTTTAGACTGCTTTTTATCTTGGCAACTCTTTTGAGATACTAATCTAAAATATGGAATGCAATGTACTCTAACAAGATTGAAGCTCTATGGTGCATTGAACAAAAATATTTTTGTAGTAAAAGTAACAATTGATATTTGTGTTCTTCTACAAAACAACCCCTAGTTTAACTGTTCCAGTAAAAATCTGATGTCAGCAGGACATAGCTCCCTGACAGAACAGATCACTGCACTTCACTAAACAGGTTCTTGGTGGGCTGCTGCATATTCTTAGCATGTCAGCATCCTTTTACAACAGCATAAATGTAAGTAGAACTTATCCTAAAGAGACAAGATTTCCATTTTATGCTTTTACATTCTGGCTGCACCAGGATCTTTTGTCACACAATCTTTGTCCTTCCTCGCAGCCCCTTCCCAAGGTTCTCAGGGATAGTTTAGTTGTCAGGCTTTTGAAAAATGTTAGGTGTCAACTTTCTGATGGCAATGTTGACATGCAAGAAATATGAAACAGCAAAACTGAAGAGATTTCTTGTGAGGACGTGCACCACAGATTGCAGTGAAGTATGACTGTGGAGCATTATTCAGATAAAGAACTTGAATACTGACATTATAGAAGTGAGTGATTTAAATCTTAGAATGCATTCAAGTAGGTGCAACGATCACACCATGCCGTATGCATGTATAAGATCTTTGAGATACTGAAGCTCTCTGTATTGGACTGCAGCTAAGCAGTTCTTTAAGGACTTCAGGACTATTCATTCACACACTTTAGATCAGGGGTCGGCAACTTTTTTTTGCCGGGGGCCGGGAGGGGTAGAAATGGCACCAGGGGGAGAAAATGGTGCCCACTGTCGTGCTCGTGCATGTACACGACGTGGGGCACCATTGGACCTTCTGAAATGGCACTTTGCATCACGACGCCAAAGCCGTTGGGCATTCCAAAATGGTGCCCGCCGTCATGCGCATGCGTGCGCAAGCGCAGGTGCCATTTTGGACACCAAAATGGCACCATGCTCATGCACAGCGCGGCGGCAGTGTGTACGTGGCGGCTGCAGCAGCAGGACCAGGCAGGGGCCGGTTAGCAGACCGCACCCGGCCTGCAGGTCGTAGGTTGCCGACCCCTGCTTTAGATACTAAAGCAGGTTTATGAACAAATATAATAAAAATATAAAAACCTAGTGAGTTATTTTTTTAATATTTCCAGCTCAAACAGCAATAAATGGAAATAATAAGAGTCTTTCCAACAAATGCAAATGATTATGAATTGTCTTTAAAATAAACAAAGTGGCCCAGAGCTGCACCTGTACTGCCGAAATAAAGTACTTTGACACCAGTTTAACAGCAATGGCTCAATGCTTTGGAATTTGGGGATTTGTATTTGTTGTGGCACCAGAGCTCTCTGACAATGAAGGCTAAATGTCTCAGAAAACTACAAATCCCAGAATTCCATAGCATTGAGTCATAGCAGTTAATTTCTGCAGTGTGGGTGCAACCTTGGCTCAATTCTTAGCCACAAATACGATTAGACACATTTGTCCAACACAACACATCTTTACTAAAATGATGTTGTTGAGTATGGAATAATCTTGCTACTTCCAATATTATTAATAAAATGTCCCATGGAATAGGATAAGAATTTTTAGAGTGCCAAATTTTCCATACTTTCATGACACTTTATTATTTGCTAGTTCAAGGAAGAAGAGGGTGGTTTCAATGTATTTGTTAGTCCCCAACTACAATGAATCCATAAAATCACGTACGTTAATGGAGCTTGACAAAAGCATGGACTTGACTTATCAAAGAACTATCTCTTCTGTTTAGGACTAACCAACTAGATTTAGGCCTAGTATGGTGTATTCATTATTTCCCCATTGCTAAGGGAAGGCTCTTTGAGTCTTTCTTCAGGGGAGCATGAAAGGGGATGAGTTTCAGAGATTTTTTCCCCCCTTTCTGGTGTTCCTGTACCACCTGCCATGGTATGCCAAAGGATCCCTGAACCCTTTAGAGCAAACCTATAGGGCATGAGAGATTGTCATCTCTCATCTCCTTTTTCCCCATTCCACTGATAGGTGCTTCCCCAGGATCACAGAGCCTTTGACAGTGCAGGGGCACTTCCTTATAGCCCAATGATATAAATTCTTTCAGCATATTTCCACTTCAACAAATAGCATGAAGCATCAGGAGAAAGAGTGTCTTTCAAACTTGAGAACTATCATCAGTTTCAACTGCCTGATAGAAGGTTACTTCTACAATTTTTAAGCAAATCCCCAAAGCTTCCCAGCTCACACTCAAAACTGAAATAAATTTTAAAAAACCACACAGCTTCATACATTACATATCCGCTTAACCCTTGAATATAAAACATTTTCTTATATTTTCTTCTCCCACACTTGTTAAATTTATTAAATAGCCCTTTCTATAAAGATACTAATATAACTGTCAATAATTTTCTTTATAAATCTAAGGCATTTCTTTCTTGTATTTTCTACCAGAAAATGATTTTGATTGAAACTATCAAGACAGGAGTACAGCTTAAATCTGAGCCCTATACTTAGCCCATAGTTTGTTACTGTCATTTTATACTCAGAGTTTAGAAAGTGGGTTATTTAAATTCTACTCTATTTTTGACAGGGAAAAAATTATTGTTCAGCCTTTCTTTCAAACTACTTAGAATGCTTGCTTATTTCGCTACAGTGGAAAGAAGATTTTTAAAATAAAAAATATGAATATAAACAAAATTATATTACAAGTGTTTTAAAGATTTTAGTTACTTGGTTAAAATGACATACCTAGCTATTCAGCATTCACTTTATAATAACCCCTTTCTTTTCCAAATCTACTTAGCCATCAGGCAGTAGCAATGAAAATGCTGGTGATCGGTTTTACAACCACACATTAGTTTTACATTTCATGACAGCCTAATTCTAGAGCGTTCCAAAGACAGACAAGCATGTGTTCTTAGAGTTTTTTCCCCTTGGACTTGAAAGAAACATGGATTTAACTGATAAATGGGGGGAAATGGGAGTGCAGACATATATTTTTCATTTCACACTTATGTCAGTATCAATTCAACTCCATGTGCATTCCAGGTTCTGTGATGAACATGCAAATCTGTAGGAAGTTTCCAGTAATTATCCATGAGCACAGATTAGAAATGGCATAATTAAAATTTACTGAACTAGACGGTAAAACATTTCTGGATATTAGAGTGGATTACAATCACCCAGAGTGGCCATTGGGTCTTCAGACTTTGGCTGGGCAATGATAGTCCTTAAAGTAGTTTCCAATTTGTCCTTCATTTCTGACTCCTAGCTATCTGCTATGAGGCTGGACCTCCTAGCCCTGACATCTACATGGATACATGGTTCCAGGTTTCTCAGCTCTTGCTCAGACCTCTCCCAAGTTGCTATTTAATTCACTGTTGTTTGAACCTGACTGATTTTAATGGCCTTAAAAAGCCCTAATGAGCCTTTGAAACAAGACATAAGGTTCTCAAGAGAACCTTCAGCTCAGAAGTGTTGGGATGAATTCAGGAACTGGTAATTCTGGGGTGAATGAATATCTGCTTAAGCTTTGTGGGGAAGAGCAATGGTCTATAAAAAATAAATAAAATAAAACAAATGTTTTGAATTTTTGACCACATGTCCCAGAATCCCTCAGTCAGGATCTGATGTTAACAGCTCTCCATTCACAAGCAACATGAAAGCAATTAATAACTGTTAATTGATAGCTACCATTTTCTTCTTCACAAGTGATCTTGAGGTAGTCTGGCCATCATCTTCCCTAGAATGTTTTAATTTTCTGTCAGGATCATTGTGACACCGACACCCCCACTTATGGCACAGGAGCTTTTAAAACAGTATGTTCATAAAGATTAAGTTCAAAAACACAAGAACTATCACTAATGGTAAACCTATCATCACAGACATGTTTCAGAACCACAGCTTTTTCGATTACAACTCTCAGAACTCCTAACTGGCATGATTTGAGAACTGAAGTGTGAAATTCAACTGAAGTCCAAAAAGTAACTTTTCCAGGCTCTGTTCAGAATAATAATGCTGTTGACCCTTTTGGCTAAAGCTTTCATTTCTTGAAAAATATAGTAAGCTCTTACAGCAGGGTTGGGCAGTGGTGGCGCAGTGGTTAAATGCCTGTACTGCAGCCACTCACTCATAAACCACAAGGTTGCGAGTTCAATACCAGCCAGGGCTGAGGCTCGACTCAGGCCTGCATCCTTCCGAGGTCGCTAAAATGAGTACCCAGCTTGTTGGGGGGCAATCAGCTCACAGTTGTAAACCGCTTAGACATCCCATAGCGTGATATGAAGCGGTATATAAATAAGCTGCTTTGCTTTGCTTTGGGAAAACTGTAGCCTACAAAATGCATGCAGACCTCATTAGCTTTGTTCATCCTTCCTGCTCACTATTGTCATTTACTGTCATATTATTGCTACTGTTCTTATTGTTATTGGGACCACATGATTACTGATGAGATGTTGAGACCACATGATTACTGCTGTTGTTACAGTTTAACCGCCATAAATTTACACAGTGCTGTACATGATCAATTAATTTAAAAATAGAGACCTGCCTGAGCCATACAATCTAAAGTAAACAATTATAAGGGTGGTACATGTTAAAATACAACAGTAAAATATTACTGATGAGATGTTGGGATCACATGATTACTGATGATCCTCAACTGAACCACAATAAATTATTCACACATGTGGAATTTTATGAGTCCTATCACTATATTATTTCATGAAATACTTTTTCTAATAAATATGAATACTTTTTCTGTATCTGGAAAGAATAGTAACTTTCCGTATATTATGTTATTGAAATCATGTTGTAATGTATACTAAACGCATCACGACAGCCCAAAAAGCCTGCTTGGTACCAATGACAACCAAAGTATTTTTTCCTGTTCAAGACATGTCATAGGAACAGTGGCAGGGGTGCTATGTACAATTGTGTTCAAAAATAAATGGGAGAAATCACTGTGTTACTATACTAGGATGCTGAGGGTTTCACTGCAGTTCTTTACTACGGACAAAGCATTTTAATTCAGAACAGTTATTGACAGCAATGTTCATTAGGCTGCAGATTTAATACATCACTGTGCTGGTTACAAGGGAAAAGGCAGTATGTAAAATCAATGTAAAAGTAAGAAATGCCACCAATTAATGTTACTCAACTGTACAGTGAGTATAATATTTAAAATTCCTCTTTATCTGATATGTGCAATCAGCCTTAAAGTTCTGTAGAGTGGAATACATTTAGACAAAGCAGCATTCAAATACCAAAGATTGATTTAACCATAATAAATGGATAGGATTTCTTGAATCAGTTTAACAAAATAAAATATTAACATTAAAATACATATGAGGTATGCCATTTTCCTGTCACAGAACTTGTATTTTATCCTTCTTATCTATCAGTGTTTAAAAAAAAGCAATTGTTTGCAAATCTCTGAAAAATTTCCTTGTGGCAGGAATTTCCATTTGCATTACATTACATTGGTACTTCCATTACATTGGTACTCTTTGTGAAGGTTCCTTTTCTAGTAGGAAAATAGTACTTTTCAGCTATCACTTCCAGATTATGGAACAGCCTGCCGGATGAGATTCGTCACATTACCACCTTAAACAGTTTTAAAAAAGCTGTTAAGATGGATCGCTTCTGGCGAGCCTTTACTGAGTAGACAACTGACCACCGAAAAAGTTGTGCCTGACCCTGATTTCTGTTACAGTTATTTTAATTTATTTGTCACTTGTTCATCTGCCATTTTTAGGTATGTTTTAAACTATGATTGTTAATTGTATTTTTGAGGGGGTGGGCTATTGGGAGATGGGATTGTATGTTTTATCGTGTAAGCCGCCCCAGTTGAATTGCATAGAGAGG
>CM034706.1:68610287-68622351 GCA_020142125.1 Phrynosoma platyrhinos | reverse complement strand
CCACTTTATTTTCAGTTTCTGGGCCACGTGTGATAACGTCCCTAGAGAAGGTGGAGAGAAGGCGACAGGTACAGAAAATTGAGTGAGGGAGGCTGGGTAGTGAGGAGTCTGTCTATGGAGAGCCTACTGTGAAAGATGCACTAAAAGAGCCCCTTGTCATGACAGTGGCTCTTTGGGATTTCCTTGCCATGGTGGGGGGAGTGGGGGCTGGGTTATGGCAATAGTTTAGTACTATAAAAGAAGCACCTGCTCTCCCTGATGCAGCAGGGAAATCCTCAAAGAACTACTGACACCATTTTTTCTAGTAGCATTACCATACTGACCTGTATGTAAGTGGGCTCCGGTTTCTGGGGTCAAATTTTGGCGTATTTTTTTTTTACTTATATATGAATATATACAGTAATCTATCACAATTGTAAACAGTTGGAAACACAGCAATAAAGTGCTGTCGACTTGAAAGTTTCAAATGTGCCTACCACAGACTTGTTTAGAGCTAGCTATGTGTGTTACCACTAGGGAGCAAGGGACATGCTGTATATTATTTATTAAGTCTACTGATGTTTAGAATTACACATGCCTTAGATTGGATGGCTGCCAGATCAAATCACCAATGCCACACCCTGAACCATGATCAAGTTTTTAAACTTGTTCTTACTACTAGTTATAAAATAGCTGTGGGTGAATCAGTTGCTTTTAGAATCACTTGAAAAATTATGGATGCATATGAGGAATATTTGCATAGATGTAAAACATTTTCAGATAGCATTCTGGTAGACATAATTCTGCCAAAGTCCATTTCATCTTCCAAAAATGTCTGTGTAGTTGCAGTAGAAAAAACATGGTATCAAGTTGTTGCCATATATATTTTACTAGGAAATTACCCAGTGTTGTCTAGATTATTGATGAAGATTTCACTTAAGATTTGAATAAAACAGAAATTTGAGTGGCAGCAGCAAAAGCCTTCAAACTGATCTCGCACCAAGTTGCATGCAAACTTGCAACATAATGGAAATATGCATAAAAATGTATATAATTTTTATACACATTATGAACATTCACAAAACAACAGAAACTGAATACTTGTAGAAACCAAAACAGGTCAATTTGCCCATTCCTGGATAAGGTGCACTATAGCTCTATTTAAGCTACATTAACTACTCCAAAATATGTGTATGTATATTTCTATAGATCAGAGCATATAAAATATTATCCACATCAGTATCCTCCTTGATGCATTCCAACTTTTTTCAGTGATATGTCACTGTCTTAAGTATTCATATTTTGTACTCAATGATCACAAGAAACATCTCCTTCCAAGATACTAACTGAAATACTGAATTACACTGACACGGTTTATATTTGATATCCAAGGTACTATTGATAAATGGTTAATCCACTCTGTAAATGTACTTCGGAGGTAAGGAAAAAAGAATGTGTTAAAATTTCACAGACTTCAGTTCAGATACATGAAGAGTATACTAACTATATATAAAATATTTTATTCTAGCCTAAGGCATTTTTTCAAATATTCTGGAAAAAAAAATCCTTACATCTCATTTGAGGTTTTTTCCTAACCACCCAGTTAATGAAGAATCAAGAAAGAACATCTGAAATATTCTCAAGGCACTCTATCAACAGAAGCAGAATGTAGATGGAATATATTCTCTCTCTTGTTTTCTCTCCTGCACAAATGCAGGAAGGAAGGGAAAAAAACCCTCTAAACTACAGCAATGGTTAAAATACCTCTGCATGTAATATTAAATCATTCATGGATGTGCATGTTGTTTCCTTCTAGTTATAAATCTGTAATTTTCATATCCTGATGTTCACTTCCCCAAAAGCACCTAAATACCACACACTTCCACTTACACATTCAAAAATATTCTTCTTTATACTCTCTCACCTCAACCACTTTTAAATTCCTCAGACCACAATCTCAATTCCTTCCATATCAGTTTCCTTCTCATTTTCTTTTCCCACTTCCTTTTTAACTCCTTCTCCCTGCCTCAAGCTTCAAAGCCAAATTCTCTACAAATAATTCTTCTGTTTCCATATGCAGTGTACAAATTTTATCAAGACCTGTAAGTGTCCCTGAGGTGCCCCAAAGACTGTCTCTTGTCACATATTGAGACTTTAGATGAAATCCAGTTGGTAAACTATGCTGGTGGAACTATACTAGTACAGCTGCTGAGAGTAGGAGGGAAAAGGCTGTCCAATGCAGCAGCTATGAAGAAAGTAAGGCACTGGAAAAACAGGCTCCTTGAAGCCTTCCTTTACCACCGCTATGCAACCCTAGAAGCCAGGGGGAGGCAACCTTTCCCCTTTAAGGGCTGAGGGACTTCAGCTCCCAGAATCCCAGGAGCTATTGGCCAACATGAGACTATTGGCCGACATGGCTGAGGCTTCTGGGAGCTGAAGTCCCTCGGCCCTTAAAGGGGAAAGGTTGCCTACCCCTGCTAGAAGCAGTTCAGCCACTAGTATAATGCACCAACAGGATGCCAGCTCTACTTAATAGGGGCCCACAATGCACCATGATTATAATTTAACTGCACTGGTTCAATCCTATAGAATCCTGAGACTGGCAGTGTAGGGAAGGCTATTTTGAATTTTCAAGCAGCAAAGAGGAGACAAGCTCCACCCGCTTATTCAGTGCTTTAAAAGCCCAATGGATTTCGGCCACAATGTATTTCCTCAGCGGCTGAAAACAAATATAAATGTACTTGCTATTGCTATAAATACACTTAAGATATATTTAAAAAATATAGGACAACACTCGTCAAACTGTAATACAAAATATCCATATAGTTCTAAACAAAGTTATACATGCTTTTCAAAAGAAATCACTGGAGTTGTGAACACTCTCCAAAATACAGGACTATAAAGGGAAATAGACACTGCTGCATTTTGGTATACATACATATTCCTGATGATCTTGGGAAGGCATAACCAATGATATGTCTTGGGATAGGACACAGGGACATATGATACAATCTCCCTAGACAGTTGCTTATTCTATTCATGTCATCATATTACAATCATATACATACATGTTTTCTAATATATACAAATCCACAACTGTGCAATACCTTTAATAGGACCCACACATGGTAGTTTGCATTCTTGTTCCCGCACATAAGCCTAAACCAGGGGTAGGCAACCTTTCCCCTTTAAGGGCCGAGGGACTTCAGCTCCCAGAATCCCAGGAGCTATTTGCCAACATGGGACTATTAGCCAACATGGTTGAGGCTTCTGGGAGCTGAAGTCCCTCGGCCCTTAAAGGGGAAAGGTTGCCTACCCCTGGCCTAAACCATAGGGAAAATGAGGAAAGAGGCTTGGGTTTTATCCCAAAACCAAATCCAGATATTATCCCATTTCTGGTTGCAATGCAAGTGTTATTAGTTCACAGGGGAAGCACAGAGGAAATGGCCCATGTTCCTCATGCAATTGCACACCCTTGATTTTCAATAATAATTTGTTGTTAATGTGTCTTCAAGTTGACTCCAACTTACGGCAACTCTATCATAGGGTTTACTTGACATGATTTATTCAAGGAAGTTTGCCATTTCCTTCTTGTTAAGTTGAGAGAGTGTGACATGCCCAAGGTCACCCAGTGAGTTTCCATGGCTGAGTGAAGATACAAACTCTGTGTCATAACTCACCCTGTGGATGAATCTGATAAAGAGGAGGAAGCCATCATAACTCACCCCCTGGATGACCCAGATGAGGAAGGTGCAAGGAAGCTGCAATTCCTGATGATAACAGTCTCTGGGAGTCTACAGAGCTGGCAGAGACTACAGATACAGAAGACAGCATGCCTCCATTTTTCAGTGAATGCAGAAGAGAGATGCATCATACCCAGCCCAGATTAAATATTAATTCCAAACTAATTAGGCACTAATGAAACACAGGTGACTTTGCAGAAACCACCCATAAATATCTCTGCAGTTCTCTTGTAGCCTTAGTGCTGATAACTGTCTCATCTGCTGGCAGTACTCTTTTGTGTTGCTGTATTATCTTGACTTTGTACTACTCTTGTTTACACTCTGGTAGCTCTTGGACTTGGACTTCTGAACTGGCTAACAACAAACCCTGTGCTTCTCCTTGCTCAGATAGCTCATTCTAACCTGGACTACACTGACCATTCAATATCTTCTATTTGCTTTCGAGCACTTGCTGACTTGTTTTCAGGATACCCTGGTCTCCCTGCATCCTAGTCCAACATGCAAATCACTACACCATGTTGGTTCCTTCCAAAATGATAATATTCTCTTCCTTATTCAAAGCCGGACATTTCATTAAGTCTTAACATTGTTTTACAACCAAGACTGCATCACAATGAAACAGAAGAGGAATTTTATGAATAAATAACCCAAAGAACACAGAGTAAATGTCAAAAGATGTAATATAATTCAATAATAGACATGGTCACTGTTTTGTTTCTTAAATTGTCAGTAAGTGAATGAAGTAAGGTGTAATTCTTGAAGGCACAAAAGACAATGATAAATAAATATTAGAAAATTTACTAACCACAGTATTAATCTTACTGAATCCAACATTATGATTTTAAAAGCTATTAACTGGAGTCATTTATGACACAGCAGCCTTCTTGGGACCTGACCTCAAAACATCTATAAGACAAAAATGAATACTGTTTTGTGAGCTAACTACAACACTTAAATCTAGCTGTTATGATTGGAAGTGTTCTTGCTACTCCCTAGAGTAGAACTGTTAGTGCATGCCACAGTGAGGGTTAAAAATGGTTTGCCTTTAGTTGAAACTGTGCAACTCGAACAGTTTTGATAAGTGAGGGGAAAAATCAAAGTTTTGAAAATAGCAATATTCAAGGGCCAGGTGCATCACTGTCAATTTCCATAGTACTGCACAGATTTCAAATCCCAAAATCAAATATTTGACCCCATAGTACAAGAATAGACATTAAGACAAAAGTTCTCATTATTAAAAATGTAACCTAAATGAAGACAAAATAAAAACTACCAATATCCCTTCACAATTCTGCAGACATTTGTTTACAAATCCTTATAGATTGGAATAAATACCTAGTTAATGATATAATTATGAATACAGTCAGCCCTCCGTATCCATGGATTTTTTATCTACAGATTCAAGCATCCATGGTTAGAAAATATTTTTAAAATACATAACTTTCAAAAAGCAAATCTTAATTTGCCATTTTATATAAAGAACACAATTTTACTCTCCCATTGTATTTAATGGGACTCGAGCATCCACAGATTTTGGTATCCATGGGGTGGTGGTCCTTGAACCACTCCTGTGAATACCAAGGACCCACATTATATACAGGACCAAGAATGCTATACAGACTTTCTAGGAAGGGAGTAATCAAAGGAATAAGGAGATAAGTTTCTTTCATCTCTACAAAAATTATACAGATGTATATGGAAGACAAACCTCCTCTGAACAAATCTTGCCAAAAAAACCCCTGTAATAGTGTTGTCTTAGGGTCTCCATAACTCAGAAATAACTTGAAGGCACACACCACCACCACCAACAACAACAACAACATGTAGATTCCATTTCTAACTCTACACTACTACTTAAGACATTGTTGTTGCTCTTGTTGTGTGCCTTCAAGTAATTTTTGACTTATGGTGACCCAAAGGCAAACCTATCATGTGTTTTTTTCCTGGAGCTGAAAGTATGTAACTCAGGGCCTAAGCAGACTGCCAGAAATAGTGCACATTAAATTGAGGCACTGCCCTGGCTCAGTGCTAGGGAATTATGGAAACTGTAATTTATTGTGGCACCAGAGCTCTCTCACAGAGAAGGCTCAATGGCCCAGAAAAAAATACAGTTCCCATGATTCCCTAGCACTGAGCCAGGGCAGTGCCTCAATTTAATGTGCACTATTTCTGGCAGTCTGCTTAGGCCTTCACCCAAGATCACCCAGTGGGTTTTTAAGGTCAAGTGGGGAATTGAACCCTGGTCTGCAGTCCAACACACAAACTACATCGCAATGGCTACCACTCATATACAATTGCATATAGGAAGTTTTCTTCCTTCAAAAACAGCTAAAGGGATAATATTAGAGTGAATTAGTGAACATTAGTAAATATTAAAGCGAACTAAAGTTGCCCCTCCATTTTCGTGAGGGTTCCGTTCCAGACACCCCCCCCCCCGTGAAAATGGAAAAATGCCAATATTCAAGTCTCACTGGCTTGAATGGCATCAGCCACCCTCTTTTAATCTCTTCTATTTGCCCCCCGCAAACAGGTAAGGGACGCAGACTTGAAGTCCATGAAAACAGAGGGGCAACTGTAGTACAAAAGTTCCCCTAAAAATCTTTTGCAGGGTTCAGCTTAAGTAATTAGCACAATCCCTTTGTGCAGCCCTCAAACATAAAACAGAACAAATCTCCATAGGCAGATGTAATGAAGCTCTGACAATCAGTCCCTTTGACCCACTGGGATAAAAGCAAGATTTCTTCTTCTAACCTTCACTCCTAGCCTCAAACATAAAATACTAAGAGACAATAAGTATAAAATTAGTAGTCAAAGAAACTATTCCATTCAATCTTATAATGTATTAGAAACAACTTCTGTCAATATATTTTTGTTCCAAAGACACATTACTATCTTCTACTTAAAAAAAACACCAGCTCACACCTAAGCTGGTGATGGCTCACAGCATTTTGCTGATCTCTGAACACCAAAGCATGCCATGTATGGTACATGTAAATATGATGTTACTGCCTTAAGTTCAGAATTGTTTAAAATGATATAAAGGTTTATAGCTTTGTATAAATTTATATAAAGTCTTGTTTATAAGGAAGATGAGTTATCTTTTATTAGCTCAGCATCTACCTGTGAAAAAGTTGCTCGTTGTTATTTTAAAGTTTTACCTCACTTTATTTAAAAATTAACTCAAGACAGCTAACAACAATAAACCATCATAAGAATGTAAAAGCATCTACCTCAACCCACACAAAAACAATCATTGTGGAACAGCATTAACATAGCTAGTGAAGAACTCACATAAATGACAAATACAGCAATTTAGAACAGCAAAGTATTGCTGACATCGAGGTGCGTGCGTATACACACACAAACACACACACAAATAGCTAAAAGTGTCTTGAATAAGCTTGCCTTAACTGACTATCTAAAAACAACAGTTTGACATATCCCACCTAGAAGGGCATTCTACAATTTGGAGGTCACCGAGATAGTCCTGATTGTCTTAAATATTTCGCATACTTAGACAGCCATGGAGCCTGAGATACTGAATGGAGAGTGCAGGAATATATGAAGCAAAGCATCAGCTAATTCCAAAGAGAAATAAAAAGATACAAAATTCACCATTCAACATGATTTGGAAACTCCTTAAAACAGAATACAGCCACCCCTCCTTTTTTGCAGGGGAACCCGTTCCAGACCCCACTGCAAAAAAGGGAAAATGCAAATATTCAAGCCCTATTGGCTTGAACGGAGGTGTGTGTCCATGGGGGTGAGCCCCATTTTGTGCCCCTCTGTTCATCCTTTGCAGATAAGTGAGGGTCGCAGACTTCAAGTCCACGAAAACAGAGTGACGACTGTATTAGCCCCCTTTTTTTGCTTGTTCTGAACTTTTCCTTTGACATAAAGTTAGATGTACTGTATGTTGGCTATAATTTTGATGTCTGTGTGCATAACTGTGTGTACATGGAGATTTATATCTAAGCTGGAACGATTATCTGGGATTCTGAGGAAATAAAAAGAATAAATGTACTTTCTGGGAATGTGTAGAGCTTTGACAGTTATAGAAGACCTAATGAGGAAAATACAGTTTTACTCATGGGTAGCACAAGTTTTCATTTCCTTTATCTCAGAACTGTTAATATTTCATATGGGAGGACAACCAAATTCAATTCCATGCAATGGTCCACTTCCTTTGAAGTTTACATTGTTATAGCGTTGACAGACTGAGCATTTTTCTCCTTTTTTTTAAAAAAAATTTGAAAATATATTTATTGAATAATTATGTATCAAATAGTTTACAAACAACACATTAGACATTATACATTTCACATTTAACTAAGCATTTATCAAACACCTTGCTTATTTAACATATAACATTTAACATTCAACATATTTAAAACTTATCACATACAAATTAACCTTTCTCATTCAGTTGCACTACTTTAATTCGCACTAGTGAAAAAAATAGTAAGAAATATTAAGTAAAAAGATTAGAAAGAAGGTAAAGTAAGTAGACAGACAGTAGGGAGTATGTAGGTAGAGAATACTAGTAAGTTAGTAAGAAAGAGTAAATAATTAAAAGAAGAATAGAACAGAAAGAAGAGTAAGGAAAGTGAGAAGAAAGCTGGGAAAGAAGGTATAAGGGTTAGAGAGATGAAAGGAATAGAAATATAGTAGGGATGGGAAGAGGAAACTAAATAGGATAAGGATAGAAGGAGAGGAAAAGAGATCAAGATGTGGTTAGAAATCAGTAGAGCATTTTTTCTACTTTTAATGGATGTGTAGAAGACACAATTTTAGCAGGTGTTGCTTGTCACATAATCAGGTACTGAGCAACACCTGCTGAAATTCCCTCTTCTACACAATGATTAAAGAGGTACAGGAGCTTTTTATTCTGGCAACCTCAATGTTAGATATTTTTTACTCATACATTTCCTACACTTCTCTTGCACAGTTGAGAAGATATGAAATACTTGTTACTGCTTTCATACCTGGAGTGATTAAAGATATTATGTTAAATATGGTCACTTTAAAACAACTCAGTTTGGAAGCACAGTTTCTGAATGAGGCTTATTTAAGATAATCATAACTAGTTGAACTTCAAATTGGGGTTTGGATTAATGAGAAAGATGTGGTTAAGTAAAAGTGGAAGTGAAAGCTTCAAACTCCAGGGGAAAAAAGGGGAAGTATATAAGCCTGAATATAAGCCTGCTGCTATTTCCTACTTTGGATGTCATTATAATCATCCAGCATTATGGTCACATGTGGTGGCCTTAAGGTTTATCATCACTGCACACAATGTTTTATTTCAAGCCCAAAACAAATTAAGAAGCAGCCTAATATGGAGTCAGACCTCAAGGCCATCTGTAACAGTGATGTTGCTGTTCACTGGCAGTTACTCTCCAGTATTTTTGGCATGAGTTTCTTCTACCTCTACCTTTGGCTTGAGATGGAAATTTGGGCATTGCACTTATTCTGTCACTTGACTACGGCTGTTTCCCAGATTACACATTCCCTCATTTTGACTAGAGCTAATAACTCATTCAAAATGAACACCATCATTATGTCCCAAGATTGTTTCTGCAGCCTCAAAGTTCCCATCCCACCCCTCCAAATTTAGCCCCTCTTTTTTTTAGCCTGGCATTGCCAATTGGGCTACTAAGTTTCTATAGAGGAATAGTTTTTGAAAATATTAAAATCACTGCCTATTCAGGCATTTTTGCATCACTTCACCTATTTTAGGTGGAACTATTCCCCTCCCCTTCAAGTAGAAAGTGTACAGGCAATCACTTTCCATTTGAGAAGAAAGGCCCATAAGGTCTTGAAACTGGTAAGGAGATGGCCAGATGCAGCAAATTGGTTTTAGGGGAGTTATTTCTTGTTGTTGTGTGCTTTCAAGTTGTTTCAGATTTACAACGACCCTATTATTGGGTTTTCTTGGAAGGATTTGTTCAGAGGGGCATTTGCCTTTGCCTTTCTCTGAGGTTGAATGTGTCGAATTGCCCAAACTACTGTCCAATTAAATGGGAACCAAAATGGAGGTCATGGGGAGTAAAATGGGGTGCATAGAGGCCCCCCCCAAAATAAAGAAATTTGGGAGTTAAAAATCAAGTATTTTCCTTTTTTGTCCTAAACCTTTTTAAAAATGAGAGAAATTTATTTATTTATTTATTTATTTATTTGTAAAATGAGAGAAATTTATTTATTTATTTATAGAATGAGGAATAAAATAGTTAATACAAGGTTTTTCTCTGTTTAATACATCCACATTATTTCCAAAAACTATTCCTCTATTTCTATGGTATCTCACATAATCACAATTCCTAGTCTTGGTTTCCTTTTCTCGTTTCTTTTAATGAAAATGAATGCTTTTTGTCTGCTTTGCTCATCAGATGACCACAGGAAACAAAATAAGCTTTTGTTCTGTTCTGCTTGCTCTTCACAATATTTCTAAATCAAAGGATCCTCTTAGTTCAGATGTTCCTTCCGACTCAGGATCTTGTAGCTCTACTTTAAACAAAGAGTAAAATGTAAAGAAGTAAACTGAACTTGTAATTATTGCCTGAATAAACTATACTTTTAATATTTCTCATGAGGGAATTCTACATCAAACCAAGTTATATGGTTGCTGTTAATTGCCATCAAATTGGTCTATGAACAAGAGACCTCCAAGACACCTTGTTATTAAAAGCCCTGGTAAGATCTTGCCAATTCAGGGCTGGGGCTTCCTTGCTTGATCAACCTGTAATGTGGTCTTCCTCTCTTCCTACTTTCCACCTTACCAAGCATTATTGTTTTTTCCAATGAGTCATGTAGCCTCATTATATGTCAAAAATACCATAGCCTCAGTTCGTTCTATGGCCATAAAGGTGGACCTATGGGACGCATGCTACGCAATGCCATTTTATCCGGCATGGGTTAGGAAGAAGGAGAAACAGGCATGCATGCACCCATGGCTTCTCCTACCTGCCATTTTGTAGCCTTCAGTTGTCTCTTGGAGACAGCTGGAAGCTGGGGGAAAGTATGAAGGAAGAAGGAGCCACACATGTGCACCCATTGCTCCTCCTCCCTGGCCCATGCTAGGCGAAATGGCATTGCGTGCCACCTGTAGCATGCGTCTCATAAGTCCACCAAACTGAGTGTGTGTGGGGGTGGGTGGGTTAACTTTTTTTTTTTTTAAAGGTTTTTAAAAGGTTTTTCTGGGGAGAAAAGCTATTTCCCTCACAGGTTCTTCATCTTTCTCTATCCATTAACAGCAATTTAATCAAAAATAGTGTTTAGTGTTACACAGCAGTCACTGTCAAGTCATTATGGGAAAACCTAGTAAAAATTCAACTTCTAATGAAGGTAATTCACTTGAAGTAAACATATTTTTTAAAAATCAGTGAAATTAACAGTAATTGTGGAATAATTTTATTGTGGAGCAAACCTTTGCCATTTTATAGTATAGGGCAGGCTCCTGCCACATCTACATATCTATAATAAGAATTTAGCTATGTAAGGGGAAAACTGAAGACATTACTTAAATTAAAGAAAGAATAAAATTACAAACCTAAAGCAATATTGTTTAACTCTTTGCGTTGTCCATCTTGTAGCATTAAGAAGAAAAAGCCAAGAAGCTTTAAAAATTCAGTTATACTAATGCTTCACAATATTTTTTTACATTAATTTTACATTTTGCATGCATTTTCATGGCTTGTACTTAATGTACATTAAGCTTACTTAATTTTTCATACTGATGATTTCTACTCTGATAAAATATTACCAGCCTCCAATCTCTTTTAAACATTCTAATTACTTAGCTCTCAAAGGGCCTTTACAGATTGCCAGAAATAATGCAGATTAAGGTCACTTTAACTGTCCTGGCTCAGTGCTAGGGAATCATGGGAATTGATTTTTTTTCTAAGACATTGAGCCTTCTCTGTCAGAGAGCTCTGGTGCCACAATAGACTACAGTTTCCATGATTCCTTAGCACTGAGCCAGGACAGTTAAAGTGGCCTCAAGCTGCATTATTTCTGGCAGTCTGTAAAGGCCCAAAGTTTCTGAAAATTTGACCTGAAGGATCCAGATAGTCTATAAAATGTGCATTAGTAAAGCTCCATACCTTCAAAACTAGCTTTAAGCTAACAAGACTTCAGTGGAACAAGTTGGATTAACATTATTTTAATTTTAAGCAAAATTTTATCTACTGTATATTTGAACATAAACATTGCTTGTTCATTTGAATTAGAACTATCAACATTAGTATTATGCAGGTCAACTCTAAGGAAAGTTTTGTTTAACTGGACTTTCCCCCAGATATATTTGTACAGGGCTGCAGACCAAATAGCAATTTGTTGTTGTTAAC
>CM034706.1:68578456-68597658 GCA_020142125.1 Phrynosoma platyrhinos | reverse complement strand
TTTTTTTTTTTTTTTTGCATTCAATTCATGGGTCAGAGCAATTTATGATAGACAGCATGCAAGGATTAATGGGGAAAGAACAAATCCAATTGATGTATATAGAGGTACTAGGCAAGGCTACCCATTGTCGCTATTATTATTGTTATGCGTAACTAAAATTCTTATTAGAAATTTAAAAAATGATGGAGAAATTCAAAGTATAAAAACAAAGAATAATGAATTTAAAATAAGGGAATTGGTGTGGATGATCTAGCAATTACTTTGGAGAAACCTCAAGATAGTATAGAGAAATTAATTAAAATCCCTGGGTGATTTTGAAAAGATCTCGGGACTGAAAAGTTAGCTTTATAGTGCACCATTTGCTGTTAAGACGCTCTAAAACAGGGGTAGGCAACCTTTCCCCTTTAAGGGCCGAGGGACATCAGCTCCCAGAAGCCTCAGCCATGTTGACCAATAGTCCCATGTCGGCCAATAGCTCCTGGGATTCTAGGAGCTGAAGTCCCTCGGCCCTTAAAGGGGAAAGGTTGCCTACCCCTGCTCTAAAACCTAAGAGACTCCCAAGGCCCGTACAACTGTGCTCTTCATGTTAGTTGCAGCAGCTGGTTTTAAAAACTGTAAGTGATTAGAAAATACAGGTTCAGTTTGATACTGGAATATTTTGCATTTCCTTATTTAAAAATAACATAAAAATAAAACATGCACAAATATGTATGTCATACAGAATGAGTCTATGGTCAATATCCTATACCTGTGTGTGTTTGTGTGCCTGCATATGCCTTCAAGCTGCTTGTTGACTTATGGCAATCCCATAAATTCCATAAGGTTTTCCTAGGAAGGAATACTCGGAGCTGGTTTAGCCAGTGCCTTCCATTGAGATATAACTTACAGCACTTCGTCTTCATTGTTGGTCTCCCATCCAAGTACTAACCAGTGCTGACCCTGCTTAGTTTCCAGGTTCAGACAGGGTATTTAGGGTATTTAATATTTATGCCATGTTTTGTTGTTGTGTGCCTTCAAGTCATTTCCGACTTATGGCAACCCTTAAAGGCTTAGACAAACCTATCACAGGGTTTTCTAGGGCTATGTGACTTGCCCAAGGTCACCCAGTGGGGTCTACAGAGTAAATGTCCAATGCTCAAACCACTACACCACAGTGGCTCTCATGTCATGTTTAGCATGGCATAAATATAACCGACGTAGCTACAGTGGTTCACACCAACTGAACAACAGGCACCACCACCTTGCACTAGGCACTGAGACTGCCCATCTATTTTTATCCCAGCGCAGCGGCCCTACAAGACTGGATATCACCGTACATTTATATTCTTGGAAGGAAAAGTACTAATCATTTTTACTACACTGGATGTTCCACTAGTACTCCTGTTAGTTTAAAACTCCTTTAAAATCCTGCACCACAGGGGCTATGAAATCCTACATCACCTTCAAGCAACCATTTGTGTTTATTGCTGAAAAGGGAGGCAATCCCTTGGACTATTTTTAAAGCTGCATTTTCAACCCAAAAGCAATCTGTATGCTTAGGTAGAGCCTCAATGTGCTTCCATCAAAGAAAAGCAAAATTTTAAAGCTTTACAAACTATTGCATGGGTTTCATAGCACCTGAGGGAGAAATACAATGCCCTGCATTTTTTTTTCTGATGGGATTGAGACAAGTATTATTCAAGTTCCACAGTAGATTGGTTTCCATCGTGTCATCTCAAAGCAAGGCTGTGGTGCCTTTTTTTATTCTGCTTGAGAATATCTTTAAGCTGTGGATTGTCAGTTCTATTATGATGTATTTTATACTTAGGAGGTACATCAATATTTTTTGATGTCAGAATAACACCAACGACATTTGATTTGGGCATGTATAGAGCAAAAAAAGTAAGCTATATGGCATTTTTCAATCTAAAAAATGTTTAAGTCCCCATCTTGCACATGTCTTTTTAAAAACTGTTTACTATTATCAAAACAGACACCTCAGCAAATTGTTGTCATTATTAATCTTCAATAAGGCCAACCACAAAATGCTATATTTTTATATGTAAACACACACACACATGAAAGAAATTGATAGGAGACTTGAATTGCTAAACATAAGGATGATTATGGGCTAAAGCTGTAATATAACTTTTCAAACTTCAGAGACCACATGGTTCAAGTTTGTTTTGGGGAAAAAATATTCCAAAGTAATAACATAGAATGTATTAAATCTTTTATGCAGCCTGTTTATTTAACCTGGCTAATAATCTGATACTTGTAAAAATTCTGTTACCAGTGAAACAGTTTGTATAGATGTCTGTCAGAGTCTGGAATCAACAAAAATATATGAGAATGGGTCATATGTGTTTATTACTAGGTTAGCTGATGTTAACAATTAAAAGATTTCTCAAACTAATTATCGTCTGCTAACTGGGCCAGTAAAGGTGAGGTTGTAATTGAGGATCTGCACAGAACTTATCATTAAACAATAATGCCCTTTCCCCATGATCAAGAACTTTTTGCAATGTCTCTGTGTGTGTCTTTAAGTCACCTGCAGACTTCAAGTCACCTGTGGGGTTTCTTAAGCAAGGACTACTCAGTGATGGTTTCCATAGCCTTCCTCTGGATATGGTATTCCATGGCAGTCCCATGGAATACTTCCTTGGTATTCCATGGCAGTCCCATGTTGTTTACACATAAGAAACTTATAACAGTGACAGAATGGCCAGGGTTGAGTACAGTGGCCACTGAATAGTCTGCAGGAGCAGAGTAGAGAGAAAACATTATCCCAGGTCTGTTCTCCAACAGCCACAACTTTCCAAACAAATCAGAATCAATGGTTCTCCTAAACTAAAGGAGGCAGGCAGGACCACCTTCTTCCCCTCCATCAGTGTGATCAAGAAAACCACACATTCAACAGATGTTATTTTGTAATGCTTCTACTATACTTAATTCTGTTTCCATTGCTGGCATTCCCCTAAAATCTCTTAACTTCAACCCTAAATTTATTGCCCTTAGGGAGCAGAAACAATGGAGGTTATGGCTTCCATGTCAGTGGGGAGGTAAATTCACTCTAGATTTTAGCCTAAAATTTAAAGGAGATATCGCAGAAGCTCTCAAATTAGGTTCAGCACCATGGGTGGATCATTTATAGTTCAGACATAGGCTTGCAGCAGATGCACTTCCCTACTAATACCGGAACCACTAGTTGCCACTGTGAAGGGTGGGCACCTTTTAATTGTTGATTTCCTCTGTCTTTTCCTGTTCTTTCTAAATGGTAAAACAGCAGCCATTAAAGAAAAGAAAAACAGTAGCCCCTCAATTCACAGGGAATCCGTTTTAGACCCCCATTGCGAAAATGGCGACTTGCAGATATTTGAGTTCCATAGGAAATAATGGCATGCACAGCCGTTTTTTTTTTTTTATAGCTGCTTGTCCCTCCCACAAATATCAAGACTGCAGATTCCAAGTCTGCGAAAAGGGAGGGACAAGTGTATATAAAGCTTCCCCAATCTTAAAGCTGCATGCTGGAATAACACAACAAAGTATTGTTACTTTGGTAACAATAAGGTAACTTCTTATTTGAAAGAGTTAATATTTCATGTCACTCTAAATACATTTGTTAATTAAATAGATAAAATTGTCAAATTTCCTTCAGATCATAATTTTGTTCACTGTCTAATATGACCCATGCTTTTTGATAAAATACAATTACTGGAAGCTAGGCCAGGAAACCTCACAAAATAATTTATAAATTCTTCCTGGAAAACAGCCCATAAAATATTTTGTCTTAGTTTGAAACAATGAAAAGATACTCAAATTATCCTTTCGTAATCTGAACTTGTTTTACCCCTGAAGGGACTGGGAGAGGTGTATATCTACATGTCTACTTTACTAGTATTTATTATGCGTTAATAAAAAAAATTGTCCATTTAGTGTACATATCAAGAGAACTGCAGGGTTGAACAGTTTCATGAGTTTAAGCAAAGGCTCAAAAATCACAGTAAGTTAAAACATGCTCATTAATTATTTCAATATAAGCATTAAGTCCACTTCCAAATTCTTAATGTTAGGGCATCTAAAAAGAGTGCCTCTGCTATTCCATGAAGGAAATCCTCTTCTAAGGTAGTGTCTGCTATGATACGTACATGAAGAATCAAAAAAGTAAGATTGTTCTTTTTAATAAAATACAAATATATGCAGACAGATCAGAGTGGATGATGTGCTATGCCATGTTTATGTACTGCAATGGAGCAAGTAACATCAGCCTAATTGCCCAGGTGACAGAATGCATTCCTTTCCATTCTACTTCTGTGGAAAGGCACATCTGTCACATAGCCAGGAGCCCATTCATGCCACACAATTATGCCATAATGATTCTGCTTTAACTGACATGGTTCTATCCTATGGAATCCTGGAAGTTGAAGTTTAGTGAGAAATAGAGAGAGTTCAAGCACCTCACCAAACTGCAAATCCCAGAATTCCATAGCATGTTGACACAGCACTTAAACATTGTAGTGCGAGAGAGCCCCATATCTGATCATTTACAGCTCCAAGCTTGGAAGTAAGGACTTACAAGTAAGGTAACTTCTTGTAATGCCTTACTTCTCTGGCTAAAAAAGGACACAATCATGTTGCACTACAACAGAAACATTATGACTGCACATGAATTTATTTTAATGGTATAACAACTAAGGCTTTCTAAAGTGACTTTCAAAGGCCATTTTAAAGACATTTTGAGAGGGTTTTTCCCCAGGTTTTATGTGAAGGTGGGCAGCAGTGACAGGAAACCAATTTCCACCCCTACACCTGCCACCTTGTGGCAAGTTACAGCAGCCAAAATTCACTTCTAGTTGAGACTCCTAAAAGTTTATCACATGAGCCCTATTCTTTCCTCAACTGCATTAGAGAAAGAAACAGACACATACTGGTTTAGGACTTTTCTTATCACACTCAGCCTTCCATTAATGCTACTGATGGTCAATGCCATGGACAGACTCCTCTTTAACCTCATTTTCCTTCCCTTTTGTTTTTTCCTTTTGTCTTTTTTGTTTATTTGTCTTTTAGCCATTGTGGCTCTGCAATTTGAGGGAGGAGGGAAGAAACAAAAGTGAAAAAAAATTAAATGCAGTAAAATAGAAAACCAACTGTTTGGGGCTAGTGGAGGGGGAGAGGAGAGGACACTGAGCCACCTAATGTTGTTTCTGCAGCTTGACACTTCAGTGCATAGCAAGGCTAATGGAATACACACGTGATTGAGAGTTTATTCATGGGACTTCCCCATAAATGAAGAAGGACATCCTAACTACACTTCAGAGACACAGCAGCTACATTCTGTAGACAACTTCATGTGATAAATATCACCAAAGGCACCTTTTTCCTGCTTTAATCAGTTTAAAAAATAATTTTAAAAGCCATGTGTGATAACATTTCTAGTTTCTAGTAAGGCTATTTTAAAAAAGTTTTGGAGAAGGAAGGGTTAATGTTTAGAGTCGGTGGAGGTATAAATGAGGATAAAGTTCCACTCTGGGAGTAGTGCTTTCCTGTTTTTCAGCCATTTTGACCATTTAGGGGTTATAAAATCAACCCTTTCACCCAGCGGTGTCACTAAGGGAGTGCAATATCACCCAGTTGGGTGGTACACAGCGGGGGGGGGGGGGGGGGGGAGGCAAGGCAGTCCCCCCCACACACACACTTGGTGACACCAACCCTAATGATGCCAAGCTTTGGGGAGTTTGGGGATAGCGTTCTTATCAGAGTAGGCGATCATTCAAAACACAGCCTGTCATACCAGCTGGTATGAAAACAGATCAAAATGGGACTAAATAATATATTTCTTGCAAAAACGTCTTTCAGATGCCTAGCCAATTATCAATGCAAACTAAAAAATGTGTTTTTTCCCTGCTACAAATATTTATTCATCTGAATTTTACCAAAGATTTTGGATTTATGAATCACCTTTGTTTCAGGAAACGCACCAATGAATTAGTGGTGGTTTCATGCTTTATTTGAATAGCTACACATGCACAATTTGCCCACAATGTTCAATTTGTGTCACTTTTCCTGAAGAATTACAGATGTGCCATATTGTTTGTATTACAATTCTAGTTGCAGTGAGGAAGTAAGTCCTGATGAAACTGGGGTTTCAAACATTTCTCTTCACATTGAATTAGAAGGAAAGGGAAGGAGAACAAGTGGCAGACCTAACTTACGGAACAACAGAACAGAATTGTAGGGATATACTTATTTTTGTTTTTTGTGAAAAGCTGCCTCCTTTCCTAACCCCCCCCCAAACATTTCAATACCTACTCCCATCCAACAAAAATAGTCCAGCACCAGATGTATTTCCAAAATATAGCACTGTTATACAACTGTGTATAAAATCTCCAATATATTACAAACTGTTTTCTCAGGAAAGTGTGACAATTGTCTCTCCCCCCCCCCCCCCCCCGGTGAATGTCACAAACATTTTTGTCTGTTTGGGAATTTTCATGAATTAGTGCCATTTTAAATTGAAATAATTTTGCCTAGATTTATGGTAATTCAATACAGGATGAGGCAATACAGGTGTCCTTCCCAATTCATTGTCTTGCGGTCCGCAGTCTTGATTCTTTGAAGAGGTGTGCACGCAGCGCCACACTTGAAAATGTGCCACCACTGTAATCAATGGGACTCCAATATTGGTGATTTTCCCAATTCGTGGGGTATTGGTGTCTGGAACAGATCCCGCAAATTGGAAGGAACAACTGTATATTACATTAACTGTGATAATTTCTTCCTGGATATTTATTTATTTATTTAGAGTGTTTATAACCCACTCTTCCACCAAGGCGGAAGAAAGTTTGCAATCTAAATAAGACACAACACAGAAGGAAAAGAGGATGGCAATTTGGGAGGGTATTATGTCCAGACGGTGATTGTTGCTCTTCTTTCCCTCAAGGGCCAAAGCAATGATAGTTAGAAGTTGATAAGAACATTACTACAATGAATTCCCTGTTTTACTGCCAAGATTATCTATCCATCTACTTGGATCTTGACTCAGATAAAAGAGGCTACTTGATTAGGTGGAGTAGAGTGACGACATTGTCTAGGGTACGCAATGTATTTCATCAAGATTAAGGAGTTGATTTTTTTTAAAGAAAAACTTCTGCATATGGTCTTAAACTTGATCACAGATGTGCAGAATTTAAATTCCAAGCTAATGAATGTTTGGGGAAAAGGAACACATGATGCTCAAATGAACAATATACACTCAACAGGTCTGTATCCCAGAGCAAATAATGATGAACATTCATGTTATCATTCTTAAATAAACATGTTTTCTCAAATAACGCAAATGAGACCTAAAAGAGTACATGTAGGGGAGAATCTGCAGTAATGAAGGAAAGGTACTTAACCCTTCTCACATCCACTAATTCTTCCATGAAAATGTTCTTCACTCTCTGGCCACTTCTCTCAGTCAGTTAGGGTTTGAGGTTTTGGATAGTATTTTAATATACTGTATGGAATTTTAACTATTGTAAGCCGCCCCAATTGTTTGACAGAGGGGCAGGATAGAAATAAAATGTGTTGTTGTTGTTGTTGTTACAGAAAACCTGTAGTATCAAAAAACCTAAATGGTGAATGATTTTTGTATGATTGTAGAATATTTCCAGGGGAGAAAAATGAGAGGTAAAAAAGTGAACAACCCATCTCTCTGTCAATTCTACCCTGCAAATCTACTCTGCAAAAAGGCATAATTCATTGTCTCCATTACATCCTCAGATAGCCATCTAACAAAGCTTTTACAGGATATATGAAGATTGTTACAACAGCTTCAGCAAATGCAGTGCTGCCACTCACAGAGGCCTTTGGGGGGCACTATTTCAAGGATTTTGTGAAGGAAATTGCATAGTACATTTGAAACATAGACACATAACATTTTTCCATGTTTTCACAAAAGCAATGGATATTTTTCTTTTAAAAATGAGGTTTATACTCAAAATGCTTCATAAAACTTTCCAAAAAAAGTCCCCAAATGCTAATCAATAAAACCAATAAATAAATAAATGCAGAAATTCTCATAACTTGCTTGGTGTGGAAAAAAAATTGTGTGTGTTCATGTTGGTGATAAAAAATAAGTGAAGATTTGCATTTTTGCTTTAAGTAATTATATCACTATGTTATGTTCTTTGAACATATCTACCCATTCAGTTATTTATTACTGCTTACATAAAGAGGTACATCAGAGGTACATATTGCTTACATAAGGAGGTACACAGTGGACTAGTGCTATTCTGTCAGCCACTGGCTCCCAATCCACAGCCAGTTTCAGGAAAGATAAAAATACTTGTAGCCAATGGGAAAAATACATTACTGGTCCCTGGCACATTAGCAAAAACAAACTGTCTGTCCAATCAGGTAGCCTTAGGAACACTGATCTGAACTACAGTATATAATAACTGCTACCCAAATAAAAAATTAAAAGGATGAATGTTAATTGTCTGAAATTATTTTCCAAGTTGACTAAAAAATCATCCCTGAATTAATACCCTTTCTATTTGAGAGACATTTTTCTACAAATTAAACAGCTATGGGATGAGATTTCACAAAATTACATTTAATTATTCTAGGTCAGTGAGCTTCAGGCAAGCTAACATGTTGTATGTTTAATTTTCTCAGCATCCACATCTTTGTTAAAAGTGGTCAGGTTTTACTAGGAATCCAATTAACTATCCTCTCCAATTTTTACCTGCAGACTTTCCATTCTGTAATTCTTCTTCTTGATAAGAAACCTTCACACACACACACACACACACACACACACAATCACCCAAATGAATTCTTCATTAAAAATCTACCATGGCTTTGAAAAACAGTTGTCAGCTGGGTCCAATTTTGGATCTAGTAACTCTCAGAAATAGATTATTCTTGCTGATCTACTAACCTGTTGGGTTGGAGGAAGATATAAATCTAAATTAAACCAGGCAGTGATATGCCCACAACAAAAGAGTAAGAATATAGTGTACACCTCTTCATATGCATTAAGCCTGCCATGTACCTACACAGATCCACATTATCATGGCAGCCAAACTATCCCAAGACATAACTGCGACCTAGCCTTGCTTGCTGACAATCCAGGAATATCATATCTGAAGCCATTTCTTTTTAAAGGAAGAGAAAATTACTTCAACAAGCAAGTTACATAATAGGTAGTTGTCTTAAACAGGTTAATATAGCACTGTATTTATTAGAAGCACTAATCAGGCTACTTTAAACACACCTACAGAAATTACAATGATAAACAACAACTTACCAGTTTTGAAAATGTACAATATTTATTAATTTTAATATCTGACGTATCACTCAGAAGCAATTTCTATGAAAAGCTTGCCAAACGTCAATTGCTTTTTTTCATTCTAAACTGAAGAAAATGAGCCCCGTATGCTAATTTTAAAATGTGTGTAACATAATGTATAATTTCTGGAGTCTGTATAATGGACAAATGAGCTATATTAATTTAATAATAATCAAGGTTTTTAAAGGGAGAAAATAAATCAAACAAGGGCATAAAGCACTGAGAACTTCTCATGTACAAGGCTCCTTGGACAGAAGCAATGCAAGAGCATGGCTTTTCCAGACATAATTATTCTCAGAGGTGATCACATTTTGATTTTTCTGCTGAAAGAGATGAGACTTCATCTCAACAAAACACAGTTGGAAATGGATTGCCTAAAGCTTCTACAGTAATTTTTAGTGTCAAAAATGAGGAAGTTAAATTACCATCTTGATTCATTTATGCTACAACAATTATAAGCTACTGTGGGTATCATGGGGATTATATTATTTCTAGATATAAGCTACTCATGTTGGATTAATTTATAAACCAAGTCATTTCCCCTATTTTTTTGGGGGGGCGGGGGGCGGGTCAGCTTTCTTGCAAGCCAATTTGACTTTAGTCAGGATCCTAATGAGGTGCTACACTAGCACAGCTCCTGGTTGTATTTTTTGTGAGCTTATGTAAAGAGGTATCCAATATTTCTTTACACAAACAGTTCCCCAGTGATGGTACATGACTACAGTGACCAGTGATTGGCCCACACAGGACAGTATGAAAATACCAACTCAATGCTGGGAATACTTGCCTTCCCACCTCTGTCCTGTCCTGGCCATCTCTGCTTTCTCAATAATCCTGCATAAGTAGCCATGTGGAACATTCTGCTTTGGCTGCTCTTAATAGGATCTAGTACTTTGAACCCACACCCATGAAAAAATTGTCATATCCAAGAATGGGACTGGAATGAAAGCTGAATACTTTTTGGCTGTCGAAAGCTATGTTTCCACAGCCAAGAAAGACAATTTGGTACTTGCAATTGCTACAACAGTAATGCTTATGTTCTGTTGATTCTGTTGACAGATTGGGCTGAAATTTTAGACACACTTACATGGAAGTACACCCCATTAAATACAGTAGGACTTGATTTTGAGAAACATGCACAGGACAATGCACAACAAAAATATGTCTGAATAAGGAAGATTTATAAATAAATCTTATACATAAGATTTGAGAGAGCTATGCAAGCTTTTTTTTATATACAAATCAGATTCAACATTTATTCACTTAGCCTATGGTCCTTACTCTATCCACAGACACAGGTCTCTAGTATACATTGTATCACAACAGTAAAGAACAATTAAATGTATTCTAATGCATTTCTTATTTATCAGTACTAGTCTATTCTAACCAAATGAAATCTCACTGTGTCATGTGAAAACATATTCCCAGCACTGTGGAAAACTCTTAATATTACTTTTTTTTAAAAAAAGAGACTTAGTTTGATGTTTAAAATTTCACCATGGTATACTCTTCCCCAAGAGAGCAAATTTGTAGCACACAATTATCATCACAACTTAAAAGGTAGAGGAGTTCCCAGTCTATTAATCTTATGTTGTACACTTGAGAATAGCAAAACCTGGCTTCTAAGCAGTTTTACTGGTTTGTGATGGTTTATATCTGTGCACATTTTAAATCATCTAAGACACCTATCAGCATAGTTGGAACTATTTAACTTCTTAATCTATCTGATGTGGGGAGCAGCCATTTTTTTTGTCCAATGGGCCAGGAACTGGTACCATATTTATGCCAATTGAGTACAACTTTCTTCTCTCTTGGAAACTCAATGCACCAGTTCAGGAACCACCACTCTGAACAGCACTGACCTGACGCAAAATTTGGAAGACAACTGCATATCCTGACCAATTAATTGTTCTACATGCTTATCTCCTTTTGCATTCTGACCATACAGCAAACAAATTGAAATTGTAATAAACCAAGACAAGACATTTTTGTAGTGTAACACGGATCTATGCGACATCAACAAGTAAATATTGTAAGGCATTATACAGTGTGTAATTACACCTTTCCTTCAACTAAAAGGAAGAGATAGAGATATGTGAGAATAGCACATTTGCAACCAACACTGTGCAATGGGCCCTGTTCTACACAGTGCCCAGTATCTTTGACTTGGACAGCACCAAAGATCAGAGATTGGAAAAGTTACTTCTTGGAATACAACTAAAGAATGTCTCCTGCCCAGCTAGGGGATTCTGGGAGTTGTGGCCCAAACAACTTTTCCATACTCTGTTATGGATTAAGTCCATTGGAATTTGAAGGGTTTTGCCATCAAAATAAGTTAAGGGCAAAAAACCAAAAAACGAACAAAGCAAAAACCCAAAATAAGTTGAGGGCACAAATGGACATATGAAAATTTCAATAGAAGTTTACCTCCTTGAAAGGAATGTGAGCTAAATTCCAGTGCCTACTGTGGGCCTTTTAAAAGAAAACAAACATTGGAAGTTATCATAAATTTTAAAAAAGTAATCAAACAAAGCCTTGTGAATGACTGCATCCTATCTCTGGAATGCCCTAGTGCTTTGTCATCTTCTTAGTTACCCCTGCTTTTAGAATATAAAATTAAGATGTTATTCTAATGGATGTTTTTAACATGCTGGCTCTGATTATATATAGTTTTTATTAGTCGCAATTGTTGTTTTACTGCTTCTTTGTCTGTTTGTCTGTGACACATTCTGGATAAGTTCCAGGTTAAAGAGCTTTATATAAATCCATATAAAATAAAATGTGAAGACTTAGAAAATTTTAATCATTTACATCCATATCTATATGACTATGTCATCTGTAATCCAGATCACAAATGTGGCACTAAGATTCACATACACAAATGTACTTGTGAAGACTAACTGCTATAAATGGAAAATGAACATCCACCTCTAAAATGTTCAGCTATGGTACTACATGGAACAAGTAATGACAGTATATTACTTTAAAAGAAAATCTGGGAAATATCCACCTCATCACAGCTGTTTCATAGTTGTTCTTCGACAGAATATTTGGTTGATGACTCTGAACTCACATAAAAAGAACACTGAGGATTACCGCCTCTTGAGCCATTTTTTATAAACATTATTACAACAGATTTTAGACACAATGCAGTTCACACTCATTAAGTATCTCCAAAAATATCTTCTAAATTGTAACATAAAAAACAAATCAACAAATCTGCTGCATTATTTTATTACATTGTTCATATATGAATGGCTGAAGTGCTTTAGAGCACAGCCCTCATCAATAGTACCACAAACCTGACAGACATCTGCCATCACAAAGCCTATCATTCATCCAACTAGTTTCAAAGAATATGGCTGCACACTAATATTATCATAATTAATATCATTTTTTTCATACAGTATCCCTAAATTTCTTACAGCATGTAATGATACAAAAATATTTCAATCACTATTTATTGTGGAAAAATATCTGCCTGACAGCTCTCAGATCTAACTGATATAAAAATGGTGAGGGGGGGATGAGCCAGTGGCCATCTTTGCTTAAACACCCATAAGTAAGCCATTAACGCTCATCATTACTCAGATGTCAGGATCAGTTTGTCTAGAAAAACGATTCTCCTATTTATTTGTAGATTAAAAAAATATCCCAGAAGCACTGTCTATTGGTATCATATCTTCCTGCCATACCAACCATGAGATTGGCTTTTGAGGCCCTGCTCTCTTGTCCTTCAATAAGAGTTAACAGGCACTGTAAGGTCCACCAGACTGCCAATTTGTCCCAAACAATTTCATGTCACTTTTTGCTGTTTCTTGCCTCTTCCTGATGGATCTCTGAATGACAGCTCTTTTTTTCTTTATAAACAATTTAAGAGGAGGTGGGGAGGTTGAATGGGAGAGAAATAAACTGCTAACTTTTTGTTATCCATCTTCCAACCTATCATCCTTCCTTCCTTCCTTCCTTCTTCACTTCCCTCCTAAAGTATTTCCTTTTAATGTTTTTATTTCTTTCATTTAAAAAAAAATACCTGTATAGCCACTACACTAAGGCAGTAGACCCCAATCTTTGGAGGGATTACTCCCTACACTCACACACTAGTTGACCTGAGCACTCAAGTGAAGGAAAGTTTCCAATAATTTTCCCGCAACTTCTTTCCCAATAGCCAAATAATAAATTTAAAAGGGAGATAGATGGGAAGGGGGAGAAGGGAAATGGGGGGAAAGAGGCAATGTTATAAAATTAGATAAAAGATTGTAACTACTTTAACTATCACAATCCACATGCTGTTCAAATATATATATATATATTTAAAAACTATCTCTAGAGTAGGAACAAAGTTGATTGGAATACTACAGAAAGAAAGACGGTGTGATTGGTGAACACTGTTTGAGTATAGTAATAATGTGGTCCTGGATCTGTGCCAGGAGGGAAATAGAGAGAAAAGTGGCAATGTTATAAAAATAGAGAAGAGATTAGAACTGTCGTATATAATCGACTATAAATCGACCTCATGTATAAGTAGACGACAGATTTGGGAGCCAAATTTATGGCTTCTGATCTGACCCATGGATTAAGTCAAGGGCAAAACTTAGGGACATGTAACAAAGGATGCAAAGAATTATGCAAAGGGTAACAATGACAAACAACTTACAAAATTCAAGCAGACATCACTGTTTGTGCTCACACTAAAGACTGGATGGATGAGAGAACAGAGCGGAATCAGTACTTCCAAAACAGATTAAATTCTTGCCTTTCAAATCAGAGGCTGGCTCCTTTTTTTTTTTTAATGTAAGAGTTAGGAGTATGGTATTTACATTAACCTGTGGATAAGTCAATTCAGGTTTTTGGGGTCATTTTTTTTAATAAAATTTCTAGACTTATACATGAATATATACAGTACTTTAACCATTACAATCTGCATTTTATTCAAATGTATTTTTTAAAATTTATCTCTAGAATAGTAACAAAGTCATTCAGAATACTACAGGAAGAAAAACGGAAACACTACAGCAGGAAAAACGGAATACAGTTGGTCCTCCTTATCCGTGGATTCTTCATCCATAGATTCGAGCATCCATACTGAAAATATTTTTAAAAAGTATAAATTGCAAATAGCAAACCTTAATTTTGCAATTTTATGTAAAGGACACCATTTCACTAGGCCATTGTATTTAATGGGATTTGAGTACTCACCGATTTTATTATCCATGGGAGGTCCTGGAACCAAACCTTAGTGGATAAAAAGGTCCTACTGTACTCTAGGTCCTACTGTACTATATTGTACTAAAAGTTTACCCAAGCAAGAAAGTTGTTTAGGAGAGGAACCAGAAGTTCTGCCTGTGGCATGAAGCACCATGGGAGGGGGACAGGGCCATAGGCAATATTAAACCTGCCTGCCCCTCCACATTGCTCTTTCTGATTGCTGCTGTTTGGAGACCACACTGCACTGGACCTTGAATGGCTAAGTTTCTTTTCCGGCTTAATTTACTCTTTTGTTGGTTTCACCTCAGTGAGGCTGTTTCTCTGGATTATCCTCTTCTAGGACCTTGCACTGTGCTTTGCTTCTGGGGTTTGGCTGTGTTGAGGTTTCAGCTACAGGGAGAGACATCTGGGGTTGCCCGGGAGGTGGGGTTGCCCAGGAGGTGATGTGTTCCCTTTGCAGCCTAATACTCTTAGTAAATCTGACGAATCTGAAGGAGAGCTTTTTGTCACTTTGGAACTCTGCTCCCGGGGAGTTATCTGTGCTCTCCCTCTTGGTTTTTAAAAAAACTGCTTATTTTAGTTAAATTGCATGATTTGTGAAGCTTGTAGATTCAAGTTTTTTATCCATACTACTTTTGAAAAATTCATATATGGTTTTGGATTTTTATTTGAATAGTTTTGGTGTTTTAATTTATATCGTTCATGGTTGTAAACAAATGTAATCAAAAATCAACAAACATTGTAGCATTATTTCATTACAATGTTTATATAAGAATGGATGAAGTGCTTTAGAATGTAGCCCACATCAATAGTACCACAATCATCACAAAGCCTCCCATTCATCCAGCCAAGTTCAAAGAATATGGTTGCACACTAATTTCGCGTTTCATAAGCTTAGCTAACACACACATCCACTATTGAATATTTTGTTTAAACAACTTCAATATAGACCATGTCTGCTTCCAGAATGGTGCCTCTGGATAACCTGAAGTCATTTCTTTCTCTGCACAGACTGGATGGCAGTACTTTCAGAGACCCAATGAAGCAATACATTTGTTACCTATGCAGGTATCGGACTTACAAGCAAAGTTAAGTCATAACAATGATTTCAGTGTTCAATATTTCTTAAAACTGCTTGATCACGCTTACCACAGAAAATACTCAAGATTTCTGACTATCAGTAACAGTATTTTAAGTAGTATTTTAAACCAGGAATGGGAATTCTATGACCCATGGGGCCTTTTGGCAGCTTCCAGATGGTTCAACTGAAACATCACAAAACAAGAACAATGCAAAATTGTACCTCAGGAAGCCTCCAGGGGATGCAATTCACAGGTAAAATGAAGTACAGAGAGCCCTCATATCTTATTTTATACCTCAACCATGAAAATGAAGTTTCTACTACAGGCTGTCCTTATCTGAAATGCTTGGAAGAATTGTTTTGGATTCCCCCCCCCCCCGATTTTGGAATAGTGCATACATATAATGATACATCTTGGAGATGAGACCAAAGTCTAAACATGAAATTCATTTATGTTTTATATACACCGGATGTAATTTTATATATAACATTGATAATTTGTGCATGAAAACATATTGTGTAGACTGAACCATCATAAAGCAAAGGTGTTGCTATCTCAGGCTGCATCCGCACTGCAGAAATAATCCAGACTGACACCACTTTAACTACCATGGTTCAATGCTAGAAAATTCTGGGAATTGTAGTTTGTTGTGGCACCAGAGTTCTCTGACAGAGAAGGCTAAACGCCTCACAAAACCACAATTCCCACAATTCCATAGCACTGAAGTTAAAGCAGTGTCAAACTGGATTATTTAGGCAGTGCAGATGCAGCTTTAGTCAACCATGTGGATAATTCTGAATTTTAGAGTATTTTGGATCTCAAAATTCAGTTGGAAACTAGAAATTTCTGGACTCTGGAAAAGGGATGTCTGTGGATGCTACACCCTCTGGAGCTCCCTAACAATTTTAACTCAAAATGTCAAAAATACTGCATTTTAACAACAGAATACATGATTTAAAATAATACACTCAGAAGTGGTACTACCTCAGTATACAGCCTTACTCACCAGCACATTTTGTTCTTGTTTTAAGAGCTGGTCCAGGGGATCCAGTACCTCCTTCACCTGGTCTAGTAAGCAACACACTAATTTCATATTCTGTGTCAGGGTCAAGATGTCCAATTTTATAGCTTGTGGAGTCTACCGGTTGTTTATCATACCAATTTCCACTGGAGGTGCGATATTCTACTTCTCTCACAATGATAGGCCCATCTCCATTGATGGAATTGGCATTCAATTGTATCCATAAATAGGTTGCACCAACTGATGATAGTTGAGGTGGTGCAATGGGAACAGGTGGCTCTGAAATGAAAATGATGCAGTTTAAAAATAAAGAAGGAAACACACATCCAATAAATAAAGATAATAAAACATCTATAGTTTTAGCACACACAAAAAAAGATAAATCTTAAATCTATTCAGTGTGATCTAGTTGACACTTGCAGGGACAGCAGATTCTATACCAGATTCATAAATATGTTTATTTTGAATTTTGAAGCTGATACAGATTTTCTTTCAGATTAATTTGGCCCTCCTATTTGCTTTGGCAAATCATTCATTTATCTTTTATTGGGACTGTAATAATAAAAGGAAGCAACTCTCATCTCTCAGGGTCTTTAAATACTGTTTGCTACCACCACAGACTATGCCATGGCTTCGTAGGCTTTCATGGCCGGCATCCATAGTTTTTTTGTGGGTTTTTTTTTTCCGGGCTGTGTGGCCATGTTCTGAAAGAGTTTCTTTCTGACATTTCGCCAGCATCTGTGGCTAGCATCTTCAGAGAAAGTGAAGACCAATTCTCCATGATTTACCTCATTTCTCTCACAGCACCATTAGGGTTGCCAGGTTTCCCTTATTTGAGAGTCAGAAAGCTTGCTCTTATAGGGTTGACAATTATCATCTCTGGTAAAGAAGATCCAATATTTGAGGGCTAGAATGGTTTTCCTTTTATACAGACTGAACAAAGTGCCAAAAGATCTTGTATCTTGGGCCATGGGCCCTTCATAGAAACAAAAATGTATGCATCAAATAATTTATGGATGTGGACAATATGTTAATTTTGGAGAGATGTACATGACTAGGGTAACTGAAATTAGTATTTTCATTAACACAAAGTTGTTAATAGTTGCTTCCTCAATGTCAATCTTGAATGACATGAATTCTGACATTTCCTTGTTGCTGTTTTGAAAACCTGGGAACACTAATTTTCGCATAATACATCACCACATAAAGAAGCAATACAAGAGCTTGTGTAAGAAAAAATATACTCTTGGCTAGTAAACCTATGATGGAAAAAAAAGGAAGTGACTTAGTTGGGATGACAATCACCGACTTTTACCTAACTAAACAGTCAGTTGGTTTTTGGCTTCTAGCTTATGAATTAAAAATTACTCTCCATCTCTAATCTTCCAAAAGAATGATTTCCAATATAACTACCCTTAAAATAAATTTAAAAGGCTAACTTGCCTTGAATAAACTTAAAAGGAAGACCAAGTAAAAACAAACAACCCTGTCTCTGCTATTAAAAAATGTATGGAATTGTATACAATAAAAAAATTGGAATCTATTTTCTTATAACAGATATATAACTAAATGCATACATACATGCATACTTTCTTTAAATGTTTAACTCATAATCATGTAATGCCTTTAGTACAGATATTTGTAACAAGCAAATAAATACAAAGAATCCTTTCAAACGTCAATTTTTAACATTAGCTTAGCCAAAAGTCATTATGCTATGTAGTAAATTATATACCTATAATTACATAACATTTTAATTCTTTATTTTTATTTACTACTGCACTCTTTTCATGTTTGAAAATTGAGAAGGCTAGATCCTTACATGTCTTTCTAGCGTTTCTCACACCTGCTTAAGCCTAGAGCTATTCTTAAATGATGGTACTTAGGCAGTAAATGTCACTGTGCAAATGATACAGAAAATGTTCTGTCACTAAAGGAAGCAGCATTACATATCTCTACATTAATGAGCTATTGTCACTGACTCCCACATGATAAAAATGACAAATCCGGAAGCAACTCCTATAAAGTTCTTATTATTGTTGCTCAATACAGACTGCTACATTAAACATAGCTTATAGACATTTTTAAATATTGTGTGTATAATGTCTCCATCAACACATGCCACTAAAATAGCTTAACTGTTTCACCATTTAATAATTCACTTAACTACAAAGCCTCTACTATATATAAACAAGTATTTTATGTACAATTTAAATAGCTGTGGCTTAACTCAGACTGACTTAGCTTTACTTTAAATCATTAGTCTGGTTTTTTTCAACAAAAAAATAAAATAGAACTTGGATAGAACATCCTGAGGCATTTATGTAGCCATGCTGAAATAACAGTTAATTGCATTCAGATTTCAAGTGCTGGTAAGGACTGTTACTGCTACTATTCAAAATTCAAGCTCAGGATTGAGGTGACAAAGGTTAGTGGTTATAGCAATTCATTTTAGGTCATTCAGGTTTTTTAAATAGGCCTTATTTTAATAGTTTTTCTTCCCTAAAGGTATTTGCTGTTCCTACATGCTTTGAACACCCTTAAAAACCTGTATTCAATTGGTTTTGTGGGTTTT
>CM034706.1:68507372-68525453 GCA_020142125.1 Phrynosoma platyrhinos | reverse complement strand
TACTCCTCTAATTCAACATAATTTATGCAGCTACGCAGTTTTCTGTTAAAACAGCAGCACTAGAACTAAGATATTTTTCATTTATCATCAGCTTTTGATATGGGCTAATTATTCTCTCTTTTCAAGTACCTTTTTATTTTGTTAATTTGGTTCTACTCTTATCATTCTTAATGTGATTACATTACTTGTGCTTTTATTTTGGTCTTTTTTATTTTCCTCAACATAGTAGAGGTCTTTAGGTTTGCTTGTTAGTACTCAGGTTGTGTTATCCTTGCTATTTCTTCATGGTTGTCTGCACACTGCCTTAATTCTTTCCAGGGCAGAATGTCTTGTATTTCATCTGAGTTATACTGCTCAGGTCCACTATTGTGGATATTATTATTATCCTCTCATCCCTTTTTATGATAAAGTTCTTGGTCTTTCTGCTACTTTCCTTTAAAAGTTGTCAACAGTTAAGATCTGCTATTTTTAATGATTGAAAATGTCAAAGATAGATTGCTTTCTGTTACATCTACCTACACTTTGCTTGCTTTTCTTATTTTATTTTGCTTGATCACTTAATGTTCTTCTAGCCTTTCTTTCTTACTTTGATTTTTTGGCCACATTGCCACACTACACTCTTATACCCATCTGGTAGCACCCACTCCATTTTTACTGCTCTGGTTGCCTCCTGTTGCATTCTGAGGCTTGTAGTTCAGTGAGAGCTAAGAGCTCTCTGGCTGAGAAAGTCTCTTGCTTTCTACCTTGCATTTTATCATTTGTCTTAGATTCCCCCTCCCACTACACAGAATGGGGTCCCAGACCTGCACAGTGCACGGCACTGCAGGGAGGGACCAATTTTCAATAGTGCTCAGAGGAAGGAGATTAGGCATGGGGGCGCTATATAAGTTCTGCTCTTCCCTCCATATTCGTCCTTTTGATATTTAGTTCACAGCCTGCCCTCCCACCCTTAGTGTAGTCTGAGTGTTGCTGGTTGCTTGGGGTCAAGTAGGAATTTTCTCCTCTTTACCAGGGTTTTTGTTTTCTTTAAACCACACTGGGGGACTTGGACAACTGGCTATGAGTGGTGTTGATAAATAAGCTTCCACTTGGCAGGTAGCGAGGGGAAATTATAAGAGTTCAGTGTATACCATGGAACTTTTTGGGTGTATAGCAAGGCTCTCTGCAATTGCCTCTCTAGGGTCCTAGGGCATGGGGTGGGGAAGCATTCTGGCTTTAAGACATTTTTTTTGGGGGGGGGGAGATGTGCTCTCATTTGTAAAGTCCTGGGGGTTGAGTGGGAGTCCCCTGGGTTTGCCTTCGAGTAGATGACCAGCTAGGGAGCAACCCAGCCACTGGAGTGCCCTTGGGGACAGGTGTTTCACCCAAGGGAAGGCTGAAGAGGTAGTCTCAGGTGCGTTCTGTGTTGGTGACACCTGACCTCTGCTGAATTCACATCAGGTTGCTCTCCCCTCTTGCGTCTTCCAGGATCAGTATAATATAAATAGATTCTAGGTTAATAAAGTGGCCCTTATTTAACCCAACTTTCTGTATCTGTTCTCATCATTCCATGGTTGGTCATCAACTCCATTTCTCTGCCTTTAATTTCATTGCAGTGATTGTTGTTTATGTTTCACATTCAATTTACTTTTAAACATGTAGATTGTCTCGTTCAAGATTCTTATTATCTCTGATTTCTGTTTATTCTCAGACTTGCCTTCTGCAGGTTTTATGTTCCTTGTTAAGCCTTCTCTTTTTTTATCCTGTTTTGTATCTGTGGTTTTCTCTTTTTATTCAGTATTTACTTCATTGACAGATTATGATTATCTTGTCTTGTTCAAAAAACATCATCAGTTTAAGTTAGCCTAAAATTAAATGGCTATGATTATAACTGTGATGTCCTCTGCTTTCAATTATTTTATTTTTCATTTTGTTTTTTTATTGTAAATGCTGTGCTTCTGTGTTCTAGCAACTCAACAGATACTTTTACATATTGTAAAAGTATTAAGGGCAGCTGTCTCACTAACATTCATAAATGATACACATTCCACAGCAGCCATGCAACAGTTCCATTACTTGGAAACAGGATGTATTGCTAAATAAGCCTGCATTCAACCACAGCCTAAATTGTATTTCTGAGAAGATAACACATTAGCATTCAACTTTCATACAAACAAAACTTTCATATAGATTAAAATGATATGGCTTAAGGAGGAGTCCAGATCTTTTATACCAACCATTTAACTATGGAATGGATCCAGAGAATATTAGTAAACTTTTAGTGCAATTGAAGTTAATGGGAGTTCATTACATTGTCCCCCATTGATCATAACTAAAGCTAAATTTTTACACTCATTCATTTTTACAGAACTTTGGATATGATTATCTCCCATTGGCTTCATGAAACTAAATCAAGACTATCTTCCTCTAGCTTGAGTTCCATTTCTCTGAACATGCTTGTTTAGGATGAGCCACTACTAGGAACTCAAGGAGGAAAGCATGATAGCACCAATGTTTACACAAGACTCTCTGTAATGATTTCTTGAGATTTACATTAGCTTTGAATACTCTGAAGCCACTACCATTATATGGTATTCAATTCACATCAACTCACATCCTTAGAGCAGGTAAAAGAGATCACTGACTTCGCTTGTAGATATTTGCATTTGACCACAGTATAGATTTGAGGAGAATAGTACAATTTACTAGGAACAATGGGTGATTTAAAAGTGATGAAGAGGACAAAAAGTAATATATCTCAAAATAGCCTTGGTGGTTGGGCAAAGAAATTCATGAATTGCTCCTGAATTCTATATACCAGGGGTCGGCAAGTTCCCCTTACCTGGGGCCAGGCCGGAGATCCCTGGGTCTTCCGCGGGCCGAAGGGGGGATGGCGGCTCGGCCACACGCGCCCCCCCGCGTGCATTCCAGCTGCCATTTTGTTTTTCAAAATGGCAGGCACGACTCATTTGCGCATGCGCAGGAGTACTGTGCATGCACAGATAAGTCGCAGCCACCATTTTAGAAAACAAGATGGGCGCACGCAGCGTGCACGGCGAAACTCAGCTAGGATCAGTGGTGTGGGTCGGCGGGGCTGGTCCAAAGGCCTCAGGGGGCTGGCCCCGGCCCACGGGCCATAGGTTGCCGACCCTGCTATATACAGTTTGTCTATTCAAACAACTGAATTTCTGTCTTAAGATGGAAATGACTTGAAGGCACACAACAGCACAGCAATTAAAGACAGTTTGGATCATTTATTTATTTAAATTATACCCCACCTTTCACTCAAAATGGCTTTTCTGGACTTCAGTTCAATGAAGTATTCATCTTTGGGCAGGCATTGCTTTTATGGTATGTAAGCACACTATCAGGAAGAGCCACATATTTTGCATATATTCAAATAAACTTACATGAAAACTGCAGTGCTAAGTATATGAAGGCATATATAGGAAGGGAAATCTTAGAATGGCATCAAACAACAACAAAAACATGCTTAAACATGGGATGCCAAACATTTAGTATTTAGATAATATATAAAATTATTTTCGAGTGAGCCTGAGGGGTTTCATAGAAAACATATACCCTAGATTTGTGTTGGCAAAACCATGGCACATGTACCCATTTGGGCACATGACAGCCTCTCCGAGGGCACACACACATCGGAAGAAGGCATAGGGTAGCACCTACACACTAGTTCCCTGAGCAGCAGGCCATCCAACCAAGCCTCAGCCCAGGTCTCTCCACTCACTCTGGCACTCGCGCCACCAGGAGAAGGCGTAGGGCGGCACCTGCACACTGTCTCCCTGAGCAGTGGTTGGCGGCTGAGGAGGAGAGAGAGAGCATGAGCACCTTCTGTCTTTTTAAATACTTGTTGTTGTGTGTCACCAAGTCGTTTCCAACTAATTGGGATTGGTTGCTGGATGCCAGGGTGACATGGGCGGAGGGAAGGGCAGAGAGACGTGGAAATCCCCAGAGTGGCCCAAAAGAAGTGGCCCAGCCTGGCAGCAGCCTCAGCGATAGTGTGGGCAATGGGGGGCTTGGGCAGCTGACTCCCGCAAGCCAAGTACTTTCTTGACTAAGCAGGAGATCCTGCTGACCCACCGATGTTTCTGCGGCCTTATGCCCTGGGAGGTTTGGGGCCAGGCCTTTACCAAACGGGTCCCCAAGAGCAAGATCCTGACGCTGCTGGATATGAGGGTAGGAGGGCACCAGAGAAGGAGGGAGGGAGCTCCCTGGCTGGACCTTCTCCTTCAGGACATTGTGAGGTCAGGGCAATTGAGCTGCCTCCATCATTTCCTGGTCCCCAGAATTTACCAGGTAAATCTTGGCAATATTTGTTCAGAGGGCATTTTTTTTTTGCCATTGCATTCTCCTAAGGCTGAGAGAGTGTAACTTGCCCAAAACTGTAGTTTTGTTAGGTGTAATGAGTCCATCCCCACTGCAGAAATAATCTAGTTTGACACTACTTTAACTGCCATCGGTCAAGGGTATGGAATTTTGGGAATTGCAGTTTTGTTAGGTGTAATGAGTCCATCCTCATTGCAGAAATAATCCAGTTATTTTAACTGCCATGACTCAAGGCTATGGAATTCTGGGATTTGTTATTTGAGATCCCTGACAGAGAAGGCTAAATGTCCATTTTGGGCAGGGCTGAGAGAGATGGATTTAATATTTATGAGTGGATTTTTTTACTTTTTATTTTTTGTTTTGAACTTTTATTTGGCTAGGTCCTTCATTTTTTCCTTGTGTGTTTTCCCCCAGAAGTCCTGCCCCCAGAACTCCCATCCCCAGCACCCGGTGCGAGAATGCCATTAAGTTTGGGCACTCAGTCTCTAAAAGGTTTGCATCACTGGCCTAGATTATAAACAAATTAAGGAAACAATTAAAAATGAAGAAGCAATGCCACATATATTTTAACAAAGGAATTCAATGAAACATTATTTCACTTAATTCCTTCATTAAATATATATATATGTGGTATTGCTTCTTCATTTTAAATTTTTAATAGATATTATTGATTGAGTTGATGTTAAAAATATACCAATAAAAAAGTAAGAAAATAATGATTTTATTTAAATATTTATGTCATGTCTTTTATCATAAGATTTGTGGGCAGCTTAAAATCAGTGTTCCCATCTGCCATCTAGCTACTTCATTTTGCATCTACACTGCAGAAATAATCCAGATTGACACCACTTTTACTGCCATGGCTCAATGCTATGAAATTCTGGGATTTGCATTTTTGGGAGAGGTTTAGACTTCTCTGTCAGAGAGCTCTGGTGCTACAACAAACTACAAATCCCAGGATTCCATAGCACTGAGTCCTGGCAGTTAAAGTGGTGTCTGAATTATTCCTGCAGTGCGGATGCAGCACAAGTCATCCCAAGTCATCTTCAAGAACTGTCCAACACAGAATGCACTATAATTTAACTGCAAGTTAATAATTACCAATCTGTTAATTACCTGTTCAAAAAAGGCTGCAGCAGGTAGACCACTCAAAGTTGGTCCCAATAACGCTATATCACAGAGTTTAGTTAAGCTTCAGTGACAGTGTGCTGTCACTAGGAGTACTATGAAGCTATGTACCAGCTCCTTCCAGGGGTATGCAACCCCATCCAGGACACACTGCTTACCCATTTCTGAACCCTGAGAGCTACAAGTCCGTAGAATTTCTATTTATTGAGATTCAGCTTCAGTTTATCATTCTTCATTCAATCCATTAAAGTATGTACTCATTGGTCTAGCATTTGCACAGCCACAGCTGTCTCTAGCAATAAGGATAAATAGGGCTGAGTGTCATAAGCATACCAATGGCACCTAACCCCAGCACTTCTACTGACCTTACAGAGCAGCCAAAATCTGAAAGTTCACTTTGATCACCTAAAGGCATCAGATCTTGTCTGATCTGGGAGGCGAAGTAGAGTCAACTCTGGTTAATACTTGGATAAGAGACTGTCAATGAATACCAGGTGCTGTAGGCTGCATTTCAGAGGAAGGAATGGTCAAAGTTGCTTTGATTATTCCTTGCCTGAAAAAAAAAAAAACCTATGAAATTCAGGAGGTTGCTGTAAATCAACAGACGACTTGAAGGCATACACACACAGACACACAGAGATAGATAGATAATAGATATTAAAATAATTTAAAATAATTTTAGACACACTGATAATAATTAATTTAAAAAATTAAGTTCAGTACCTCCATTAAACCCCTTTTTCCTAGCAGGCAGAAAGTTGTCCACCTGAATAGACAGGAAAAGGTTCTTCCCTTCTGAAATCTGGGAGCTGCTACAAAGAAGGCCCTTTTTCGTCTTCTTATCAAAGTCTAAGTAAGAACTTGCATGGGAGAATAGGGTCTTTTGGGGTATTTATTTGTGTGTGTGTGTGTGTGTGTGTGTGTAAAGAAGTACTTCATGACAGAGTTAAATACTATTGATATTTTTCTCTTCTGTAAGGACAGTCTGAAAGGTTTGTTAAATATAGACATTAACAGAGAGTACTCCTACAGGCACAAAGAAAATGAGCTATTCAACTTTTATAGAAATTCAATTTTGCTTCAGCTTTGAGCTACTGGGTTAATATTTGAATAATGTTTCTATCTATATACACATTTAAATTGTCCAACCAGCCTTGCAATAAGTTTCTGATAATTTAGGAGCAGACTGTCATTACATCTTCTACCGATGGTATCTGTTGAAGGATTACTGACAACCAGGTAATTATCTATGTACTGTCTACTGATAATGGCAGATTGTCTTCATAATACTGTCAGGTATGCAAACTACTAGTACAATGTTGTAGAGATTAGCATTTACAACAACAGAGAATCTTAAATTTCTTTGCAAACAGTCAGAAACCAGAAGCTTATCAGAGGATTTTAAGAGAGAAAATACTATGACTATGGCATTACAGTTGTCCCTCCATTTTTGTGGACTTCGAGTCTGTGGTCTCACTCTTTGCGGGAGAGACAAATGGGGAGGGACAAAATGGTGGTGCATGCCTGTGTGCAGCCCCATATGCATGCCACAGGCACGCAAAACATTATTTTCAATGGGGCTTTAATATTTGCGAGTTGCCATTTTTGTGGGGTGGGGTGCAAATTGGGAGGGGCTACCGTATATTTTACCTTTCTACATTGTTTTGTAGGAACAGATTACAAATAATATGATGCTAAACATAGATCAGTGCAAGATATTATTTTACTGGGAACACAGACTAGGGTTTTTGAAATCTTCACAATATGTAAGAAATATTTTTTTTCTCTTAATGCCCACATGCGTGTGTGATTTTATAATGGGAAAATTGTATGTATCCACTACAGGGTAATTTCCACTGTTCAGTTCTTTTTCTGTCTAGTCTTCCAAATATCCAGGTCATTTCCAATCGCTACTCTTTGAGACCAGTCCTTTTCAACCAGTTCTAGGATGGAAAGGAGAGTCTACTACCTATGAACTCACCATACAAAGACAGCTAAGAATCATCTTAACGATTATCCAGTTCCCGCCTTCTCAAACTTCTGATAAGCAGTAAAAGTTCAAGCCAAAGAAGCTAAAACCACCACTTCTACTGTGACCAAAGAGTGAATTAAAGCACTCTCTCTGCTCAGCATTTTCAAAAGTCCAGCAACCTCTATCAGCAGGTTTAGTGGCCAGTGCTAACAAAAGCTTCTGCCAGCTGCCCAATCAACCACTAAATGCATAGACAGGAATTGGTCTGATTGACTTAGAAAGTAAAATTCAGGCAACAAGGAAAAACATTTTTATTTTATTTATTTAGGGCACGGGTCGGCAACCTATGGCCCACGGGACGAGTCCGTCCCCTGCCCGGTCCTGCCACCGCTGCTGCTGCATGCGAGCGCAGGCGCCATTTTTGAACGCCCAACAGCACCAGTGTTGGGCATTCCAAAATGGCGCCCCTCACGCGTGTATGCATGTGCACGACGGTGGGTGTCATGCGCATGTGCGTGCACGGGACAAGCGTGTGTACAGGGACAAGCACATGCGCACCAGCCCCGGGTGCCATTCCCCCCCCTCCCAGCCCCCAGCAAAAAAAAGGTTGCCGAGCCCTGATCTAGGGAATTTATATCCTGCCTTTCTCCCAAAAGGGGATTCAAGGCAGCTTCAGGCTCCTGAACATGGAACCTTCAAGATTCTGAAAAACCTGGAGAGTCATTATCTTCTATCCTCATTACATAGGCGGTAGATTCTAATGCTTTGAAGTCTGGCTGTTTTGATGATGCATGAGGCAAAACCAGGTGGAAAGCAAAAAGTTGTGATACTACAACTCAAGCCAGAAAATGTGCATCATCATACCAGCATATAAACAGCCTGGCACTAGTATAGGACTGCAGAAAAGCAAAAATGTGATCGTCAATAATGCAATGGAGGTAATTACAGCATACACAAACCAGACAGTCCAACAGGGGGGCATGAGGTGAAGGGGTCATGTATGTTTTGCCAGTGTATCACTGGGCACACTGATATACCAATCCACTGTACAGGCAGTGCAGTGCAATGTGACTGTGTGGCCAGTCATACAGATGGGCATCCAGTGGAATGGCATCTGGGCAGGAAGAGGGAGGTAACTGGAAGTCGCCGGCAGTACGTTTGTGCGATGGTGCACATGCATGGTGGGGAAGTGACAAAAAACAAAACAAAACCATGCAATGCCGCATGAAGTCACATAGTGCAGACAGCCCATGGGTGTTTGGCCTGCCTTGGGAGTAGCTGTGCAGACAACAGAGTTTCAATCTGCTTTTAGAAACTAGTCAACTGAGCAAAGTTCATCATTGCCATACAACTAGTACAAAGATGTATTTCCCCCTCTACTGGTTCCCAGAGGCCAATTTCTTACATTCTGTTGTTTTATCAATTTCCAGTGATGGTAGAATGACAAAAAGTGAGAACCCAAGAAATGTGTGGGCATCCTGTTTTCCTTTCTTTTATCTTTTTATACCTATGCGGAAATTTCAGAAATTATACTTATGTAGATGCCATGTCAGAGGCGTGAATTATCAAATCAAAGTACAGAATGTATAGAATTCCATGAAAATTGTGATTCCGAAAGAAAAATTAATTTCATGGCAAATCAAACTAGGACAAAACTGAAGAATCAGGCTGTCTGTCACATATATGAAAGTACTGTATATACTCACTATAAGTCAACCTGAGGGCAGGTTTTGGAGCCAAAATTATGGATTTTGATATGACCCATGAATATGTCTAGGGTAAAATTTAGGGGGATGTAACAAAGGAAATAAAGGATGAAGCAAAGGAAAACAGTACCAAGGAACCTACAAAATTCCAGCAGGCACAACTGTTTGTTCCACAAACAAAATTCCAACAGACATAGTTAAAGGCTGGACAGATAGAGAGTAGAGTCGGGGTCAGTGCTATCAGGACAGATTACATCAGGGGATGGTTCCTTTTTTAAAAGTACAGTATTAATTTACAAGCAAGGATCCACAGAATATAATCCTAAAAATTCTTATAATAATAAAAAGTGTACTGTTGAGTTTAGGTGTACAACAGTGCCAAAACTTCAGGAAAGTAAAACACAAAGCAAAGTTGAAAGAAAAGACACAATCAGCAAATTTTGAAAAAGCTCTTAATGTTTTGCTCTTATTCAGCAGCTTTTGTTCCTGAAAAAGGAAACTGAAATCCAGAGACAGTCTTTATATCTGACAGCAGACAGTCCAATACTTCATTAAATAGATACCACAGCTTGACTTTGAATATTAAATTGTAGTTTAAACTGTCATTTTCTCTAAGTAATAGCTGTTGAGAAGATGATGAACAGTATCAAACCCCCTAGTGGCTAACTGTCAAAGTAATCTGTTCCCAGATTGAGGAGTTTCAGAAGGGGGTTCAAGGTTGCCTGTGACAAAAGTAGTGTAGGAAAAGATTTCATTATAGCAAAGGTGAAAAATATTTGGCTCTCCATCCGTTCTGGCCTGTATCTTCCAAAAATCTTGCCAGCCTGAAAAATTGTAAGGGATTGTGGAAGTTGTAGTCCAAAACAACTAGAGGAACATGATTTTCCACTCCTACTCTATAGACTTTATCTGCTTACTCTGGTGCTGAAAACAAAGGCAGGCTACCACTGGCCGACACCATGTTATCCTGCCTGCAGATCTGGCCCATTCACACTCCCAGCACTTACCTGGGCGAGCGTGACTACAGGCAGGTGTTCAGATGCTTGCCTGACAACCCGCCAAGCAGGGGCCATCACTGCTACCATGTTGTCCATCTCCATTGCTGTTCTCTGTTAAGGCCCCTGCTGCTGCCCATACGGGTGGAAACAGAGTGCCTGGTTTCATGCACATAGTCAGGTACCCCCTTGCTTCCGACTTAACAGGCCATGGTAGGGGCATTTATAGAGAATGGCAGCAGCAGGTAGGGAGTGCCTGACAATGTTGCTCTACTGGTTGTCATGGTGGAGTTTCTGGGAAACTCCAGTACAAACATTCAATTTTTTTAGACCAGGATAAGGGCCTGATTTGCTGGATCAGTGTTTCTGGTTTGCCTGATCCCAGCCCAGGACTGTTGGTCTGCATCGTCTAAATGGCACCAGGTTTAAGAAAACATGGGCCTTTTGGCCTATTCATACAGCCCCTAGGTGCTCATTATTAAAGCCTGCTTCACATCAGGAACATCGGGCTTCTCACATTCATAATTCAGCACCATCGGGCCTAGAATAGGAAGAAGAGCCCTTACTTCTTAAAGGACGGGTGGGATTCGGGATTTTTATGTTCTGTTTAGATTGTATTAGAGACCCTGTGGGCAAATGTATCACAGAGTTTCTTAGCAAGATTTGTTAGGATGTGGTTTGTCATTATCTTCCTCTGAGGCTAAGAGGGTATGACTTCCCCAAGGTCACCCAGTGGGTTTCAACAATGAATGGAGGATTTAAACCCTGGTCTCCTGGAGACCTAGACCAATATTCAAACCACCACACCAAGTTGGCTTAAAATTATGTTCGTAGACAATATTAAAATGCAAGCATTTAGTGACAAGTTTTGTAACTGAAACACTACTATTAAGATCTATTAATAAATCCTGGGACAAGGAAGACACATTACAAAGTGTACTTTGTAACTGATTCACATTAACTAACGGACTCTGGAAAACCTAAATAAAATATGGCCTTCGTTGCTTGGAGTTTTTGCCTTTATGTTCTCTAAATGTATAACTAGTACAATTTGTGAACAGCATTTTATATTAAGCAGGGGCTTTTGTCTTGTTTTTCCTGACCAATGTAAAATTAAATGCATTTACATGTTGATGAATGATTTTTAATAAAGAATACTATGCTAATGCTACTGGAGTATAAATAGATTGTATTTATATAATAAACAAAAATCAACAAGTAAACAAACAAAAAGCCTGAATGAATAATGGTGAAGCCCAATTCTTTCAGATTATAATGCATGTCTATTTAGTTTCATTTAATTGTTTTGCTCTAATTTGATTGTTACCCAGTCATGCAAAAACTTCTGCAGTATTACAAATGTTACTGAATTTGCACTGAAGGAAAGCAGAAATCTGGTACTACATAATGCTATCTGGAAAGACTATTTAAACATTAATATAATATAGAACGATTCACTGTCTCTTGTGAATTTAGTATACACTACCACAGTATTACAGTCTAGACCAGCCTTTCTCAACCTTTTCACCTTGAAGGACCCCTTGAAATAACTTTCTGGTCTCAGGGAATCACTGTATAAAAATTATAGGAAAACCCTGCAAAAAATATATATCATTATCTCAAAAAATGTTTATTTATATATTTTTTTAAAAAAAGATCTCTAGAGGAACTCCTAGTGACCTCTCAAGGAACCACATGCCCCAGGGACCCTAGTAGAGAACTCCTAGGCTAGACCAACAAATCATAGGCATATCTCTACATTGTACAATGATTTTGTAGGATAGATTAACCTGGCCCAGTCAACAAACTGTTTACCTCAATGCTTACCCCTCAGCAGTTATGCTTGATGCCTAGTATAGAAGCATCTTTAGAGACTCACCAGAGTCTGTCCTGCCATTAAGGTAAGTGAATAAGTAACTTCAGGCAGTAGATTTTGGAGGCAAAAAGTATTCAAAATTTGAGTTGGTTATATCTTGTGCCTGCCCTGCACTCCATAAGTTAGCTTGTAGCCTTCAGATGTTATCATATCATTAGAGCTTGAGAAAGAATTAGTCCAGTAAGCTTCTGTCTGTGCAATGAGTTTCAGTTACCATTCTCCAAGACTGTGGATATCATCTTCACCTAAGGCAGAAAAGTAGCAAGAACTTGGGAGTATTACCTTATTCAGAGCAGGTGATGGGAGGATGACCTTATTTAAAGTTGGTTTATATAGTGACAGATTCCACAAGTCTACATGGAGAAATGCAGTTTCCAGAAACACATGGCACTATTATGCCAGGACTGGTGGTCAAGAGTAGTTGTACATGTTCTTTGTTAAGTTATGTTATGCCATTGTCCTGTGCTGTACAATCTTCCTAGCTGCCTATGTTTTACAGAAGCCTTCCCATCCTGCCTCCAAAGACTCAAATCTTGATATTCTATCTTGGGAATTGAATTAAATAAGTACAAGATTGTTGTCTAAGAGTTGCTGGGACCTGGGGAAAGTGCAGTGATCCAAAGGATATTCTTGCCAGAGACAACAAGCAAACAGAGACCTAGTGGCCTAACTCTTCTTGTCAAGCATTTGAACAAAACACCTTTATACAAATACTCAGAGTATTATCAAATGAGACTGAGTAATTGCCACAAAGAAGCCTGCCAAGACATCTCATTGGCTTCTTTCCACTATCAGCTGAAAATGTTTCTTTTTAATAGGGATTTATGTGTAACTGACAATGGTTTTCTTCACTCTCATCTTTGCTAGCATGTAATGTGGGTTTTTAAAAATATTCTCTTTGCCACCTGGAGCAGTTTTTTTTAACACGAAGAGAATAGTGCAAAAATATGGTAATAAATAAATAGCAAGTAATATGTGGTTTGTTGTCATTACAACTAAAAATTAAATTACTTCAAATGTTAACTGTCCACTAGCACTGTGTGTCACCTCATAATCTTACTCTTATTTAAATTTGTATTTTTCTTCTTTTAAAATATATTTGAAATAGTCCAGAAAATATAATTATGGGCTAGAACGGTGTTCTCTGCCCCAAAGAGGCCTGTGGCCTCACTGGAATGGAGACATACTGGATTGCAAAAGAGAGGTCCCTGTTGAGATGCAAATGAATTTGAATTTCCAGGACTTTGCAACTCTCCCTATAGTCACAGGGCCAAAACATCTCCAACTGTTTTTCTCCTATTTGGTTTGTAACATCTTGCCTGATGAAGAAGCCCATGGAGCTTCGAAAGCTTGCAACAAATATATTGTGCATTTTGGTTGGCCAATAAAGGTATCACTGATGGATTTTTGTCTGAATTTGCTAAATGGCCAACACAGCTACCCCTGAATATATGGGCTAGAATATAATTCTGAATCAGGAAATTCACATTTTTAATCAAGAGTTAAAGTATTCTGTATAACCAAACTACCTCACTCTTGGCACAACTTTTGACCTGCACTGTGGGATTACTTCTGTAACAGATGCTGAAATTCACACAGTTAAACTGCTTCTAGAAGAAGGTCACTCCCAGTAAAATGGTTGCCAAAGTATATCTCATTTTGAGTGGAGAGGTCACCTCTTTTCGCACTTTTATCTGCAAAGAAAATTCTGAACATACACAAAAGACTGATCATTTCAGGGCAGTGAGAACACCACCAACAAAGGAACTTTAGGCTTAAAACTGAGTCATTGTAGGTTAGGTCTGGGTACTGGATACAGGAACAGATCAAGCCTGAGCTCTCCCTAGAATCCAGGATGACTAAACTGAAGCTGTTGTACTTTGGACACATCATGAGAAGGTATGACTCCCCAGAAAAGTCAATGCTAGGAAAGGTAGAGGATAGGAGGAAAAGAGGTAGACTACATGTCAGATGGATAGACTCAAGTGAGGAAGGCCTGAGAGACCTATGCAAAGTATTTGAGGACAGAGGGTCTTGGAAAGGACTCATCCATTGGGTCGCCATGAGTCAAAGTTGAGTCAAAGGCAGTTAACAAGAAGGTTAAGTCTGAACTCTAGAGAAGTCTGCCCCAAATCCAAAATTAATCAGGGGAAGATAAGCTAAATCCAAACATCTGTAGTACAGTGATCACCTATAAACATTTCAACTGACATCTATGTATATTTGATGCAACAGCTTCCTCTAGTTCAGTTCCCTTGCTCTGGAGGAAGATTTCCTCACTAACATGTTAAACAGCTTCCCAGTCTCATTTGTAGAAGGTGAATCTAAGCTACAACAGCAGTAGTAAGAATGGAACTGTTCTGCACACAGTTTTTAAAATTTGTCATTTGTCATCTGTCAACATTTCAACATTATAGTATATAGCAGTGATGGCAAACCTTTTAGACACCGAGTGCCCAAACTCAGTGCCATTCCTGCACTGGGTGCCACTGAGTGCCAGGGGTGGGACTTCTGGGGGGCAGGACTTCCAGCTTCCAGCCTTTTGGGGGCAGGACTTCCAGGGGGAAAAAATCCCAAGGTATACTCTCTCAGCCTCAGGCTAGCAACAGCAACCTCCCCCCCCCCAAAGAAACATGCCAAGAAAAATGCATTATAGTTTGACCTTAGGATCGCCATAAGTTGGAAATAACTTGAAGGCACCACACACACAAGTCACACTCTCTCAGCCTCAGAGGATGGCAATAGAAATCTCCCTCTGGCAAAGCTTGCCCCATGATAGTTTCACCTTAGGGTCGCCAGAAACTGGGAGGGAGATTGCTCTGGGCCTCTAAGTTGGAAACACCTTGGGGACACAAAGCAACGACAACAACAAGCATAATAAAGCACTGAAGGCACAGCACAGTAACAAGAACAAAGAGAGTCAGCGATTCGAGCATGTAACTCTGGAAACCAGGGCTCGAATCCCAGCTCAGCCATGATACCCACTTGGAGACCTTGACCAAGTCACACTCTCTCAGCCTCAGAGGAAGGCAATGGCAAACCTCCTCTGAAGAAATGTAAGACATGCCCTAAGTCGGTAAAGACTTGCAAGCACACAAAAACAACAACATACGGGGCAAGTCACACTCTCCCAGCCTCAGAGGGCAGCCAATGGCAAAAAACCCTCAGAAGAATCCTTGTCAAGAAAACCCTGCAAGAGGGCCTTGGTAAGTCAGAAACAACCACAATCCTCTTCAAAATGGAAGACCTTTTGGACTCCTTCCAGGACAGAAAGAGGTGGGAAAGCCCCCTAACACCATACCCCTCCACACAGAGAGCCAGCATGGTGCAGTGGTTTGAGCGTGGACCTCTGGAGGCCAGGACTTGAATCTCAGCTCAGCCATGGAAACCCAATGGGAGACTTTGGGCATGTCACAGTCTCTCAACCTCAAATGGCAATGGCAAAAATCCATTTTTTGAATAAATCTTGAAAACTTGAAGGCACAGCAATATGTAATATAGATGTAAATAAACCTGATAAACTGAATTTATTTTTCTGACTGTTTTTAGCTTTTATGTTGTTATGTCCTCCATTTTTCTTGAAGCCCCCCATTTTGAGCATGGCTAAGAAGCATGAATTTACATTTATATATGGAGACCTTGGCGAAGTGACACTCTTTCAACTTCAGAGAAAGATAATGGCAAACCTCCTCTGAACTGGCCACCTGGATCAAATGGAGGATCTTCTGAAATTCCTCCTGGACAGAAGGAGGTGGAAAGGGAGGTCCTGTCCTGGAAAAGGAGGACGGCTGGTCACTCTGGCTCAAAATTGAGACATTATGTTCTGTTACCTTCCAGGGGTTGCTCTTCTTGTCCTCCCATCGGGGCCCATTGGGTGACCTTGGACAAGTCACACTCCTTCAGCCTCAGAGAAAGGCAAAGGCAAACCTCCTCTGAACAATCCTTTACAGGAAACCCCCATGATAAGTTTGCCTTAATGTCACCATAAGTTGGAAACAGCTGGAAAGCACATAGCAATGAGCAACTATGGTTCCCAGAATTCCATAGCATTGAGCCAGGGCAGTTAAAGCAGTTTCAGACTGGATTATTTCTGATATGTTTTTGGACCTTACTTTAAAAAAAAAAGTCCAGGTTTAAATGCTGCTTCAAATTTTTTTTCAATTTCTCAGCTATGAACTGGATGGGGAAAATGAGAAAGCCTCAGAGGGAGACACTGGTAGACACACACTTTTGAAGGAACTTGCCCAGAAAACCTTGAGGGAGGCTTCCCTTACAGCCATCCTAAGTCGGAAACAGCTTGAGGGTACACAACAATAACAACAATGGTCCCCACACCAACAGGGACACAAACTCCCACCACTGAAGCAGAGGGGGAGGGAGGAGGAGGAGGAGGCTGGAGGGTCTGAATCCCTGCGTGGCCACAGAAACCCACTGAGTGATCTTAGGCAAGTCACACTCTCTCAGCCTCAGAGGGAGACACTGCCCCCCCTTGAAGGAACTTACCAAGAAAACTTTGTGCCAGGCTTCCTGACAGTAAGGGCGGTTCGACAGTGGAACACACTCCCTCGGAGAGTAGTGGAGTCTCCTTCCTTGGAGGTCTTTAAGCAGAGGCTGGATGGCCATCTGTCGGGGATGCTTTGATTGGGAGTTCCTGCATAGCAGGGGGTTGGACTGGATGGCCCTTGTGGTCTCTTCCAACTCTATGATTCTATGATTCCCTTAGCGTCATCCTAAGTCAAAAACAGCTTGAAGGTACACAACAACAACAGTCCCCCACCAACAGGGAGACAAACTCCCACCGTCAGGGAAGGGCTGGTACACAGCAACAAAGAACTACATTTTCCAGAACCCCATCGCAAGGGAGTGGGACTTCCGACCAGAAGGGGTGGGACTTCTGGCCAAAATGCTGGTGTTGTCGGCTGACTCCTTCTAGCCTCCTGGTTTTCAGCAGGAGGCTCGAGCCGGCTGGCAGAGCATGCCTCCCCACCCCTCCTTGCCATGGCTGGTTGTCCCGGGGTACACCAGGCTATGACAAGAGGCCAGACTGTGAGCACACACATGTGTACCTCTTGCCCTGCCCCTTTCACCGGTAACTCCCATGCCCTGACACAACAGGCTGCATGCCACTAATGGCACGCGTGCCATAAGTTCGCCAACACAAGTATGTAGCAATAAATCAAGGGGGAAATTAATTCCAATAGTTTTATGTTATCACTAGAGTTTAGGCCCTTCCAACCACAGGGCACAACAGCCCTGCTACCATTTACTGAATTAGGTAGAGGTCCATCTCCCCTGCCTTACAGAAGTGCAAATAAAGGCCTCTGCACAGCCCAATTAAGGGATCTTGTAAGGTCTTAGCCTACAGAAATCTTCAGTTAGAACTCATCTGGCACTACTAAAGTTCTTATTTCCTCCTATCTGTATAGGAGAGCTTCCCCCTTTAATTTTGTTTGACATGGCTTAGCTTTATCTGACTTAATCAGACTCAATTAGATGCTGTGAGATTACACTAGCTTAGACCTCTGAAAGATTTTTAAGATGGTTCAGATCAGCCCTGCTCAATGTATATTATTATATAATATTGAAAGAAAACATGTTTTTTTGAAAAAATAATAATAAGTAATAAAACTTTATTTATACCCCGCCTTTAGCCAGGGCTGTCAAGGCGGCTTACAAATTAAAAAGAGTACACCCATACAAATCAGCAACAAATACCCCCCCTAAAAATATATTAAATCATTAAACAGATTAAAATCTCATTTAAAACCAAATTAAACCAGACATCTTAGACATGTGCAGTTCTTCATACTGACAGTTATAAAACATATAACATAAATAGGCAGCGGCATTGCAGACGTCTAGGAAAGAGCTATCTGATGGCAGGAGGGAGATTGTGTTATTCTGGGAATGCCTGCCAGAAGAGATCCGTCTTGATGGCTTTTTTAAAGCCATCTAAGTTGGTTATCTGACAGATCTCCTCCGGCAGGGCATTCCACAATCTGGGGGCCATAGCAGAAAAGCTTCTCTGAAGTCATTGCCAGCCTAGTTCTTATTGGTTGAAGCAACTTCCTCCCAGAG
>CM034706.1:68465771-68480276 GCA_020142125.1 Phrynosoma platyrhinos | reverse complement strand
CGGAGCGTCTTATATGGCGAAAAATACGGGTAATCCACAATGTTGTTTGTCAGAGATGAACAGGAGGAGTTTTCTGCATTCCACCAATGTCTGCAAACCCATGGGTCTCTTTGTTTATATTTTTATTTATTTGACTGATACCCAGCTTTCTCCCAAAAATGGAATTCAAAGCAACTTACAATACAAATTAAATCCAAGTAGTCTCCCACACCCACAACAGGCACCTCATATTGTTCAAGGATCAATTAAGTAGTAGTCAGGGAGACAGTGAATTCAGGTTTCAGTAGCACTTGCAAACCATGAGACTCCAAAAACTGTGAGAAGTTCATTGTATCTGATAACAATTATGGCCTTTACAGACTCCCAGAAATAATGCAGTTGAGGCCACTTTAACTGTCCTGGCTCAGTACTAAGGAATCATAAACTGTAGTTTAATGTACCATCAGAGCTCTCTGACAGAGAAGGCTCAGTGCCTCAGAAAAATCTACAATTCCCATGATTCCCTAGCACTGAGCCAGGACAATGGCCTCAAGCTGCATTATTTCTGGCAGTCTGTAAAGGCCCTTAGTTTACATCCACAGCAAGTCTCAGGGTTTAATGTGGATAGTCTCAAAATGAGAAAAATTCTCGTAAAGGTAGATTTGTAGATGTTCTTACTACAAGAACATGCAATTCTCACTTTGTGTTCACCTTTTCATTTTGGCAGCACATGTGCCAGAGTTCTATCAATGGACATAAAGAAAGACAAAGGAGTATGAAGAGTCAATTTTCACTATCCTTTAAACTTGAGAGGCTGGTTTTTTAAAAATATATTTTTACATGCAAGTAGTTCATTTCTAAATAAAGTCACTACAGATTAACACTGTTCAAGCCTGCTTTATTTTTGGACATCCTACAACCTCTATTTACACTTTAGTTATTTTTAGTTGTCTATACAGGGCAAGAAGCTCTTCATAGCTATATTCTTCAAAAATATATTACCAAAGGGGTAAGTGCGTCTGTGTATGTTTAAAAAGTTACTTCTCAGAATAGTCCACCTTAGTAAGATAACCATGAACTTTACAAATGATAAAAGAATGTCATGTTCTTCATTCTCTTACAGACCAGGACTAGGCATATTTTAGAGTGAACCTCCTAATGAACCTCCTTCGAGTAAAACATGCATGTGATTGCACTACAGTTATAATCCATGACTTCAAAGGTACTATGTTCAGTGTTGCACAAGACTGTGATCTACATTCTTCAGAGAACTGTGAATTGTCATCTAATAAAATTGTTTCAGGACATTCTATTACAGTTGTCCCTCCCTGTTCCCAGATTTCCCGTTTGCAGTTTTGAGTTTCTGCGGATGGCAAACCAGGAGGGACAAAATAACATGCCCACCCATGGCACATGTGTGGGTCCCCACACAGGAGCGTGTCATCATTATAATCAATGGGGCTTGAATATCTGCATTTTTCTTTTTTATGGGGGGGGGAGGTGTCTGGAACAGATCCCCTGTGAATGGGGAGGGACAAATGTAATCTATTATAGTAGTCCAAAATATTTACGGAGTTAAAGACCACATTAAGCTTTGTGTGACCTGTCAGATTCTACATGTTGAAAGAAAGGTGAGTTGCACACTGACAATTGGGGAACCAGAAGTAAACATGCAATTCTCACTTTGTGTTCACCTTTTCATTTTGGCAGCACATGTGCCAGAGTTCCATCAATGGACATAAATTGCTTTTCCACTATTCCCTTATTTTCCATTTCTCCTCTCTTTTCCATAACTACCATAACTCAAATTATGATTAACATCTCTCTCCAAAACTTCTTAGTGTTTATTTGTGTTACATAATTTTGAAAAAGACAAAATATGAAAGGAAAAAGAAAGCCTGCGACTTCACATAAAAGAAAAAATTCAAATGAAAACAACCTGTGGGCATCCAAGGATCCGATGAGGGCTTTAGTAATGTGTTGACTTGATCCCAATTAAGATCATCATCATCAGACTGACTATATCCACATGAGGTAAATGGTTCATCAAAAGAACAGCCACCTGTTTAAAGAAATTGAAAGAAAAAGGAAGATCAAAATGTAGTAATCCGTGAAAAATGGTAATCAGTCTTTGACTTTTGCATTTTCTTTCAAAGCCCACTAAAGGCCTACTTACAAATCTGTCCTACTTGATACACTCACCTATCCTGAGAACTCAGCACTTCCACATACTTCAAGAACAGAATTACATTATTGTTAAACTGTATTACAAATAAATTGCAGCTTGTTAATGTCGAATATAAATTTATTCAGTCATGTAATTATATAACTTCCATCAGAAATGGGAAGGTTTATAGTCCAAACTTGCCAAGACTCAATTCTCCCACAAGGGTGCAGGTGAGCATTGGTTGAATATGGGGAGTGCTGAGTGTGGGTTAGCTGGGCTTTCAGTGTAATACAATATGATAGATTAAAAAAACCATTTGGCAAATGAAAGTTCCTTCACTAACCTATTTGCCCAATTACAATTTCATTTCCCAAATGCCTTTTTTATCCACCTTATTTCATTACACTTTCCAACTGAAAACATGCAGGCACTTTGAGTCTGCAGCCAAGGGATTTCCAATATAAACACCAAATAAAATAACCTTCTGCCAGGATGGAAAACTGATCATATGCTATGAAATGTAATCAGCTGTTAACTCCATGGTGTGTGGTATTTGTAAGTAAAATGTATTGATAATGAGGGATCCCCTCAGAATATTGCCGGTCATTTTTAATCATCACATAGTCCATGTATCACAGTTTGGGGAATAAGGACATGGGCACTGGAAACTTGGTAGGGAAAGATCTTCTTGGCATGGCAATATGCCTGCCATACAAGTAGCACTATATGATTCTAGGACCTGGGCGCCATGAACTAATCTAGCTATCTGGCTTCTAAAGAGCTTTTGATGTTTACATGTTCAAAGCCCATGTTCCTGATTTCTATATACCATTATAGTATATGTATCTTACGCCTCATACTTGTATCTTCTGCCATGTATCTTCCAAGCAGTACAAAAGCTTAAATACAATTACTTAAACTAGTTAGCAGGCACTGTTAAACTTTGAAAATGCAGCATTATGCTCAAGTAGCACCTTCATGAATCTTTTATCTTAAAAAATGTTTTGTAAACATACAGAGGGAGGAAGCACAATAAACTACCAATGAAATATATTCAAGTAGCAGCCAAAGTCAACAGAAACTAAATTCATATTCTGTATTAAGGTTATTTGCAGATTCCTTATATCACTAACATGTACATTCAGAACTAGTACCGCTCAGTTCAATGGGACTTAATCCAGGTAAGTGTGCATATGACTGCATCTAAAATGTATTGGGCAGAATCCAATGGTGGATCTTTGCTGGCAGAACAGTGGAAATCTGCAGAAACAAACTTTCTCCCCTTTTCACTGCACCCCTTTGCCCACCATGTGCATCCAAAACTATTCTCCAGAGGAGTGAGGAACGCCTCTGATGCCAATTATGTAACAGCTCTCTGACCTGAGGGGAGAACAGAGGGGAAAGGAAAAAGAGACTGTCATGCTGGAATTCCAGTGTCCTAACCACACTGGATTTAGGTGCTGTATTTGACCTAAACTCTCCAACTTGTAAGTTACTTATATTTAAAGTGATTCTATAATTTGAGATGAATTTGACTGTTTATACTGTAAGCTATTTTGAGAATACTTTGGTCTTAAAAGGAAGCTAGCCAAAAAGTTGAAGAATGATAATAATCTACATCAATTATTTTTGTCCAAATATGCAACTCAGGGGCTGAGCAGATAGCACAGGCTGAGCTCATGGTATTCTGACCTTGATGTCCATCTGGGTCAATCCCCAGGCCAAAATAGGGATCCCCAGCATGCAGAAGCCCCCCCACTGCTGTGTCCGATGCAAAAACAGGGTGCCTGGCTACATCCATGTGGCCAGGTGTCCTGTTTCTGCATCAGATGCAGCAATTGGGGGGAGGGCTTCTGAGTATGAGCAATGACGCAACAAGGTAAGGAGTGCAGGCCATCTAAACACCTGGGGTTTGCCATGGAGTTTCCAGGAAACTCCGTGGCAAACCAGGGTCAAATAACCCTGGGATAAAGGCTACTTACCCTGAGATCAAGCCTGATCCACCAGATCTACATCTGGTCTGGCAGGATCAGGCCCAACCCTGGTCCAGGGTTTTGCCTTGTGTCATCTGAACCAAAAGAGGCGGGGGGGGGGGGACATACGGGTTTTTGGCCCATACAAACAACCCCTACGTTCAAAAATTAGTCTGTCTAATCTTCACACAAAATCCATTTCTGATGTCATTCAGTTCTGTGCCACTTTCCAAGACTTTCTAGCCATACTGGATAACTGCTCTTATCTAGAAAAAGGACTCATCTATGCTTTTGCCAGAACCTGCCAAACAAGAACAGGAAAATAACTGGAAACAAACTCTACAATTTCCTATGGGAAATTACTACTTTGTGTTTAACCATTCCTGATGTCAGGCCAATGTTGGAGGTTTAGTCTAGAAGTCCACTGGTTGCAGTCCTGGGAAAGAACTGTCATTATATTAGACAGAGAGAGAAACAGACACGCATACCACCCAGCATATTGTTTTAAATGCTTGAAAGTAACTGATACTAAAATAATTATTTTAAAAATATCCCATGATTGGTCTCACGAGGAGTCACAGTTTAAAGGGGTACAGAAATGTCCACATGGACTATACTTGCAAATTAATATTCCTAATGTGAGGAAGACATGAAAAATACTGTAATCTGGAAACAGCTATTAATCATTTAATTTTTAAAAAAACATTCACTCAAACTCTGTCTTCTTCTCTTAAATACCACCATCTGTTTTCCTTTATTATGAACTGCGAAAACATATTGTGTATGCCCTAGTGGCACACAAATAGATCATCTTCACACAATTCTAAATTTTATCTCTACTGTATCAACTTCCATGAAAAGACTTAGCAATTCATGGTACTTGCTAAATATTCCACCTTGGCAATAGCATATAATTTGGCTTACATGTGGAGAGAAATCAAATACATTTTTTCAATAACAGATCCTTGATTATTGAAAGGTTTGGACTATGCAGAAAAATTAATATTTACATAAAACATTTTTTTGAATTGTCTGATATTATTCTTTTGCTTTACTACCAAAAAGGTGGCAAAATCCAATTCTGAAAAATCCTAATGTTGCCAAATTTAAGCACAGGAAACTATTAACAATTCATAATGAATAATTTTAATTTGCTTTTCAAGTACCTGAAATAGCTTGGACCAAAATTCTATTATTAGTTCACAACTAGAGTAAACCCACTGAATCAATGGTCATTTGAGAAATTAACACTTATGTAAATTCCATAATTCAACAGGTCTACTCCATTCAGGAGTAAGAATAATATTCTGCAATAGAAATACCTAGATCTTCCTCCTGTTTATTTCTCAAAAATGTGAATATGTCCCTGAGATTATAAGATTATTTTACAGAGGGTGATTTTATAGTTCATATATGAACAATAACAAATTTTGTAAAATGTTGCTTTACGACACAATTGTCTGGTAAATGGAGAGGTCACAATCTTAAACTTACAAATTTATATCCATAGGGTAATTCCAGGTAAGTGCAAGTGATATAGAAGAAACAGGTGGACCTGTATGTACAGTCGTCCCTTTGTATCTATGGATTTTTTTATCCATGGATTCAAGCCTCCAAGCTTGGAAATATTAAAAAAAATATAAATTCCAAAAAGCAAACCTTGATTTTGCCATTTTATATACGGGACACCATTTTACTATCCCTTGTATTTAGTGGGACTTGAACATCCACAGATTTTGGCATCCATATGGGGTTCTGGAACCAAACCCCAAGGGATACCAAGGGCCCACTGTATATGTGATTGCTCTGTTCCCAATGCTCCAATTCTGGTGCAAGGAGTTCACTTAAATGGGGGTAAGTACCAACCAGAACACAGAATTATCACCTGCTTTAAGCATTCTGTCTCTGTTTATACATGTCAATGAGTCTATATTGAATAAAGATCTAATTGGTTTTGGTTGCCTAGTGGCAAGATTAATCACAAACCTGGAAAAGTCAAAATGTCTTACTGATTTCAATGGAAAAGCAAACTGCAGCCTACAGTTATAGAAAAGCTGGCTTTAAATGTATGGTCCTTACAAAATTTGGATTATGTATTTATTTACTTCATTTATTGTATATGCTACCTTTCTCCCACAGTATGATCCAAGACATACATAATGATATGTTTAGGCAACATAATTTTATGCAGACATGATAATTTTATGGAACACATTACTCATTTATTTCATGTGCAAGCAGAGACCCAAAGGAATATCACATCTCAGTTTCCCAAATTAATCTTTGGAAAAATATGATACAACAAATTACAAAGATTTGGAATATATTATAGAGTGCTATCTATAATATATCCTTATTTGAAAGAAATAGAAAATGTGGGGTTACATGTCATCTGATGCTTTTATGTTGGTTAATGTCTTATTATAGCTCATATCATTTTTTAGGCGTTATACTATACACCTATAAAACGTGTGCAAGCTACAACCTACAGACAGGGTATGAGTTTGGTTATTCTCAAAAAGAATCTCACATAAAGGGCCCATCCTATAAGAAGAAATACAATGACTGAACAACAATGCATGAGTATCTATTCCAGCTTACAGCTCAAGCATAGGATATTGCATTGTAGAACAGCAGTAACCAATCTCCTTCTTTCCTTTTGTTCTCCATACCTCTTATTTCATTTTCCTACATAATGTTTAATTGAAGCTTATGAAATGAATGAACAACGATAAAAAGGAGTAGACCACTAGAAACCAGGTGCAAAACTGTTTAGGGAAGAATAGGACTGATAGACTATGCCATTTTTTATGATGTTAAAAGATGTGAAAGGCTTCCATAAAAAAGAAATCTGTAGACAAGTGGCAAACAGTATTCTAGTATAAACATTCATACATATTACAATATTAATGTTGTAGTTCAGTAAATTTACCATGCAAACTAGCACCATTCTTATAACTCAGAAACTCAAGGCAGCTGAATAGTGTACCAAGGCCAACTGAAGGGTTTTTGCTGCCCTATCTAGAGGGCGATGGCTGAATACATTGGGTGCTTTCACAGCATTCTGGCAAGGCTTGTTCCCCATGTAACTTATAATAAATGAGCCCTCAACCCCCTACAATGTCTCAGAGGATTATAAGGCAGACTCTTCAATCATACAGGGGCTCATCTTTCAGGATGCCATATGCCATCCCACAATTGCTAACTACTTCACACCTGGCAGAAACTCTTCGCAATGTATAGTTGAGCCAATTTATTAACAGAATCTCTCACTGAAATGCATAACTTACTGACCTACTTGGAAAACTCCTTTGTGTGTAGATTTTTGACAAACCAATCTATAACTGTTGCGTTGTTTCTATTACAGTCGATTACATCAAAGATGTTTTCCAGATATCTTTAGCTCAGGGATAACCCGTCTGGCACAGTGTTGTAACAGCTTCAGTTGGTGGTGCAGCTGCTACAGAACTTCAATGAAATCTTTTCAAAAACATTTTGCAGCAATGATCCTTAGTTACCATTAATTCAATGTACTAATACAAAGGATTCTAGCTTAGGCTCCTATATTATCTTTCAGTAATATTTGTTTTATTTTCCCTCTATATTACATTTCAGTATGTAATATTCTTACAATACAGTATAGACATTGATAGCCCTGCAAAAAGGAACTGAAAGTTCTAGAATAACAATAGCAATAACAATTACATTTCTATACCGCTTATCAGTGAACTCAGCACTAAGCAGTTTACAATCTGTAAGCCAACTGCCTCGAACAAGCTGGGTACTCATTGTACTGACCTATAAAAGAATGGAAGGCTGAGTTAACCTTTGAGCCCTGGGTCAAACTCATAACCTTGTGGCTGGAGTACCAGCACTTAACCACTGTGCCACCAGGGCTCCTTAGAACATAGGTTCTATAGAGTGTAGACATTAAGTACTTATTTGTATCTTTGGATACAAAGATATCCTAACTAATTTATAGCTCTCATGGTGAATGAGAAATGTTTTAAGTTTTTAAAACTGCTTGAATCAGTATACATTTCCTTGGAAAATATGAATGAAACTGGATTTTAAACTGGTTAAATATTACAGGGTGTGTATGTGTCTGCATTTTAGATTAAAGTTGTTTGCAACAGTACTATACTTTGAATCACCAACTACAAATGTCCTGTTAAATTCTTTTAGGAAGGATCCAGGTAGCTAGGATACATATTTTGTTGTTCCTATTGTGTGCATTCATGTTATTTCTGGCTTATAAAGACCCAAAGGCAAACCTATTACAGTGTTTTCATGGCATGATTTGTTCATAGAGAGGGGTTGCCATTGCCTTCATTTGAAACCAAAAGAGTGTGACTCGCCCAATGTCACCAATGAGTTTCCATGGCTGAGAGGGGCTTTGAACCCTGGTCCAAATTGCTAGTCCAATTCAAACCATTACACCATGCTAGCTCTCATTATCTAGAGTTATTTCCCCCCACCTCATTCCTTCCTCCCAAATATTTGGTGCTTTTGGTTCACTACAAATGTTACACAGTAGCATTAGAACCACTTCCCCATGGTTTCGTTCCTTTAAGTTGCTTTTTATTCTACCATGTTAACAATTATCCTCCTTACTCATGTGAAACATTCTTATCCCATTGTCACTCCTGATCCTGGCCAAATGATGACTCCATCAGAAGTCATATATTGTCCAAAACATATACTTGTTGAGCACCACAATAAAATAAAACCCATATATCCTAAGTATACTCTTGCTGTCACATCCAAGATGTACTTTTTGACACAACAGATTTTATTCTTCTGGTTCCATAATGTTCAATATTTTACATTGTCTTGTGTTAGATTTTATCTCAAATTCATTTTTGAGTCTGCAAGACCCAAACAAAGCAGTTGACGACTGCCCTTGGTGGTTTCTGATTCATAAGGTCATCATAAGCTGAAGGTGATATATAACAACTAACAATGTACAATATGCCAAATTTAAGCCTTCATAAATTAATAAGCATGCAGTTATGTTTAATTGGATAAGCATAAGGGAGAAAACCTTATGATTTCAGCTATAATTTACAGTGGTTCTTACACTACACAATCGATCTCTGAATTATATGGAATATTATTATTAGCAGCTATTATGAAACCTTTGTGGATTAGGGCAGTTGGTAGACTGTAATCAGTTGATGGTTATTATTACATTTAAATGAGAACCCAAGTACAGTCACCCCTCCAAGTCCGCGGATTTGAAATCCGTAGACTTGACGATCTGCGGAGGGGCAACTGCCATTGAAGTGAATGGGGGGTGCCATTCGGGGGGTGCTCCATTAATCTCAATGGGGCTTAAATATATGTGAGTCTTCTAACTCGTGGGAGGGGGTCTGGAACGTATCCCCCGCAAGTTAGGCGGGGCAACTGTAATATAAAAGAGCTGTGATCTGTTTCTTATAAGGATATTAATGACTACAACAAGGTCCAAAACATGTCTAACATTTCATATAAGAAGGACCAGGAAAGAGATTTAGACCAGTACAACACTGAAGGATTTCAAATGTCATACTGATGTAAAACAAACTTCTCTCCAAATAACGTATCATTATATATAAGACTCAGAAAACAATTGTACAATAAAGGCCTAACTAAGCTTAATAAAGTCAGAGACAAACAGGGCACATGAAGAATACATGCAGACAAAGAACATACAAACTGAAACAGATCAAAATGTGTAATAAAGAAAAGGAATAATGATCAAAGCCTAACTCTCCTGCCGGATTTGACAGCAAAAGTAAAAATGAAATGAAAAGTGTATTACTATGAAAGAAATGAATATCAAAGCAGTATTTCTTTCTAGCCAAAAGAATGAAAGCTGTGTAAAATATTAATAGGTTCAGGTATATGCTGCAATTAAGAAGTTGCACTACACCATCTAGATTAAGCACCAGATGGAAAACTTTTTTTAAAAAAGGAACCCCACACATCACAGACACTGAGAAAAACATCTATGCATACTGTATTTTTCCTTATTCTAAAGCTACCACTACAGTTAATTTTAGAACATAGCAGAGACTTCTCTATTCCTAATTTGGGCTCATTTAGCTAAGCAAGTGATTCCAGCCTATGGACACATGGTTGAAGGGGCTTGTAACAAGAATTTTATTATAGATAACAGACACACCTATCCATAAAGGGCTTTCCACCATTTTAGCAAAAAGAAAAGACTTTCACCTGAGGATGAAAGAAGCCCAGTTCAGCTTCCAGCATGGAAATGTAACTGATATTATTAGACTGTTGAGGAAGGCAGCAGTAGCTGTGCCCTATGCCTCTCAATCACTTATTTATTAAATACTTCTATATTTTGATCTAGTACATGCTCTCCCTGCCCCAGGCATTTAATAATATAAGAGATCAAATCCATTAGTAAAACAACTTAAAACTTCAGAACAAAACCCAGCTTGATTTAACATTAGTAGCAATCCAACATTCAGAAAATCTCAGTAAGATAGAATTTAAGCTTAAATGTTTGCTACAAGAACATGATCTTTGCCACTCACTGAAAAGTGAACACTGAGGGAAGGGTGTCACTAATGAAATATTCTCTTATGTTTGTGGCTGCTACACTAAGGGTGTGAATCCTCAACTATTTCATCCTTGCCTGTGAGGATGAATAAATTACTGTAGTTTTCTCCGTACTGTGTGAGAAAGCCAGTATTTCTTCAGTGTATTCTCCCCATATTTGAACATCCCAAAGGTGTTGTGGAGGAATAATTCTACAGAGAAAAACATTTTTTTCCTTGCTCAGAAATTGTACAAAGTTCTTGTTGGCCTATTATTTTTTCTGATTGTCAGGAAGCCTTAACTTTTGACCAGAGAGCGAATAATTATAAATATCATTTCCACACCTATGCTACACTTCTGGAAGAAGCAAGTTCTTATGACACCCTGATGGCTTTATAGGGTTTTTTTAAATCCAGAGGTTCTAATGATGTCTTGAAAGTACACTCAGCTCCAGTTATCCCTTTTATTATACAGATTAGGTTTTACTGCTAAAGTATTGGGATTCCTACCTCTAAACATGTTACCCCTACATGCCTAAACAAGACAAAATGGCACCCAGAGTTGTGCGCATGCACGCACAACACCGGGCACATGCGCACAACTCCGGACGCCACTTTGGAAGACAAAATGGCATCCGGCGGCAGGTGCGAGGGGAGGCGGCACAGTGGTAGGCTTGGGCAGCGGCGGTAGCGGGCCGGGTGCAGCCCGCGGGCTGTAGTTTGGGGACCCCTGTTCTAGATTGTCCAAAATATTTCTTAGTAAAATGAACAGAAAAATTGTGCCCACATACAAGAAATATGTAAAATACATAGAATACTTAAAGATAATAATCTCACTTTTAAGGGCAAATTGGAAAAATACTTCTAGATTCAACTGCCAACCACAAAGTTAAGCATCAAAAATGACATCAGAAGAATCACAAGCAAGGTGTGTGTGACCTTGTATAAGACCACCACTACACATGCAACATATTTTTTCTGCACTGTGTACAGACATGTACATGCATATACACTGCCTCATTTCAATAATTTTTCCATCGTTTTCCAACTTTGATATTTTTCAGAGAATTAAACATGATTCTACAAACAAGGAGGCTGAGATTTATAAATCTGGAATAAGGGACATGCCTTTTTCCACTTTTGCTGGGGCATATAATAAAACTATTAAGAGAGAAGTTTCCATGTGGACATTGTAGGTTAAAATAACCAAGTTTATCCATTCATTACAATAGCAGGTAAAATTACCTGATAATGATAAGTAGTTCCCAGATGATTATAAAAACAATTATAGAAATGTCATCTATTAACAGAGTTCATTAACGTATGTTCCCTTGCTATTCAACAAATTAGAATATACTACAATTAACTATTTCTGATCTTTTATGCATTTTTTTAAAAAAATTGATCTATTGTAGCAGATTCCCTGAACAGAGACGTGAAACCCAAGTAGGATGAAAACGAACAGACTACAGAGTCCTCTCCTAAATAATCACACACACCCCAAAAGAGGGCAGAACTCTTTCTTTTATACATAGGTGTAAAAAACTCTTTTACATCACAAATGGTTACTTATCAATTCGTACAGAACTTTGGATGTTATCACACACGGGGTCTCAAAGTGGCAAGAAAGCGGCATGGAATCAATCCAGAACCATACTGGAATGGACCCCACAAGAAAGCAGCATCATTCTGGTATGATTCTTGATTGATTCTGGTCGCGGCAAGTGTAATTCCTTTTTCAAAAAGGAATTGAAAAGAATGGGGATGATGCCGCAATGCACCAGGGATGGGGCGGGGTTTGCTGCGACGTCGTGTGAACACACGAATAAAGGATCCGGAATGATGCCGCAATGCGCTGGGGATGGCACTGGATGGGGCGGGGTTTGCTGCGACGTCGTGTGAACACAGAGGCAAAGGATCCGGAATGATGCCGCAATGCGCCAGGGATGGCACTGCTTTATACCCCATGTGATAACGTCCCTCGTGATCTGTCTGTTTATCAGCCTTTGGCTGTTCCCTCTTTATCTAACTTGTACAAAGAACAGGAACATCACTATCTATCGAAGCAAGGAAGCTATGCAAGGTCTCCAAACACATAGGCAATTGTCAGCATTATAGCAGAGATCTTTAGCAAAGGGTTCTGGGGCAAAAGTCAAAAGCACATTTGGCAAGTATTGAATACTATGGCACTATATTTGTACTACCTTTCTCAATATCTTTTAACATCCACCTCACTATGCATCCCAAAAGCTATATATACAATTGTTAATGTGAACCCTATTTTTTTTTTTAAAAAAAAAATTCTCTCTGCATGCAAATAGTATAAAGAAGCAACATTCTGAATTACTGAAAAATCTTTCAGGGATGCACAGATATAAAATCCACAGAGAACACTGCAGGAATCAAGTTCTCCTCCATAGTCATTACAGTTTTAAAACAGGTATCATCCACATTTAATACTCCTCAAGCTAAAAATGGCAAGTATACTTGAAGCTCTGTCATTCTCCCCAGTGCAGCTCATATTTAATGAGCATCTTATCTTTAAATCCACAAAGCAATCTCAGACAATGTGAAACCAAGGCTTGATGCTTCGCCAAACCACTGTCTTTTAAAGGATGATAGCTTCTGGGTTAAACCCATATGGCAATGATGGACCATTTCAGTCAAACCTGGTTTCATTATTATTATTATTATTTAACCACAATCTCATTCTTAGAAACAACCCACTGTGGTCCCATTGTCCATACATTCTTGACTATGTTCTGGAATGTAGTCCATACATTCTGTTGCAGGTTTCAAACTTTAGAAAGGATTTAAAAAGTCAATCCCAATATCATTATAGATCCAAGTTCCTTACCTTCCTGTTGATTGTGAGAACATTAAAAAAATAGAAGTTTGAGGCTTGATTCTATGGATAATCTTTTCCATTGATGAGTTTTGCAGTTGCAATTCACTTACATAACAGCATATTAAGCAAAGAATGGGAAATCTGGTTTGTTTAAAACACTTTCCTAGTATTTAAAAACAAAAAAACAAAACCAGCAGCGTTTGTTTTGTTGGCCTGAACGCTGTTTAATTCTCTAAAGGAAAAGACAAACACTTCTCCAATAATTACAAGAGGCTTCTAAAGAATACACACCAGTACCAATATATTTAGAAATGTATTATTAATTAGCAGATAGCATTTTCAATTATGACTAGCACTGACATCTGTATTTCACTATCACCAATACATTGCTTGTCAAAAACTTCTGGTAGGGTGAGTCTAAGTTTAAACATAAACTTGTCCATAAATTACTGGAGCTATCAGCAGAAAACCTCAGTGGAATCAATAAGGGTGCTGTTCCCATTTTTATGGAATTCCAATCTGTATTATGTACAAGTATCTCATATTTAAGGTATATTATTTTACTATTCCCATTTTTATTGATGGCTGTTAAGTCTGTTTTGCAAAATGATGTAAACACCCCAGTGCCTTGGGTAACAAGATATGTTGTGAATATCTTTTGTGTAACAACTCTCCTTGGAGCAGAAATTCATATGCAGAAGAAAATAAAATAAACAGTGTGTACATTTACAGCTACACTTTCTTTACACATATACTTACAGTGATACTTTCCTTACATCCCATGCCTAAAGCAGCTTTTAAGATTTGGTTTTCTTTTTTTTCTTGATGGTTTTGTTTTGCTTGATAAATTCTAAGCTGAAAAGTTGGCATCTTTGCACTGCCATAGGCATAGTTTCATCTAAATTTCCTCATGTATGACCTACGATTCACTACACAGCCTGTTATTCAGCTCATGACACCAAATTAGGAAGAATAGCTAATACCCCAGAAGAC
>CM034706.1:68436371-68452181 GCA_020142125.1 Phrynosoma platyrhinos | reverse complement strand
CCCAAGAACAAGTAATAACAACAATAATCAATATCATGGCGGCGGCGGTGGCAGGACCGGCCTGGGGCTGGTCCAAAGGCCTTTGGAGGCTGCATCCGGCCCCCTGGCCTTAGGTTGCCTACCCCTGATTTAATCCATGTCAACTGGCCACAACAACACTCAGGCAAGGCAAACATGAAACATGATTACGATGACGATGATGATGGATGATGGCTGCAATGACAGTGATGATGTCAGAACTCTCATTCCTGTCTGGACCATGTTTGGTAACAAGAGCTATCTGTCTCAAAACATTTACAATAAAACCAATGACAAAGGTCTAGGAACCATCCATCTCAAGCCTGAGATGGTGACCTGGCATGTTATCTTTGTGCAGCTGTCCACATTCCTGTATCTACACAAAATATTTAGAAGGGAAGAAATGGCAGTAATAATACACTGAGAAATGTTCACTGGCCTTAGGATATGAACAGTGATGGACATACTTTGCAGAATATTCTTCCTCCCAGGTCAGATGACACACAGAAACAATATGGTCTAGAACAGACCTACAAAAGGATGTTAAATTTCCTGAACTTTGAGAATCTCCCCGTTATCACATGATCAGGAGGAGGAGGTGCCAGCCTGCATATTTGCCCCTCCATACCATCTTAAACTAAGAAGAGAAACATCAAAATGCAGGCCTATGAATAACATCTTAAATTTTTTTTTCCTATTTGGTTTGTAACACCTTACCTAGTGAAGAACCCAATGAAGCTTCGAAAGCTTGCAACATGTATATTGTGCATTTTGGTTGGTCCAATAAAGGTATCACCTTTTGGTGGATTTTTGTTGTTACTGGAATTGTTATATGGCCAACATGGCTACCCCTGGATGTTTTCTACAAAAGGATGGACATCTGAATACTGTTTTTAGGAGCTGGAGGCCAGTGTCCCTACAGTAATATACACATGACTGGCTTTAATAAGAGTAACAAAGCAATAATCATGTATCCCTAAAATTGGCATGCTTTTACTCCTAAGGATGACAGGGTTAATTTAATCACATTTTGGATAATGTTCACCTGTTTCAATACTCATTATACTTCCCATGATTTAATTTACAGGTTAAAAGCTTGTAAGCTCCAAGAAGAGGGCAAAAGCTTCAATTCAAATTATGGATAACACACCTTAAGACATAAAAATAAAAGCCTTTTAACAAAACACACGATTCCCTTAGATCAGTAAGCACCAGTAAATTACTCAAAGGGAACCTGATTATAGTTTTCAGTCTTTTAGAACAGGGTAATTTAATATAAAGAATTGCAATACTGAGCAGTTTTTACAAGGGTTTTATATCCTGTCAGTCATGCTAAATGTGGCCAGTAAGATACACTGAAACCTTAGGAAGCCATACTTAGTCCAGTTTATGTAAAGGACCCCTGTTTTCAAAACCAAGATGTTTTACATACTAATAATCAAATCCAGAAGAAAAGGACCACTTCAAAGATGTGTGAACTATAATGCTAACATGTTTATGCAAATCTATGAAGCGGGAGCAATGCAAGGACTTATAAACAACAAGGGGAGGATAAGAAACACAGGAGACAGCATGCTGCAAATAAGGATATTTTTCTTCCATTCGTAGCATGCTGTGGGAGAAAATAAGCTATTTCTTTCATAGCTACTTTCATTATGCAAGAAAGGAAAGTATCTACTAGGCTACTTCAGAAAAAGGCCTAGATCCTATTCTTAATCGCAACTAGAGTAAACTCACTGAACAAAAGAGATGTATATAAGTGTTGACTTAACATTATACCTATTTCAATATTAGGTCCTGTGTGCACTGGTGTGGGGCATCCCAAAGCATGCTGGCTCCAGAGATGCCCCAGTCCTCCCCTGTTGCAAAGGCCTCCATTCCAACACTGGGCAACTGATCACTCATGCGTCCCATTCAACTATCCAAAATAGCTGCCACTGCCACTACACTTTGTTCTAAGGTCAGAATGATGCACCCAGCTTTGATCATATGTCTGGGTGCCTTGTTCTGATCTCAGAGAGATCAACTGGTGGCAGTGGCAGATGTGTCTGGCAGTTGAGTGGTAAGTGTTTCAAACAGCCACCTGGTATTGGAATGGAGTACTCCGATCTTCGCAGAAGATCTAGTGCAGATATTAAGTTATTTTAATGTATTATATCCCAGTTCTGGTGCTGAATGGGCTGGGTGTCCTCTGGTCTGTTAGCACCAGAAGTGAGATTTGAACTGTGCATCATCTGTCTCCCCTCCGAGAGGATGAGAAAAGGCCATTTTATTTGCCCATGCAGATAGGGCCCACATGGGACTACCAAGGAGATTTACAGGCATGTGCATATCGTGGCACCAAAATTAAGAAAAGCTTTTAAAATTGTCTTTTAAACATTATTCATTTGTCTAAGTGCATGGGGGGATCAATATTTTTATCCCAATAGAATAAAATAATGTTATTCAAAACTGTTATTTGTTGAAATGCATTTTTCTGAGGAAGTGGCCTATAATTTCCATCAGATTCTCAAAGGGGTCCATGGTCCAAAAAACAGTTGAGAGCCACTGCACTGGACTATACAGGGTCCCACAAAAGGCACAGCCTTATTAGTGAAACATGTAAATCAGAAATGGGCAATTGTTGCCTTCCAGACGTTGGTTTTTTAAAATTATTTTTTAAATTTCCATAAATACAAATAAAAAATTCCACTCTCATACAATCTTCCATTCTTGTATCCCCTCCTCCCACTCCCACCCTCTTAATTATACCATCATTCCACATTCCCACTTGACTTCCTAATAATGCAATACAGTGGTTATTTTTCCTTCAAGCTTATATCAGTTGGAATGGCTTCATCTAATTAATCCCCATAAGCCCTTGTTTGGAAGAGTTCCATCTCTTTAATCTCTTCCCATCATTATCCCTTCCTTGTTTATTTTAAATTCAGTGTTATACATATTTCTATCAATGATTATCTCCATGCCTCCCATAATTTCCTTATTTCCCCCATTTTTTCATATAGTTGGGTTGATTTTCCATTTCTATACATTATTAATCTATCCATTAAAGCTAGATCACTTAGTTTTAAAATCCATTCTTCCATTATGGGCACTGTTTCCTCTTTCCAATGCTTTGCATAAATCATTCTTGCTGCCGTGATAATATATAATATTGTGCTTATTTCATCTTGATTTAATTTCTCTCTTATAATGTCTGCGATATTCAGTAGAAAAAGTTCAGGTCTTAGAGGTATATTTTTGTGTAATATTTCTATATTTTTATGAATATTCTTCCAAAATTTCTTTGTTATTCTGCATTGCCACCACATATGATATAGTGTCCTAATTTTTCTTTACATTTCCAACAAGCATTGTTGTTATTCTTCTGTATCTTAGCTAATTTAGATGGGGCCATATACTACCTGAGAAATAACTTATAATAATTTTCCTTAAGATTATTATATTTCATAAACCTTCCAGACATTGTTGATCCCTCATCATTGGCTCTGCTTGCTAAGTCCAATGTGTAACTGCAGTCCAACAACATCTGGAGAATCACAGTACTCGCCCTTGACCTAGGCACATTGTCGGCAGCATTTCATGAGATGCGTCAGTGGCCTGATAGCAGATTTCAGTTATTTAATTTAACTCTGGCTCTCTATCAGTTCTTTTTCAACACATTTGTTTTGATAATATGATTACATCTTGCTATGGGGATTCAAATAACAGAAAATACTTGTCAGGGCAATCAAATATACAAGCACTTCTGGAGTCTCCTGAACATGTATGAGTAAAACAGGGAACCTAGGGGGGAGAAATGCTCTGTTTTTAATTTTGTTGTGGTTTTGACTGTTTTTATATATTTTCTTAATATGATTATTTTAAACTGTGCTTTAATTTTTATTATTTGTTTTTTGACTCATCTTGTTTTAGCTATCTGAGCTGCCTTGGATCTCACATTGCGAGAAAGGAAGCATATAAATGAAATGAATGAACAAATATACAAACTTTAAGAATGAACCATGAATGTATTCCAACAAGGATGGGTGTCCATGTTTCATGAAATCTTCAATGCTTTGGGATTTCAAAGTCCAGGAATACTTAAAAGAAAGAGCTCATCCAGCTTTTAAAACCAGAAATGAATTGCTTTAATCAATTAATCCATTTATATGTTTAATCCCCATTTAAAGACAAATCATTTCATCCTTCTCCAGTCACACATTCATTCATTGCCAAGATCAAGTAATTAACACACATATAGCTGCCAACAGGTCACAACAAACCAAAAATCCTTCAAATGCATCTCTATAAGTGATAGGAAGAACTCACAAGAGAAGGGAAATGCAAGAGGACAGCTAGCAAAAAGTAACTAGGCAGTACGAAACAGGTCTAATTTTACTGAGACAAACAAGTGGCTACCAGATGGCTTCAAACCTTCCTAATTTCTCTCTCTTTTTATGTGATGGTCTTTCATTTACTGCCAGAGCATGCAGCTCCAGCATCCAGATTTCATGGGCAAGGCAACATTTTTGCTATCTAGCCTCCAAAAAAGAAGAAAGGTGTTTGGCAAGTATAATAGTTCTTTGTATACCAGCTTCTCAAGCCTTGGTGAAGACCTAAATTGTTGGGAAGCAGCCCAAAATCTACATTTATTTTTGAAGAAGAGCAAGTCCTGAAAACTCAGTTTGATTTGCCTGGCTACTTGCACCCAAAGGGAAACAAGGAGTCATCCATTCCAAAGGCTACATGCTAATCTGTCCGTGAGGGCTTACAATGGCAACAAAATCTGAGGAGCACAGGCCAGTATTTCAGAAGCCACTTATGCATCATCAAAAAGAGGAAATACAGTCATCCCTCCTATTTTGTGGACTTCCCGTTCGCACCCTCCTATTTTGTGGATGGGAAGCTAGGAGGGATAAAATGGTGCGGGCGCCCAGGGCACGCACAGCCATTAAAAATAATGAGGCTTGGATATCTACGATATTTCCTATTCATGGGGAGGTCTGGAACGGATCCCCCGCAAATCAGAAGAGACGACTGTACTATACTGTACTAAAAGAGGAAAAAGAAGACAGAGATTTGATAAAGAAATGTGCCAAATTTATACATATAGATCAGGGACCGGCAACCTACGGCCTGGGGGCCGGTTAAGGCCCCAGGCCCTGGACTTACCGGGCCAGGCTGAAGGTTGCTGACATCGCCGCTGTTGCGCGCCGCGGTCGGGGCGCATTTTTAGCCACGCTCACTGCGGCCGCCATTTTGGAAGTCAAAATGGTGGCCGCAACACGTTTGCGCATGCGCAGTACTCTTGCGCATGTGCAAACGCGTCACGGCTACGATTTGGACTTCCAGAATGGCGGCCACGACATGTGCTACGGCGGCAGCTGCAGTAGCGGCCGCGGCAGCAGCATGTGCGGGGGGGTCACGCATGGAGGTGGAGGGTGCACATGCGCGCGCTGCCATTCCCCCCCCCCCTCAGCCCAGCCGAGCCCTGGGCTACGGGAGACCGGCCCAGGTCTCAAAAAGGTTGCCTGTCCCTGATATAGATATACATACAGAAATACAGGTTGAATCTCCCTTATCTTAAATACCTCTAGAAGTGTTTTGGATTTCAGAATACCTGTATGTTCATAATGAGATATCTTGGCGATGGGACATAAGTCTAAATACAAAATTTGTTTCATACACACCTAGACACATAGCTTGAAGATATTTTTATACAATATTTTAAATAATTTTATGCATGAAATAAGTTGGTGTACAGTGAACCTTCAGAAAGCAAGAGTGTTACTATCTCAACCACCCATGAAAAAAGTTTTGGTTTTTGAAATATTTTGGATGTTTGAATTCCAGATAAGAGAGACTCAACCTATAATTGTATAGTTCATTCTTTAAATGGCACAGCCCATCAACTAGAAGAGACTTTTATATAAAGGAGGCCACACAGCTGCCTTGCCCTGTTTGGGCAGTAATACCAGACAAGCCTAAGAACACAAATAACAAAATTATAGGAAGTCTTAAATGTGGAATGGAGGAGATAATGGTCTGCAAAACAACTCTCTGGTTCGAATAAACAGCCCCACTCCTTTGTACATTATTACATGGGTCCAAGAGTATAGAGATGGTGATAATTATGTGGAAGGGCCCTGAACTAGGCTTCATAGTAAGTTTTCAAGCTTTCATATGTTACCATGGCAGCACAGAGAAAAGGTATGGATAAGTGTCCTCTGTGTAGCAGCACATGAAATAATACACAACCCCACATTCCAATCTCAGTAAACATAGTATGATCCACCAGATTAAAGCACAGAAATCAAGGATGGGAATCTCTCATAGAATCACAGTAGTCTAAGGCTGCATCTGCACTACTGAAATAATGCAATCTGACAACTCATTAACTGCTATGGCTCAATGCTAAGGAATCCTGGGATTTGTAGTCTATTGTGGCACCAGAGCTCTCTTATAGAGAAGGCTAAATATCTCACAAATCCCAGAATTCCAAAAACTGGATGTTAAAGTGATGTCCAACTGTATTTTTCTGCAGTGCAGATGCAGCCTAAGAGAAAAGGAGAGCATAACACTGTAAAATGATTAGGCATAACCTTGATGTCCTTGTCTTTGCATACTGTACAAAATTACAACTATTTGGTACTGCATATATGCTATTCTCCCTACACTGTGCACAAAGTCCAGATATTATCCAACCTTACCAAACATGAAGGTTTTAAGAGTGGTGGGCCTAAACTTTAGCTACCTAGCTGTATCTCTTCACACATTTACAAGTATCCTACAGTACTTTCACCAATATATTTATTTCTTGGAAGATCTGAAGGCCAGTGAAACAGATAAATTAAACGTCCTTAAAGCCCCATGTGTATGCTTAGACATCAAAATCCCATTCTTTGATGACTCTGTAATCAAAGCAAGTCACTCTAGTAATATACACAAACCTCAGATAAAGGCTTACAGGATTAAAGGATTACAAGAGGGTTATTAAAGGGTTTGAGCTTTTGTTTTAATTCTGTTTGAAACTTTAAGAAATATGGAAGACCCTTTCAAATATACAGCAAGTTATGCTGCTTTTGTTATTCTCTCCTTTCAAAATGGGGGGGGGGGGGTACATGTTTTACAAATAGTGTTTACAAGTAGTGTACATTTCTTGCTCATGTAGCAGCTGGGAAGCACCAGGCTGCTAACATAAACATACAACTTAAATGTCTATAGCTTGAACTACTGAATAGTTTCCCTAAGAAAAATGTATTAAATTCAATTGCATCATGAAGACCAATTATGTCATTAGAGTTATACAGAAGTCTGACATGCACACTCATGCTTCAAAAATGTCAAGATAAATTTGGTGTAGGATAAATTGTTACCCACCCCACTCACCAGCTATTTCCTATAGTTTTTTACGTATTATTTTCCTCATTTTGTCATTTTTCAAGCTTTTAAAACAACAGGAGCCTTGATTGATAGGCAATTTAGAATGTTTCTGTCTTGCCAGAGTGTTCCACTATTGATTTTTTTAAAAGAAAACATAACTATTAGAAGCATTTTTGTATAATTTTAAGGACAAAGTCTAAATTTGATCAAAAATATTTCATTTCTTTAAAAATGTAGGATTGGCCTGCGCATTAAAAATTCAGAAGACTGGTTAAATGATCACACATCTTAATATAACATCTGAAATATCGATTCTAGAGTTCAGGATAATACTGGTAGTTGTGTTTTTCTAGGCTTCAAACTTTGGTTTCTCTGGTTTAAAATATTGGTTTGAATTTTAACTTAAAACAAATTAACTTCTAATTTTAATTTATCCTGCAAGAATCAATAGCTAACCTAAAAGCAAATCCCAATCTGTATTTTTTCCAGGTTAATATAAACTAAACATTTTAAAACATAAACCATGCAAACGTTAACTGGAAAAAGAGAGTGTCAACTTGACCCAGCTATGCCCGCCAGGTTTTTGGGTGCAGCAGGAGGCAAGGTCTTATGAGCAAGGAAGAGGGGTCACAGTGATCTATTGATGTCCTATTGAGGTGTCCTATCACTTTCCAAGGTCTGAGTGTGTATACCTGGCAATTGGGCAATAAGACAGGATGAGGATTCTGTTGGCTAAACAGCCCACCCTGCTGCCCAACTGTCTCCCTGCCTGAACTAATGGAGGTGATCTCAGAAGTAGTGTTAATCTCCCACAAATCTGGGGAAATTTAACATCCACGATAAGGCATTTGTATCGGGGCCAACTCAGGATGCTGGGTTGAGGAGGAGGAGGAAACACTGTAAATGAATAGAAAAGGAAAGGCATACTCCTCAACACCAGAGTATATCTCTCCCTTTCTACTCAACAGGATCACCAACCAGCTGGAAAACAGCCAATCATAGAATCCTAGATTTGGAAGAGACCACAAGGGCCATCCAGTCCAACCCCCCTGCCATGCAGGAACTCCCAATCAAAGCATCCCCAACAGATGGCCATGTGGAGAAACTGCTTAAAGACCTCCAAGGAAGGAGACTCCACTACTCTCCAAGGGAGTGTGTTCCACTGTCTAACAGCCCTTACTGTCAGGAAGTTCCTCCTAATGTTGAGGTGGAATCTCTTTTCCTGCAGCTTAGATCCATTGTTCTGGATCCTAGTCTCTGGAGCAGCAAAAAACAAGTTTGTTCCCTCCTCAATATGACATCCCTTTAAATATTTAAACAAGGCTATCATATCACCTCTCAGCCTTCTCTTCTCCAGGCTAAACATCCCCAGCTCCCTAAGTCATTCCTCATAGGACTTGGTTTCCAGACACTTCACCATTTTAGTTGCCCTCCTTTGGACACGCTCCAGTTTCTCCACATCCTTTTTGAATTGTGGTGCCCAGGACTGGACACAGTATTCCGGGTGAGGCCTGACCAAAGGAGAATAGAGTGACACTATTACTTCTCTTGATCTAGACACTATACTTGTATTGATGCAGAAGAAGGTAATTAGAATTATGAGTCTGCTACCTCATTCTTTAATTTTATCCATTTACAGTTTCTGGACCTGTAATTTAGGTTGCCAACTTATTTTTGTCTTTGGGGGTGGGTGGGTCTGCAACCTAGTCTGCATCTACACTGCAGAACTAATGCAGTTTGACATCACTTTAACTGCCATAGCTCAATAGTATAGAATCTGGGATTTGTACTTTTGTGAAATACCAGCACTCTTGCAGAGAAGGTTTAAGATCCTAAATCCCAGCATTCCATAGGATAGAGTTAAAGCACTTAAAGTGCTGTCAAACTGCATTATTTCTATAATGTATATGCACTCTTAGATAAAGCTGAAATGGGGACCAGACTTCTCAAGCAAAACCAGCTCAAACCATCCTAAATCAAATGTCTTAGTGTTTTCTTTTTCAAGGCCTGCAACAATAGGGTTTATACAGTGTGTCCTTCCACTGAAAGAAGGCTTTTTGATGGGCAGTGATTTCTCCTCTCCCTGCATCCCTATTCCTGAATCTGTTCCACTTGGTTGGGGGACTTCCGGAGCATTGAGCAAGCCTCACCTGGATCAAACAAATTTGGGTTAGTTTAGGACAGGGGTAGGCAACCTAAGGCCCAGGGGACCGGATGTGGCCTCCCCGAGGCCTTTGGACCGGCCCCAGGCCGGTCCTGCCACCACCGCTGCCCACCATGATGATATTGATTATTGATAGACTACTGAATACAATCCCTGGATCACTGTTATTATGATGCACTGCTTGTTCATTTAAACCAGGGGTAGGCAACCTTTTTTGGTCTTGGGGCGGTCCCCTGACGTCCTCATCTCCGCTGGGCTGAGGGGGGGAATGGCGACTGCCATTTTGTTTTCCAAAATGGTGGCTGCGACTCATTTGCGCATGCGCAGTATTCCTGAGGATGCGCAAACGCGCCGCAGCCGCCATTTTGATTTTCTGCCTGGGGGCCGTAGGTTGCCGACCCCTGATTTAAACTGTGTAATAGTTAATCCTACCTAGAATAGAACCTTTGGATGAATGGGACTTGTTAAGTCAAAACAAATGTAAGTCCCACTAATTCTACTCTATCATTAAGCTTGAAATGAAAGCTACATGGCTGTCTGATATGTCGGGGGAATTTATCAATAATGTTGGCATGTTGAGAACACTAGCAAGATTCATCCTTACTCAAGGATATCAGCCTATTAAAAGAGTGTGAAACTGGCAGATGTAGTCCACAAAGAAAGGAAATTTTCAGTTCGTGTTATCTCATTAGAGTTGGGATGCATTTACACTATAGAAATAATCCAAACTGACCCTACTTTAACTACCATGGCTCAACACTATGGAATTCTGGGAACTGTAGTTTGCTGTAGCATCAGGTCTGCAGTGCGGATGCAGCCTTGATGACTCATTCCAGATCTTTACCTGTAGAGCAGGGGTAGGCAACCTAAGGCCCGGGGGCCAGATGCGGCCCCTTGAGGCCTTTGGACTGGCCCCAGGCCGGTCCTGCCGCCGCCGCCGCCCCCCACCGCCACCCGCCATGATGATATTGATTATTGTTGTTATTACTTGTTCTTGCAGTTTTCTTGGCAAAATCTCCACAGGGGTTTTGCCATGGCTTTTCTGGGGCTGAGAGAGTGTGCATGCATATTTTTTAATTTTTATTTTTACTTATTTACTTATTTATTTATTTATTTATTTTTGGTGCTTCGGCCCCCCAATTGTCTGAGGGACAGCAACCCGGCCCCCCAGCTCAAAAAGGTTGCCTACCCCTGCTGTAGAGCATAAGATACTAATCTAGAAAGAGAAACTACCAAAACAAAACCTGCTTTTTGTATATTAAGGGAGACCAAGGGGAAAATCAAACTGTTCTTTAGAGAGCTTGTGAGAATGGATCTCATTTGCAAACTCAAATGCACCTGTATCATTTTCCACCGTAGATTTCTGCAGATGGATGATACTCATTACTTCTGAATTCTCTGATAAACTACTCTATGGAGCTATACTATATAAAAAAAAGATCATTGCAGGAGGTATATTCATAAAGTGCCTCTGTTGGATTTTATGCTTTCTGCTTATACTACTCACCTAACTTGGCAGCAGTTATAAAGTCTCACTCATATGAATAATGCTGCTTTGTGTATGCTAACAATCCTGGCAGTTTTCCCTTCAATAAAGCGCTCCAGATGTTAGTCCCAGTAATTACGCCTGACATCTCTCAGCTTTAGCAATGAAATACTGCTGCTACAAATGTCTTGTTTATATTTCTATGGATCATCTGCAAACATGAGGACTGCAGCATTGAGACAAACATGTGGATGGGCACTGAATAGAAATATGCTAAAACGCAAATATGGCAATAACATGATTTGCATAAATAGGATATATATGGAAATGAAATATTCTGTGAGGCAAAAATAGAACAGTAACATTGTGCACTTGTTCCTCAGCATTTGATGATGAAAACACATACTACTGCATATTGATTCCTGAAATGGGAAAAAAAGATTTAAATGTGTCTAGGCTTCTATATGTATTTATAATCCTATCCATAAACACTAATGATGTCAAAGTACATGAACAAGAAACAAACATTTGTTTTAAATAGATAAATGCTAAATCAACTTTGCTCAATCTTAACATCTTCAAGGGTGGAATAGCAAGAAGCTGTCTGGGGAGGGGGGTACTGTTATAGAAAAATTTGCCATGTTTCTGATAAAGTCATAACCTAAGTGATTAGTTCATCAGTAGTTTATAATATTTTGGAAGGCTAGCCATGAATATCATAAATCTTGCCATGTGCCAGTAAATGTCAGTTATCCAAACCCCTTTGGCTAGTAATCACATTTTATCTTCATTTCCATCATCTACCAGCAAAAGACAACATTTACCATGGTAGGCTGATAAATATCCAGAACCAAACAAACTTTGCAATGCATCAAATATGCATTTCTAGTAAAAGACCCATTGTTTGGTTATTCAAGAAAAGACCATTATTATTATTGTTGTTATTGTTATTATTTTCATTTGATATAGATAGATATAGATATAATGTAATGGTAAACCCTATATATATATATAAAATGGTAAAATGAGAAATATTCATACTAGTTATATATCAGGATTTTCACAGTTTATTTTTGAATTTTGTATCTTGAAAGTTTTTTTTAAAAAAACAGGCATCATACAATATAATAGAGAGTATAATAACATGGGTTTTAAAAAAAGAAAATCTATTAAATAATAGTAAAGTTCCTGAATCCTTAAACAATGTCAGATCTCAGCATTTGTCATCTGAGTGCCTGCCTATGGGAAAAAGTTTTAAATGATTGTGGAATGCCTAGAGGATTCATATGTGACAACTTTCATCTGGCCATCAGTACTGTAGATTACAGGACATCAATGAAAAGGCTATGAGTCTTACATATGGACTGAATCATGAACACAAAACAATTATGTGGATGCACTGCTTGACTGTCACAACTGTAGTGGTGTGGCATGAGGATGGATCAAATTTTGAGGGAACTTCAGACAGGATCCCCTTAAGGATTGTTGGGAATAAAGATGGCTAGGGTATAGCCCTGCCCAACAGCTGTCAGACCAATCTCCCTTCCTGGTGGCAGGGAAATACCCAGGGACTTATGCCAGAAGTGATTTCTGGAGCGGTCACTCCCTGGTGTACCTCAGCAGATGGCTGGAGGAGATTCGGGTCTCACTGATGTTGTACCAATAAAGTTGTGACCTCATTTCTTCCAACTATTCTGTGGTGGCTGGGTGTGTCAGCACCTCTTCACTAGACCTATAACCTCCTATTTTGGCTTCTCTAAAGTTATTGAAGATATTTCTGTGAATTTATATATTCTAGCAAATCAATGACAAAAATCAGTTCTTGCAACCCAAGAACTTTTTTATCTCCTTATTTACCTTTAATGTGGAAGGAATATTTATTGTAGGAATGAGAGCATCAAGCAGGACTGGTCTGTGAATCAAAAATGTCCAGGTTTGTACATTGGTATACATAGTGGTAAGCCACCTTAATCTAATTCAAATACATAGCCATGTTAGTTTGAAAAACAGTATGCAAAGGGAACTTGCAACACCTTTGAGACTAAGTGAAAGATAGACACTGGTGGCATGATCCTTTGTAGACTTCAGTCTACTTCCTCAGATGCATTTGGTGTAGTGGAGAGCCTAGGGACATTCTCACCCACAGACTACTATATAGGTATGTCCTTGGTCTTTTCACTCCATCAAAAGTATCTGAGGAAGCAGGCTCAAGTCTATGAAAGCTCATGCTACCAACGTCTTAATCTTTCAGTCAGTCTCAAAGGTGCTGCAAGATTCTTTTGCATACATCTTACTCTAAGGAAAGGAAGAAAGACTTATATTGCCCTTCTAGATCTCTACATAACTCTTCCTGGTAGCCACATTCCTAATGCTCTTGATCTGGCCTGGATGCCTTACACATAATCTTGTGCTAAACCCTAAGCAATAGCCAAAGACTCTTGTCTTTCGTGTATGGCTCTCTGGATATATTCCTCTCAACATGCTTGCTCTCCACTTGGCTCTCTCCCCCTATGGTGACAGCTAACTATCTGCTAACCTGCCCATCTTTTTGTTTGCTCTTTGCATCCTTAGTTTTACTCATTTTGGGCAGATTTCTCAGCTCAGCCCCAGGCTTTACTTCACTTCTGGATTGATGTTTATATAACTCTGCTCCCAGATTTCCATATAATTCTGGTGGCAGTCCTGCCTGAACTCATACTTTATTGTACTCTGTGAGCCCATCCTTCTAAGCACATCCTTTAGTTGAGACATTTAAAACAAGCCAGGATCAGAATATTGTGGAAAGAGTTTCTTATGCTTTAGAGTATTTACGCAGTTGTTGAATTTCCTTTACAGAGACGTGTAAGTATTCTATATGTCACTTAGGGCCTAAGCAGACTGCCAGAAATAGCGCACATTAAATTGAGGCACTGCCCTGGCTCAGTGCTAGGGAATCATGGGAACTCTAATTTATTGTGGCACCAGAGCTCTCTGACAGAGAAGGCTCAATGTCTCAGAAAAAAAATACAATTCTCATGATTCCCTAGTACTGAGCAAGGGCAGTGCCTCAATTTAATGTGCACTGTTTCTGGCAGTCTGCTTAGGCCTTTAGTTAAATATTCAACTGATTGTGACAAGAACATGGGATTGTTTCTCTTCATTTAAAAGATATAACTATTGATTTTGTTATGGGAAATACTCATAAAATAATACCATTACAGAATAATAAAACAAGAGTGAAGTAGAGAATGTAATGCTTTGGAGAACATTTGGAGATACATCCCCTAGTTGATTTTCTCTGGGCAGAAATGAGGAAAAAGCCAGTGGCACAATCTAAATCAGTCTGAGTGTCTGCATCAAAATTATGTCAGCTGCATTAGTCTCAAAGGGACTTTTGTACTTGGCTTTGGATAAAGCACATCATTGTGCTTTTCCAACTGAAATGCTCTACTCTTAATGTGACATCTCATGTATAAGTCTCAAGTCAGAAGGGAAAAAGTCAACTAGCTTGTGCATAAGAGAATCGTTCTTGAAACAGCTTTCTGCACTCCCTTAAAGGCATTTCTTTCCCCCCCCCCCGATATGCTGTACTTCATAGCAAGTAATAAGACGTCAACAGCTTATCTCCCAAAAGAAACTAGGAGAAATAAAAGGTATTTCCACTTGTAAACAGAGAGGGATTGTCAATTTTACCAGTCCATCCTAGCTGTAGACTTTTGCATCATATCACATGTCACTCAGAAGATCCCCGAACTTTCAGAGAGGACTTATCAACCAGTGCAGGGAGAGATGGAAAGTACCATTTTACATTTCAAAGTCAACTCACTGAGAACCATACACTGTATTTGCCTCGTGTTATTAGCATTCATGCAAACTGTTCATATACAATTCTCTTCAGACTAAGCTGCAGGTATTTTTCACCTGCATTATTTTCATACTTGCAGAAAAACAGCTACTGAGTCAACAACTGAAAATATGACTGATTATCCCAATCAACAACTTTTACTAGTTTTTTTATAGCTCACTCATTCTGTGCCATTCTGCTATATTCCCACCCCACGCAGCATAGTTAATGTTGCCTAGTAATAGTCATGCTTCTGTGTGAAGAATGAGGTAGGAAGTGGCAGTATCTAAAATCTCATAAATTATTATCATGAAAGGCATGCAAGTCTGTAATGCCTTGAAATAAGAATGTTTTATTTAACCTGTATCACTGCATTTATCTCAACAATGGGGGGGGCAGAGAAAATGGGCTTAACATGTTGCTCAGTTATGGTAAAATTCTGAATCTCTCTACTCTTAGTAGCACCAACTAAAAGCACATTCACTGTGAAACTGGAAGTTCTCTGTCCAGACTGGTTATTTTAACATTTCCTAATATTTTTGCCTTCCATTAGGTCAAGTAGAATACAAGATCCAATTTCAGCTTGTGTGTTAAATACACTTTTCTTTCAATTTACTAAGATACCTATATTGTCCACAAACAAACCTGATTTTTGGATAGCTCAATTTCACTTTCAAACTGGCAGGCACTCCACCATCCAAACACACCATTAGAGGAAATGACAACAGCAAATGAGTGACAATTTGGTCAACTGTTCTGGGCAAGACAAACGATCAGTTGCAGTTAGCTGCTAAAAACCAAAAGACAGTCTAAGGGGAGACTCCCAAAGGTCTAGATTCATGTAGCCATACTGAAGAGATTTAACTGATTCCAAAATTAAGTCCTTTTATTTTTATATTCCATGTCATATTACCGTATTTTTCGGCATATAAGACGCATTTTTTCTTCCCCAAA
>CM034706.1:68425589-68436271 GCA_020142125.1 Phrynosoma platyrhinos | reverse complement strand
TCTTATATGCCGGAGCGTCTTATATGCCGAAAAATACGGTAATTGCAACCTCATAACAGTTCAAAGAGATTTAGTATGAATATGCTCCTTTCTTGTCAGGGGCTCTGCCACACAGATATCTGAATATGCTTGACAGTAAATTAACTATAGTAAATCCCCTATATCCGCATAACAGGTATATGTGATTTCATTTACCCATGTCTGAAAAAGTTTGTTCTCTCTAGGTATTTCCAGGCCTTCCAGCATAATTCACCCACCCAAGCATACCATATAATCATGCTGGAGGACCTAGAAATGCCTAAATAAGTATTATCTCTAAACATTTTTAGGTCCTCCACTGTGATTCTATGGTTTGCTTCAGCCAGGATCCCAAGACATTGTTCTTAAGTTTAAAAAATAGCGTTCACTATTATCAGTGTTTTTCACTATCCACAGTAAGCCTGGGAACATATCTCTCATGCATATGAGGGACCTACTGTATTATATACATGATAAAAAGATGTTAAAAGTTTAAAGTATAAATTGTATACTCTAGTATCATCCACATTTAATAGCAAAGTACACATAAATGGGGAAAACAGACTCTATTTGGGCTGCTTAATTACAAGGCTAAGCTAGATGCATCCAGACAATAATAACTATTTTTATTGCTTAGTTCCTCAGATAAGAGGATTTTGTCATTAAACTGTTCCCTTGTGTAATGCTTATTCCAGCTCCCGTATATTGACCAAGATTGAAAATGCAGGGTATAAATCATTTATCCTGTGGTTCTAGTAAACTGCTGTACTTAGCCACCTCCATTATAATGGATCAATCATCAAAAGAGATTATAATGGTGTTGATTAAAGTATGAAATGTTTCTGTAGCTTTTAAAATAAATTCCTAATAAGGCCATTTTAAGTGTGTACTGATATGAATTGCATTTTTCCCCGAGTGAACTGAATACATTTTACATTACCAGAGACCGCAATACTATTAACTTTATTAATTTCCCTGAAAAGGCAGGAAAGAGCTGTTATGTAGACATTTTTAGTAGGTTAAACATGGTATTTACATTAAGGGTCAAATTCTTGTACTACAACTGAATATACTTACAAATTACTACTGTTGTGTCATTATAAAGAGATCAAAATGGATGATCCAAGTACCATTTCTTGCTTTGTGTCTAGGATGTTATCTTCACAACAGTATTAGTTTAATATTTTAGAGTATTTACATAAGCGTTTTATTGTACTTCAGAGTTTCATGCACATTTTCAGAATTAAAATTTGATTTTCCAGAGTGCTTTTAAAAATCATTGCATTCTCAAGTGCTTTGCTAGCCCAAAACTGATCACAATAATGCCAGTATACTATCAGGCAACATAAGCAAACATCTATAGCACAATATAACTCATATGCTGCCTGGATAACAATACCAGGAGACAACAAGCACATGTTTCTAGAATAATTGTAACCTCAAATTATTTCCAAAACTAACTTGATACATTTATTCCTGAATACAGTAAGAGATGAACCAAAGGCTTGGCAATGGAATGTCACCAACACCATGCAAGAAATACACACTGAAGTGTGCCAACTCAAAAAAAAAAAAAAATTCAGATGTTGTTGTGTTTTTGCATCTGATTATATTGATGTCTATTTACATAAGATAACTGAAATGGAGAAGCAATCACGTGGTCTGAAATGTATTGTTGCTAATCATTATTTTTCACTGTCTGCAAAAGCACAATGAAAATCATCCAAACTACGTAGTCAGCTCGCACCAACATGTCATGCTGTTGCAGCAGCTTTATTCACGACCATGTCAATAAAGGATTAAAACTTGGAGAAATCAAGGACAAGAAAGAGGAGACATCTCCAACAGGACAGGCATCTCAATAATTGTTTAGAACACTAAAACTGATTACCTAAGCCAAACTTCAGATTTGTTTAAGCTTCCACAGAGTGTTCAAATACCAGGGAAGGTGGGTTACTAGTACAGTATATTCTTCACACCACTGGTGATGCTCACTCTAATTCTCAAGGTACTGCTACCTTCCAAAAGTACTATATTTAAGTTCTTTACACAAGCTCTAGATGTATTATATGAAATGGAAGATGTCCTTTCTTTTATGTGGGCCCACTGAGCCAAAGGAAAAATCAGATGAAGTGTGGAGCCAATGGTAGACAAAAGGAGATAAAAAGAGAAACAGCCTCTAGCATTGCTGGACTTATACCTTCTCTCTCTTTGCCACCCATCTCCTTCTCTTTCTGATGTGGCTTGGTGCAGTACTGCCAACACTCTGCAAGCTGAAGATCAGGAGTAGGCAACCTTTTTGAGCCGGGGGCCAATCCCACAAAGTCCTACCTTCCGGCGGACCGGGGGAGGGGAATGGTGGCGCGCGTGCTGACAGGCGCGCGTGCAACCCCCCGGCATGCTGCCACCACCACTGCTGCATGCACTGCCACCACCGTGCATGTCGCAGCTGCCATTTTGGAGAACAAAATGTCGGTCACGGTGCGCATGGTGACCGAAACGCGCGGAGGTGGTGGCAGGCGGCGGCAGTGGTGGCAGGGGTCTGCCTGGGCCAGTAAGCACGGGGCCCTGGGCCAGAACCGGCCCAGGGGCCGTAGGTTGCCGGCCCCTGCTGAAGATGAACCAGGCCTTAGGTAGTCATACCACCCACTAGAACAAGAATTCACTTGGAGATGCTAAATCCAATGATGTGGGCAGGCTCTAACCCGTAGGTCTAGGACTCCCTGTCCCAGTAAGTGATAACGTTTATCAATTTTGCAAGTAACAATTAATCTTAAAATGTTACTTTTTGGGTTAGAACAGTACTTTTGCAAAACAATGATTTTGCATTAATTTCGTGGAACAAACAGCATTAACTCACTACTTTTTTCTTATTGCTTTGGGAGTCATTCTGAGCACCCCCCCCCAAGTTTGTTATTTTTCTAGTGCACTTCTCCCTTAATGGGAAGTATTTTTTTTAAAAAAGTCATGACTGATGTAACTAGTTGGGTTTTTTAAAAAAAGTGCTGATAATTAAATCCCCTCCAATCTTTGAAAAGAGTTGAATAATAAATTTCTTTAAACTAGTTACTTTCCAAGCCCTGGTACACAACACATTAGACTAACTAGGCAGTCTTTGCCCCAACAGCTGCTAAAAGCAGAGTGTAAGTGACTATTTAAAATTCCTTCAGCTATAGCGCAACCATTACCTTAGATAAGATTAGATTATTGCTTAAGGATTGGCTTGTGCCTCACTACCTCATTATCCAGAGTAGGGAATGCACCTTAGGATGTATTCACACTGCATAATTAAAGCAGTTTGACACCACTTTAACTGTTATTACTCTATTGAACAGAATACTGGGATTTGCAGTTTGTTCAGTTTGTCCTGTCACTTATTATTATTATTATTATTATTATTATTATCATCGCACCCCTCTGCATATGCAACCGGGCTGTAAAGTTCTGGTGCCTTACCAAACTACGAATCCCAGGATTCTATAGGATAACATCATGGCAGTTAAAAGTTGTGTGAAACTGCTTTAACTCTGTAGTGTTGATACACCCTCAGTGTACCCAAGTCCTAAACTCAATCTCTCCCATCTCTAGTATATGGGAAAGACCTTCCTTGAGATGCTGCCCACCCGCCAGTAGTGTGACTTGGTGTACAACAGCTTCATAAGTCTGCATGTGCATAAATGAAACATTATGAAATTTGATGTGATTTAGTACCCAGCTAAAAATAAACAAATTCAGTCAGAAGCAGCAAACAAACAATTGTGCTGGGTTGTTTTTTAAAAATGTTATTCCAAGCAGCTCATGAACATTTTTATTGCTAACACATGCAAATGCCATTCTACATTAGCACTTCAATCAAGCTGAAATAAAATTATGCTAAGCAAAAGCTTGTCATTGCTTTTAAAAGCAATTAAGATAGCATCAAATTCTTCCATGATTTATATTTTCTATTTTCTGGCACATTTTAAAGCACCAAATCTATCATTAGAAGCCAAGTCAAGTTTAGCAGTAAGTACATAAGGAAACACTGGCCCAGGTACCTATCCATCAACTCTCTAATATAACTGGCACAAAGGTTTATTAAATTGACATTCTGCTGCAATAACATTACTGGATGGTATCATGAAAATCTGCAGCAAAATTTAATTTTGTATATTTTTAATCATGAAAACAAGAAAAGAAAGGGCAACATCCAATAGTGTGAGAACTTACAAGGTGGGTAGAATGAAGCAGTTCACGTACAGTTGGCCCTTGTTAGCCACTGGGGTTTGGTTCCAGAATCCCCCATGGATATCAAAATCCGTGGATGCTCAAATCCTATTTAAATACAATGGTGTAGTAAAATGGTATCCCATATATAAAATGGAAAAATCAAGGTTCACTTTTGGAATTTAAAAAAAAATATTTTTAAGCCATAGATGCCTGAATCTGTGAATAAAGAATCCGTGGATACAGAGTGCCTACTGTAGCCTCTGAAAGGTCCTGGGGCAGAAAGCTGGCCCATGAACCAGCCACATGTGCTAACACAATGAAATATATATTCCTCTCCTTACCTCTCAAATCTGCTCTAGAACACTACCTGCAGAGCTGCCTTTGCACCAGGCATCCCTCAGAGAGCCTGCTCAGAAACCTATAATTGTATTCTTGCAACACCATTCCAAGACTTGAGATGTGAATTTCACACCAGAACTTGGCCAAAATCTCATGGGACTAGAAATCCCATGAGATTTCGGACAGGACATCACAGGCTATACAGGCCTGTACATGTTCCATTCTCAGCAGAACAGCTCAACTTTCTGTAGCAGAGAAGAGACTTTATTCCACCAATTGTTTCAGTCTCACTGGCAGAGATTTTAGAGACTGGCAGAGACAGTGAAATGTGACTGGCAGAAATTCTGGACAGGACTTCACAGGCCTATCTAGGCCTACACATATTCCATATTCAGTGGAACAGCTCAATTTTCTGTAGCAAAGAAGGGACTCTATTCCACCAATTGTATCAGTCTCACTTGCAGAGACATATAACTCAAACCTACTACAATTTCCCTATGTCTGTGTAAACTATACAAAAGACCTGCTCTGTTTTTGAGAATACAACTTTTCCTCAACTGCTAGACTCTACTGCAATTGTGTTGAATTTTCCAGTTGCTTTTCGAGATGTCATTAACTTTAGACCTTTCTTTATCTTCAATCTGAAGTTAATTCCCTGGGCAACATGCTGTTTGCTAGGTCGAAGGATTAAATATAAGGGTTTATGAAGAAAAGCAGCTTTGGATACAATGCTATTACCCCATGATAACTTACACATACATTGGCTGTTCTAAAAATGTATGTTGCACACATGCTGTTAATTTAAAAAGAAATGTTATCATGTTTCAAAATAGAAAAAAGCTTCTTTTAGAAATACTGAGAAACATTTTCCCCCCTTTTCAGGAGACTCACAATAGGACTCTATGTCCAGGCATCAAGATCTGGTGTGGTGTGGTGTGGTGTGTGTGTGTGTGTGTATTACTTAAATGGATACACTTCAATACTTTTTTAAATTCCGTATACAAAGGATATTGCAGAATCCTTCACAATAACTGTGTAAAAGGAAAGATTGTATCTTTTGGTACCTAGGCAAGTGTCTTGAAGAAACTGATGGATTTCCACCCCATCCAGATGATTTGGGGTTTCTTCCCCTCCATGGGGACAGAATTTAGGGATATAGCCATGTTAGGGGGGAAGCAGACAGCACAAAGGGCCGTTTTGGGGGCAAGGAAGGGGAGGGGCAGCCGCACGGTGGGCGACCCAACCCCTTCCCGAAGGCATCATCAGAGCCCCAGCCCCTCCGCACGGCCGGCGCTCCAACGATGCCTTCCCGCTGCAGCATCTGCAAATGCTGCGGCGGAAGAGTCGCCGAAGGTGCACAGCCAGCCTTTTGCGGCGCACCTTCGGCAACTTGTGGAAGGAGCGCTATTTTAGCGCTCCTTCCAGGGGCGGCGAAGCTGCGCCGCGGGGCCGAGGTGTGGGGATACCTCGGCCCCGTGGCGCAGCTTCCCAGGGCGGCCCAGGGCCACCCGTCTGCTTCCCCCGTTAGTCTGAAATATCAGGACACAAAGGAATCTCGCAGCACCTTTGAGACTAAGGGCCTCTGTAGACCAGCCAAAAGGGCTGGCCTGGAGGCAGAGAGGGGGCAGGGCAGATGCATGCCGGCCACCCCAACCCCACGCCAATGCCATCCTGACGCCGTGCACCATTACGCACAGGGTGCAGCGTCAGGACGCCCTTCTGGTGCAGCGTTCAAACACGCTGCACTGGAAAGGGCGCTAAAGAGCCGCACGCCGGCTCTTGGGGCGGCAAAAAGGGAGGATCGAGGCTGCGGCGTGTGGTTGCCACGGCCCCGATCCACGGGTAGCAGGGGCAGTCCAGAGCCGCCCGTCTGCATAGTCCCTAACTTTCTCACAGTTAATCGCAAAGGTGCTACAAGATCCCTTTGCATACTGATATTCCAGACTAATAGTTATGTCTTTCAATTGTTTATTTCTGGTATGAGTTCAAAAACCCATAAAAGATACTGTCAGTACAATCAAGAGGCAGAAAGGGGGAAATACTATACTAATACTGCATACATGGCACATGGAAACACTGTTTTATTATTTCCACTTTTATTGTTGCTGCTGCTGTGTGACTCCAAGTCATTGTTTACTTATGACTAAGACAGAGGTTGACCATAAGGCAAAACTATCTTGGGGGGGGAGGGTTGGCAAGTTTCTTCAGAGAGGGTTTCTATTGACATCCTCTAAGGCTGAGACAGTATGACTTGCCCAAGATCACCTAGTGGGTTTTTATTCATGAGTGAGGAATCCAATCCTGATTTCCAGAGTCATAGTCCAATGCTCAAACCACTACACTACACTACACTACACTTTCTTGAATTGAATTCCACTTCTGCATTCCCCCCACCCACCCTACCACAAATTATGCAGTCAAGTTTCCCGCATTTGCTTCCTAGATCAAAAAATAAACCCTAGCGGAATCCTAATTCTTCAGTAATTGTTACTGGATTATATTTACGTAGTTTAATAAAAACATCAGTATCACATCTGTCAAAGACAGAATAACCACAGAGATAAGCAATAATCCTTTCATTGTTTTATGGAAGCACAATCCTCTAGGAAGTACACAAATGCACACATCATATCCCTGAGTGCTGTGTTTCAAAGCAAATTTCGCATTTGAAAAGGAGGTGTGTTAAATTCACAAATAGATACAGTAAAATATTATGATCATATTATATGATTTGTTTCTACTTTTAAAACCAAACTCCTTACATATATCAATAATTTCCAAGTGAATGTTTCTCCTACTGATCATGGTTTAAAATACATGATTTAAGCATCTTACAAAGCAAAGAAAAAGTTACACTTTCTATAAAACAACACATAGACCAACCAGAGTTAACTTTCTCCAACAACAGGCCTACTACTCGGAAATGATTACTACTTGTGTTCCACCACTACTCCCAAACTTGTTCAGTAGCACTGTCCTGTAGTTAGGACAAACCAACTACTTATACGTAAAGTCTTTAAAAAGATAAGTTTAAGCATCTTGGTCTGCTGATTAGTTAAGAAATGCTATTCATCAATCAAATTGGTGTATGCACAGTTTCTCTGACAATCCCTCTTGAATTATCACTAACTTTTGCAAAGCCAATATCAACAGGGACAGCTAATTGTACATCAGGGACTTATAAATGTCCTTCAGTAATCTGAAATAGTAATTCACAGTATAATTGAATAGCCCCAAGAGTCCAGAAAAAGTACACAAATGCATCTTTTCAGCTTTTCTAATTTGCAGTTTCCAAGCCATTGGGTAGTTTTATTTTAGTTTAAGTTGATAAGACACCAATGCAACCGCCCTTACAATTTCATGGATGAATCGTTGAATTGGTTAAAGTTTAAATGCCACTTCCTACTGAACTTTTGGATGAATAAATTTGCTGTTATATGCAAGTCTGAGTAACAACTTCACTATAACAATCAATTAAGCTACACTGTTTAATTAGGGAAAGTATATAATTACATTCTCCTTTCAGGGTATTCCAACCTGCTTGGCTCTACAAGATCCACGCACTGTGCCTATTCTTCTCCACATGCAATTAACATGTGTCTATGTGCCTGTTTTAGCAATGAAGTTAATCTGAGGTCACTCAGTAAAAAATAAAAATGACCTTACACATGCATATTTTTAGCTTGGCAACAAGGACATCTAAATGATAGTGTAGGAAAAGTGGAGATGTAACCACAAGTTTGCAAGGGAGGGAGTATAACTGAGCAAGAACATCTAGAATTCAGTGTTTTTCCAGACTGGGATCCTCATTATAGCAACTGCATGTCTATACTCTCATTCTCCCCCTCTTCATTAACAGTCTTTCTACACTAAGAAAGAATATGCAATGGGGGGGGGGGGGGGGGGGAGAGAAATAAGATTACAAGTGGAGGATAACACTGTCTGGAGCTACCATAAAATTCAGTCAATGAGGCAGGATGATAGCATTATAAAAAGCCTTGGCTGAAACTGCTCTTAGTCGTTATTACATTTTACCATGTAAGCAACAGAGCAAAATAGTTAAAACTAGATTCCAACCTTATTCAAATTTATCTGAAAGTGTAAAGCGTCTATGCTGTCCCTAGAATCAATACAAAACTACATACTGTGCCCAGACCTAACATGTTCACCCCACCTCACATCTGTCTCCTGGCAAATGAACCAGATCCAGAGGGCAGTTTTCTGCCCCAAGACCTCCAGTGATTGCATAGCCTGCCAAAAATGTCCCAGAAATGAAACAAAAAGGTAGAGGATGAGGAAGAAGGTTGTGAGTGAATATAAAAAGGAGGTTCACTGTCAGAAGTTTAACTGAGATATGCCTGTGCACTTATTCCATTGTTCCCTAAATTAATTGGAGGGGAATTATTACACAAATTAAACCAATGAACATTGAAGTCCAATGGGAAGCAAGGTCAGGGGAAGAAGAGTGTAATTTCATTTCCTAAACTCAAAATAAGTTTGAAGGAATACAATCTGTACTATGCAGCATCTGTTTTATTATGTAAGGTTCCATGCTCCAAGGCGGTCGCATATTTTAATAGTTCACTTTGTGGTAATACTGTTATCCTGACAACCAAAAAGGCAAAGAATTCTCTGTGCAAAGTGCCAATAAACAGTTTGTGTTGTGGTCAAAATGTCTGCATTTATATTTCAATAGGCATTCAACAGGATCACTGCTGCACACATGCTTCAAGACAAAATTCATATTCCAGCTGCTCAGGTAAAAAAGTTTGGGACACAGAATGATTTTTATAAAATGACAAAACCATTATCTGCCTCGTCTCTCCTGTCTAAACTCCAAGACTGTATGAGAACTAAAGGGCAATGTTACCACATACATACTTAATTTTATCTACCGGTATTTTTTCCCTTCTCCACTTGATGATGGTCTTCCTATTTAAACAGAAATGTTTGTCCTATAAAGTACACCACTATTTCTGCTTGGCTATTACTGTAATTAGTAATTTATGAGGAATGCGTCTGAAAGGCTGGATCTCACAAAGTAGAAAGTGTAATCCACAAAACCACTTTGGATCAAATGCTAATTCTTCCACAACTGGTTCTAGGCACACAGATAATATTCTTTTTTCTTGCAAGTACATTTACAATTGTGTAGTTGAGAAACAAAATTGAAGATTTTCTTTTGAGAGATAAAAAAAAAGTGGATCAATATACATTTGTTGTCCACAAAGCACAGAAGGTACAGAGCTGTATGTGTGTGCCACAACTGGGACTTGTTTTAAGCTTAACAACTAAGATAAGACTTTGGGGGAATATAAGGTTTTGTGGAAAGTGAGCTACAGTACTTTACTGCCTTTGTTTCCACTAAGGCAAAGACTAAAAGGAAATTAGCAGCAGAAACACGCAACTGACCTCCTGGTGCTGAAACCAATCTGTTTTAGAAAGGGAAAATTACCAACCATGCATGGACCAAATTTAAATAATTGTATAAACTCAGAGATTACAGACACCAAAATATTCAGTAAAAATTTTTTTAGAGGAGCTACAGTACTTTACTGAAACCTTAATGTGTGGGAAGGAGGGATCATGATGTAAGAAAAATTAAAAGTGCAACAACGCATTTAAAATATTTTAAAATTGTAGTGCAGTTGTATCCTAAATATGAGTCAAGCTGCTTGTTACAGCTCTGGCTGCTGCTAAAGCCAGAAGCCCAACTTTGGAGGAAATCTGCTTCATTCCTGAATGAAACAGTACCTCTGCTTTACTCATGAATGAAAGAACAAAACACATGATCTGTCTTCTTACAGTACATCTGTTTACCAGTTCAGACATGTAAGGTCCACTCACAAGGGCTGGTTCCTGTTAAGAGCTCCAACCATGTTCTTGTACAGCAGCATTACTTCTTTGTCCAGTATGAAATTAAGCCTTCTTCCATGCCACAAGTATAAATAGTAAATTAAGCAAAAAAACAAAAAGAGAATACCCTTGTCAGACTGTGTGGAGATCGGCTCTGCCAAGAATGTATGTAGAACCTTTCATTTTCTAGAGCAACAGCTCCCTACCCAGTATGACCAATGATCTAATGGGCTGTGGAAGCTGTAGACCAGGGGTAGGCA
>CM034706.1:68389692-68425489 GCA_020142125.1 Phrynosoma platyrhinos | reverse complement strand
ATTTATTTATTTATTTATTTATTTATTCTGGAAGTCAGAATGCTTTCCCAGCACAAGCTAATCACCAGAAGCAGCATGAGATAGCAAAACAGAAATCCCTAGGCATAAGAAAACATAGCTTCTCATGATGACATTGCTTCATGTTGGTGCTCTGTTCAATGACAAACAACATACAAGCACATGCTTTAACATCACACTGACACATGTTTCTGGCAGTGGTCTGTTGGAGCACAGTGAGCCTAGCCAGGAAACAAAAAAATCTCAGTGTGGAACAATATGTATGAGAAAGCAGTTTCAAGTCACCTCCATGTGCTGAACACAGAGACTGGGGAAATTATTTTTTACTACAATCTAGCTCCCAGCCAGCACAGGACACAACATGTTATAGACAGATTCAGTGAAATACAGTTTAAGACTGTAACTTTTCCATGCATGAGATGTAGATAGTGAAAAACAACAACACCTTGAGTATATTAGTCCCCTTCTCCTAAATACTCTACTCCCACATCTCTATTTATTTCTTACCACTGGTGGGGAACTGTTTCACTTTACATCAGACCACAGTAAGTTCAGATATGGTGTCAAATTCAAAAGAAGCATATGGTGCCTAAACTAATGTGCTTCTTCTTCACAGTGTATTTCATTTTTATGGGAAAGTTCATGAAAGAGGAAACACTCAAAGACAAAAACAAAACAACAAAACAACAACAACAACAACAAACCCAGTATTTCCTCAGGAAAAAAAGTTATGAGCTAAAATGCACTTTATTTCAGATAATCTTCCCACCTCTCACCCTGTGCCAACACTGAACAAAGCTTTTTATATACTTAACCATCTGTGTGTACAGGCAATCAAGGTTTCCTGCCAAGGGAGGAATGGTTTAGCACATTTTGCCTCTACTTTAGTATAATTCTGCATAGCAAACATTTACTTTTCAAGAATACAGCGGGATGATTGACCATACTCTAAGGGGCACGGTTTCCAATATCCTTGGTAAAAGCAGTGTTGACACATCCACCAAAACAACTCCTGGATTCTATAAAATGTTTTTTTTCCCATACCAATATTTGAGAAAGAGAAAATCATAGCAGCTGCTAAAACATTTCATAAAATGAAAAGATTCTTAAGAATTTACCCATTTCATTATTCAGTTTGTCCATTTCAAGAAAGTTAAGATGATCTCCAAATTATTACACACTGATCCATGCCCCTTCAATTTGAAATATAAACACATATTTTAATACTCTTACTGAATCTTGCCAAGCAGACTCTCCATAAGGTATCCCTGCCTATCCAGACAATCTTTCCCTCCCCCACTCAAGATCCTTTCTTTTTTCCTCTGCTCCTTCTCTTCTCTCCTCTCTGTGTGTCATTCTATTTTTCCTTTTTGTGGTCTTTCCCTCCCCATGCATTTAATCTGAAGTTTCACTCTCAAGATTCAATCACTGTATACATTTACTCTGCAACTCCACTCTGAAAGTTCTCTGATGGCTCCTTCAGAGTGGAGTTGCAAAGAGAGCCTCCTTATTGGCAAGATATGGAAGAGCAAACAGACAAGAGTATAACTTCATGGGATGTATGTACCATATATACTCAACTATAAGTCAAACTCATATATAAATCAAGGGCATGTTTTTGGGCCAAAATTATGGACTTTGATATGACCTGTAGATAGGGGCATACTGTTATACTGTTCAGAGAAGCGTTCCCATGATTATTTGATGTTTTTAATTTGTTGCCTTCTTTGTATTAACATGTTCTTATTTTACTATTTTGTTGAATGTATGCCATCGGCAGGCTTTTTTATCTATTTTATTCACTGTATATACAGCGCTGTGTAAATCTACAGCGCTATATCAATAAACTGTAATAAAAATAATATAATAATAGGTCGAGGATAAAACTTAGGAAAATGTAACAAAGAGTGTAAAGGATGAACTTTACTGTCTTCATACAGAAATGTCTTATTCAGATCCTCTTCCCAAAGTGTTGCCACCACTGTCATTTTCCCACCCAAGCAATCAAAAAGGTATCATGGTGGAAAGAATAGAGGGGTTTGGTGCTTCTTTTGGGTGCTCTCGGGATGAACTAAACTCTTACCTTTCACCACTCTACTCAGAGAAGGGGAAGAGTTAAAGTATAGTACTTACATTGAGCTGTGGATAAGTCGACCCAGTTTTATGGGGTCAAATTTTTGACTAAAATTTCTAGACTTTTACATGAGTATATACAGTATGTCCAGCTCCCTATCTAGGAGCACATCTTTTCAAACATTTGTAGTCATCAGTTTGTTACAGTCTTCAACCTATTCCCATAGCATCTCCATTCAACATACATTATCGAACGCCTGGCTGCTAGGATCAAAGTCACACACCAGTTCAGCACAGGAATGGCAGTCACACAGATATCCAAATGTTATTGCACTATGAGTCCCCTAACAATTTACCCATTTCATTACCCTAACCCCTAGCCAGTATCACCAAGGCTGTGGAATGCTGGGAAATGCAGCACAGAAATATCTAGAGGTCGACATGATTCCATTTTCCGGACTAGCGACATATTATGATCTCATAATTATTACTTTTTGTAAAGGGAGACTAGGGATGCATCCTTCGCCCCACTTCCACCACACCATGATGGTGAACAATTATAGATGGAAGTATACACAGTTGGGCTGAAGCAAGAGCCACTCTCATACCACAGACACTCTTTTCAAGAGATCTTTTCAGAGGCATGAACAGGACAAGTGAAATCTGATAGTGTAACCAATAAATTCAACCTTGCTTTCCCAGTACATGCAATTTCTGCTAGGTGGAGGATAAACCATGAAGGGGGAAATTCTTTTTTTTTTACAGATATACCTGGGTTTCTCAACAAAATCATCAAATATTTATGTGTTAACATTTCACCTTCCACCAAGTCTGGTAATTATTGCTGTTTACCCTTTCGGCTATGAAAACGGAACTGCTTACCTGTAATTGCATTTAAAAACTTCATAAACAGAGAAACTAGACTGTTTAGAAATCTTTTAAAATCAGGTCCTTAGTAGAAATTCGCCAAGTATTCCATCCTTGTAATTCCTAATGAAACTTACGTGATCTGCTTGTCTTGGACTAAACGAGCAAGATCATCTGATTTTACACTTTTCCAGATGTTGTGAAACAATCGGTTTAAAGATATCAAAAGACAGATTAGCATTTGTCTGATGTGCAACATGTTTTGAGAGAATATGTATATTTCAATATATTTTTGTTTTTTAAAAACTGTAATCAAATACAGATTATGCATAATAATATAAAAGGTACATGGACCAAAACCAGAAAATTTACATATACTTGTCTTTAGCAGTTTGTGATAATTTTAACAGATTAAATGATTTCATTCTCTCTTCTTTTTTTGGTTTCCATAACTTTTAGCAGATATGTAAATATATTCAATAAAGAAACCTGCCTACAGAGAGGGGAGACAACAAAATTCTGCTGGACTAGGAGTGTCAGTGTGAATAATTGATCGACAGTGACACAACAATAGCAAGGACTCTATAGCCGAAGAAAGAGACTGATCCCTATGGACTAAAGTGCACATCTTTGTAATTGGAGCAGCTGTAATAAATCTAATCTGACAAGTACTCAGAGACTGAAGCAATGTTCCATCAAATATTTTTAAAGTCTGTTCCACACAAGTCAACCCAGATTTGCCTGGAGATTTATTAGACATTTAGCTGGTGCACATGCAATCACTAGTTATCTGAAGAAGAAAGGAAAAGAAGTTGACAAATGAAAAACCGCCAGGACAGTATGAATTTAGGATTTATGGATTACATTAATATAATCTTTTCAAACAACCTGCTTTATGACAAAATGGGCTGTGTTTTCTTTTTTAAGCATTTTCTATTAGGATTGGTAGTGAGTCATGCCTGCACAGTTCAGTTTCCTTCAAAAATTTCTGCCATATATAATCCCAGGGACTGATCTTCCAATCAATTCACCCTGCAGGAGGTATACCATAGTATCTATCCATGGGGATCGTCACTGCTGGTCTTGTATAGTGTGGGCAAAATTAGTTCTTTAAGGGTCTGATTCTAGCATTTTCTGTGAGGGGGACTCTGGAATGTTGTGATGCTTTCCTCTGTTATGTGCCACTTCCTGCATCAATGTACCACCAATAAAACTATGGCAGGGACACCTATCAGGTATTACACAAATTCTTGAGAAAGCCTAGAAGTGCAGTCAGGTCCCAGCTTGGAACACTCTTCAATGCAGGCAATCAGTTACCTAATTTAACGGTTAACTAGCAGAATAGAGCCATGCTCCAGACAGAGAAGGTACATCTAGGCCTATAATAATTTCCATGAGTCAGTCATGTTTCTAAAAGGTATATTTTCTGAATAAGGAAAGGTGAGTTTCAAAAATGTATGGACCAATGTTCCCAATAAGCATGTCAACAAGTTATTTTAACATATAAGTACTATCACCAATTGCCACTTAGCAACAGATTCCTGAATTGCTCTGTTGTGTGTTGCTACAAAGTCCATGACAGATGTTGCACATAAAGAATTAATTCTTCATGTTTTCTACCACCACACTGAAATGGCTGCGTGTTAGCAGGGACAAGATCTACCCTTAATAATGATGTGGTATTTTAAAAAACACAGGAATGTATAATGATGATAAATTGTGTCACCTTCACAGAGTGATATAAAAAGAAGTCAAACATGATAAATTTTAAGCACTTTGTACCCATTCTTGTCTTATACAGAAATGTTTCCATGACATTCTGTCCCCCTAAGAATTAAGATAATAGTTATTTATTTAGTGTACATAATAATAATAACTTGTACTCTCTTCTCATTTCCATTTCATTTTCTGTAAGTCTTTCCTAGCATATACAATCTCAAAACATTTTCTGGCTAATTCTTGGTAGGCACTTTTCACTGTATCTTCAATAATATATAGTTTCATATGGACAGAATATACAGTTTTATTTTTAAAAAATCATCAGTGTAAATGAACAGTATTAAAATTTATATATGGGAGTTTTCAAATATTACCAATTTTTAACACAAAGATTTAATTTTAATAATAGAGCAGGGGAGAAACACATGTAAATTATAAATGTATTGTGTGTGAACTGGCCCTAGAGATTAGAAAATAAAAAAGTACTAAAATAAATAAAATGAACTATCCATACAGACATTAATATGGAACTAATTTCTTAGGTTTTCACTTCACTGAATAATTATACCTTTGGGCTAATATGAATAATTTATTAAGTGGCATGCAGTTTATGTAACCCTGAAAAGTCTATGCATTTTTAACTCTTATTGCAAACCATTTTGGGGCATATTACAGTTGATTAGTCACTTTTGCACAAAAGGTCTTTCTCCTTCTGCCCTAAACCAAGATTCAAGAGGCCATTTTCACAAATATAGAGGCACTGGCTTTAAGTAAAGAACATCCATCTAAGTGGTTCCCAAATTTTCTCCCAAGTGTCTCATCGCATTAATGGAAACTCAAAAATAAAGGCCAAATATTTTTAGAATATTTTAAGTGCCCTCTATTTCTCAAGCAGCATTCAATAATTCATTAAAGTACTATAGCTCAGAACTACCCTTAAGCTCTGGGAGTTATTGGCTAACTACTATCTTTATTGATCTTTTCAGTGATTAAATTTTTAAGGCAAAGTTGAATTCTGGTAAACGCAATATACTGTTTTTTCAGCAGGGCTAAAACATAATGTATGGCAAGAATCTAGAGAAGCTTTAAGAAAGCTTATAACATGTGTTTTGGAAAGGATTTTCTCTTAGTTCACATAGATAATAGAAAGCATCAGTTCAAGTAAAAAAAACTGACAATTTCAGTTTTTTGCCACTTGAAACCATGTACAAAGAAAACCCCATGTGTAAAGAAGCTGTTGCTTTTGCCCTTACTAAAGAGTCTGCATTACTTGTGTTCCTGTTCCCACTCCCATGTGTAAAGAGAATCTTTATTTTAATTTTCTTAAAAAAGGAAAATGTTACTTTTCAAGTAATGTAATTTTGCTTATACAATACAACACTGAAGCTCAGGCAATTCAGGTGGCTTGCCTTGGAGACAAAATTGAAGATCCTTCCTTCAGTGAAAAGCTGTATGCCACATCTCATCTACAAACTTGTGTGAATGCAAGGCACATTTGAACTCCAAGCAAGAAATGTCACTATAAAAGTGACTCAACCAGGGCCAGTCATATGGAGATCAAACAGGATGACTTTTCCTCAAGGCTTCTGTTCCATGCAAACTCCAGCTATACTATGTTTCTGTTTCGTAGACTGCCTGAGATCCAAAAAGTGCATGAATGAGAACAGAAGAAAAGGTACAGTGGAACTGGGCTTGGCCTTCTTTGTTATCCCTCCCTTGCCCGTAACAGTCTACAACCTATTGATATGATCACTGCAATGTTACAACGGACCTGTTATTTCTGTGACAGTTTTATAAAATTGTGTCTAATCAGCAGTTAGTCTACCTATGTGAGCATTATGCTCTTTGAAAAACAAGATTTGCCAATCAAGAACTACCAGTAGCTTTTGGAGAATATGCTAAATCCTTCTGAGATATGAATTCCTTATTCATTATTTTTTACAACAATCATGTTGCAGATTAAGTAAAAATCTTGTGTTGAATGGAACTTTGGTGGGAATTGAAGACTAGTGGTTTGAAAACTAGCTGCTGCCTAAAGGGAAGAGACAAAACATGGGGACCCAGAGAATGCTTTACAACTTCTGCAAAATGGCATTCAGAAAAGCAAAATAAAGGTTGATGTGCTTGTGTTGATAAGAAGTCCTGACTATCGACACACCAAATGGGCACATTATTTGTCAGTGTGTAGATGATGGGTGTTGCAGTGATGCTCTTTGACACCCAGCAGAATCTCCAGGACAAGCTGGCTGCTGTGATCCACAGGCACTTTGTAACTCTTACCATCAACTGGCTCAGCTTCCCTTCTTCAGGATCCTGTCTTCCTCAGTCAAGAAGACACATTGTAAAGTCCAAAAGCATAGTTTATTAATGCATATGAAAGAAAAATAAGATAACTAAGTAAAATCCATTGTGATGAACTTGTCCAGTTTAGCCATAAAAGATTACATCTTTAACAATCCCAAAAGTTTAGGATCCCAAGTTGTTGCAGTTGAAAGTTAAGAATAAGTTACAGATCCATGTTTCCAGATCTAGGAGCTACATTTAAAAAGTATAAATATACTAAAAGCCAACTCCTGACTCCATGGTTAAAACCACTGCTGCCAGACACACACATACTCACATCTTAAATTATAAACATTCTTAAACAAAGGCTTCTCTAGGCCCTTCCCATACGCCACCTTTTGGGTGTTAACCTTATGCTAATTGGATAATGCCTGTATGATGTATATTAACCCAGCCTCTTGCTGCCCATCATCCACCACATGACTATTTTCTCAGGACCTAATTATGTTTATGTATTGTTATCAAGGCTTTTCTCATAACAAAATCTGTGTCCATGAGTTGTACCTTTGGGAAAGTTCATGTTTATGACTTCTTAGCCATCTGGTGTTAGATTCATTTTGTTTCTCTAGATGTTGTTCTCATGAGGAAAATTCCACACACACATCTCTACATTTTACCTTTGACTGTATAACCCATCCATATTCTAACATTATTTTCTGAAGTGCACTCCAAGCAGAAGAAAACTGGAATTCTATCTCAATCTGAAATTCTATCTCAACCAACGCATCTATTAAAAGGCTGTGGAGGGGATCCCTCTTCTGGAAACTCTCCTTAAAGGGAAGAGTTGAATAAAACTCTGAATAAGAGATCTGAAGTAACAAGCTACAAACAACTGATACTTATAATTAATTCCTGCACCAATAACTAAGGTGTAATTACATTACATTATGATTTTAATTTAAGGGAATATAGAGCTAGTGTTGTGTAGTTGTTTGAGTGTTAGACTATGGGCCTTTGCAGACTGCTAGAAATAGTGCAAATTAAGTCTACTTTAAGGGTTAGGGAATCATGGGAACTGTATTTTATTGTGTCACCAGAGCTCTCTGACAGAGAAGGCTCAATGTCTCAGAAAAAAATTCCCATGATTCCCTAGCACTAACCCTAACCCTTAAAGTGGACTCAATTTGCACTATTTCTGGCAGTCTGCAAAGGCCCTAAGACTCTAGAGACCAGAGTTTGATTTCCTGCTTGGCTATGAAATCCACTGAGTGACCGTGGGCAAGTCATATGCTCTTAGCCTCATGGAAAGGCAATGACAAACTTTCTGTGAACAAATCTTGCCAAGAAAACCCCATGATAGGGTTGCCTTAGGGTTGCCATAACTCAGAAACAACTTGAAGGCACAAAGCAACAACAGCAACATAAAAATATGTTTGGCTCTAATTGTGGGACAACTAAGGTCCAAAGCAGACCTTAGTTTATACAGTGCATGCCCTAATCACAGCTGGAAGCTGTGCAGAGAGTGCAGATAGGGAAAAATCAGCCGATAAAGGAGCAGGGGATGTCCACTCCTTGCCAGCATCCCATGTGGGACCACAGCGGTGGCCTGGATTGGGATGAGCCTGTGCAGTTATCGTGGTCCCATGCTGATTGCCCAATTTCCCATGTCTGCATGACCCCTAACTTTCTGTGTCTGTATCTACTTATACAGTATGAACTCACTAAAGGATGGAGGAATAACACTGCAAGGTGCAAGTAGTGGCTCATATGTTCCTGAATAAAAATACTCACTTTAAAAAAAGGTAAGAGTAAGCATGAACTGGGAGAGTCAAACTGTTAATGCAACAGTAACCAACTCACAACAGCACTACAATTACAATGAAAATTGTAAGTAATTACTTTTTTGAAGTAATTAAGCTCTTTTAATCTGAAAAAAATCTAACTTTGCTAGAGGATGAAATATAAAGCCATGAAGAAATAAATAACAAACTCTATACGTATTCACTCTATGCTACCATCACTGCTGGCCATAGCAGACCTGTTCCTTTTACCAACTACCATCCAGAGGTAGTAAAATCTTAGTAGTATATTTCAACACATGCATACCTTTCTTTTTGCAGATGTATTGAGTAAAACTACAAGAAGTATAACTGCTTCGTTCTTACTAGAAAAAAAATCCAATTTGTACAGAGAATACTGAACTTTATTTATTCAGTTATTTAATAAAAGAAGACTGCAATTTGTTGGGTCAAAATATAGGCTGCCTTGTGCTGCAGTTTTCTATCTAGCCTTTAAGGAACACAGAAAAGTTCAGCTGGATAAAAATCCAGAAATAATTAAACTGGCAAATGAGAGAATGAGATATTGTGCTGTGAGCAGATAAACCAAATTATCAGAGAAGCTTTAAGAGTATAAAAATCCTAGATAGGTTTAAAATTGAATATTTTTGTGTGTGCATGTGTATTGTGTCTATTTCAGAAAAACTCTGCTTATTCTGATAGATGACTGCTACAGCCTGATCATTAACAGCAAATGGCTTTTTCACAGACACAGCGTAATTTAGCTAGTCCACACAAGATCTCAAAAGAGCAATGGAACTCATATATGTATTCTGTCATTTTATATTAGTTCTATGTAGTGAACATTAGATAGAAATGAATAGCGATGAGTGAGGTGAAAAAGGAAACGGGAAATGTCAAAAAGAAGAAGAAACTGTTAAATGGCACCAAGCGCCCGGGTGAGGTGTTTGTCTATCCATGTGCTGCTTGTCTTTCTCAATCTATCATCAGAAAGGACAAGAGACCTCGAGAGGGACAAATGTCCTAAGTCAGAAGGATGGAGTGGGCTAAATCCTCCACTGCCTGAGGCAATAGCATGGTTGCCCTAAACTGTCAGCTTATGGTCTTCACTGCAATCTGCCTCCTGTCAATGTGAGCTTCAAAAAGTGAAATGTGATTCGACTTGTACCCCTCAAAACACAGACTACACACATTTATAAATGATTCAGGAAGAAGCAGGACAATGATTGAGAAGTCAAATGAACAAATGTGAGAAAGATAGCTGTGAAGGTTTACTCTCTTGTTTTTTGGTCTCAAAATTAATGGTGAGAAGTGAAAGACTGTATGGATGTAGCTCACCCAAACAACTCACAGACCAAGGGCTAAGAAGAAGGTAAAGATTACTACATCAGAAAACCTAAAGAGATGGGCACTAACAATGCCTCTGGCATTTTGAAATCCTGCTGGGAGATGCCAGAAACATGCAGATATGATAAAAAAAAAAATCTGGCTGGCATAATTACAGGAATAAAGAAGAGATGACTAAAAGAAGAAGAAGAAGCCGTGTTTTATCATTTCTATTCTCTTCAGTAAAGTTCATAACAAGGAGAGTGCTAATAAGCAGCATATTTAATATAGCCCAAAGAACGGATATTATAAAGAAACCAGGATGGTGCTGCTAAAAACACAACTAGCCTAAGTGCCCTATAGTTGATGTACAGCTGCCCCTCTGTTTTTGCGGGGGATCCATTCTGGACTGCCCCGCCCTCCCGCAAAAACAGAATATTGAAAATTGTCAATATTCAAGCACCATTAGCTTGAATGGTGATGCATGCCCGTGCCCATCCCATTTTGTCCCCCTCCATTTGCCACCTGCAAGGAGGAAGGGACACGGGCTCCAAGTCCACAAAAGTAGAGGGGCAACTGTATATCCAAAATATTAGAGCACCAGGAGGGATGGAATTTTTCACTAAGTTTCTTCTCAAAAATACCAACAAGTAATTTCAACAATTTTCTTCCCACTTCAAGAAAGCCTTCAAAACACACACAGTTTCCAAAGGCTATTCACAACTTTTATTTTGAACAAAATTCACACAGTTGTTTTGAACTTAAAACAGCATTTTGCAAGCAGGGGTTAATATTTCTGAATTGAAATATTACTTTCCATGAAGTAAATGCTCTTTCCTGCACAAAACAACCATATGTGAATTTTGTGTAGAAAAAGTCCCAAGCTTTGAAGATTCTCATCAGACCAGGATTCTTCTCATCAAGCTTTCTCAACACTCAAAATACATGTTTTCCAAACATTTTCAAAATATTTTCTAATAGTCTTTCCATCCCTATCCAAGTGTTACACTCATCACATCTTGCTAAAGGGTAGGTACATAGATAAGGATTTCTGTATATTTCAGAGTAGGAATTTAAGGGAAGATCAACTGAAGCAGAAAAAAATCTTGAAACTGCAATCCTAAAAACAGGTTCCTGTAAAGAAGTCCAACAGAACACATTCTCAGTAGATATGCACCGGACTGTACTATATGATATTAATTAACTTAATTTCCATGACGGAGTATTGTCACAAGATCTAGGATTTTTGTTGGTTTCATTTTTTAAATTTGCAAGCTGGTTTGGGCAGAGCCCTGCTTCTTTAACTTTTCTCAAAGTATTTATGTATTACATATATAATAGTATAATTAAATAATAAATGTAATAATAAGAATAGTCTTAGTGGTTAATATTCTAAATTAAGCCAATTCAAATGAGAAACTTGAAAAGCAATATAGGGGTGAAACAGACCACCCAGAAAGGCAGATCAGGGCCACCCCACAGCCACTCGCTTGGGAACCACACATGTGTGGCTCCAATCCTGCCCATCACTGCTGTTTCAAAGCAGCTTCTGAAAAGGAGGGGTTTTTTACTACTCCTTTACAGGGCGGCTTTTCTGGGATGGAGTGACTTGGGAGCAACTTCCAGATGGCTTGTGGGTGTGTGTCATGTGATCACACATCCCCAAGCCACCAAGAAGCAGGCTTTTTTTTTTTGTCTAAGGCTATAATTACTTGAATTGTTTCTTTTTGACCTTCTAGACTATCTCTAGAAAACACGCCCTAAGAGGAGTAACTTAGAAACTTCTGGATGTTTAGGCTAGGGAAGAGAAGATTAAGAAGTGACATGATAGTGACATGACATGACAGATAATACTTGAAAGAATGTCACATTGAATGTCACAAGAGGCCATAGATACGTACTTTTCCCATTTGTGAGCCATCTAGTACCAATAGGCAAGCTATAATTTGTAGTTTGTGATTATTGTGTGCAGGTAAGTACAAACCATAGTTTACTCATCACCACTTATGAAAGATGAAGGAACATCAACAAAAAGCTCCCCTAGGTTCAAATTCATAATGCCAAACCATTGTGTTACAGCCAAATGCACCTAACTGCTGTGTGTTCTTTGTTCTGTATAATCAGGGAAGGAACATAGTTGGTGGGAGGGAGAGAGAAAGAACTAGAAAACCGTTAGTCTCAGCAAAAGAGTAGACCAGAACAGAGGTCAACTTATCTAAGCCATCAACATGCTGAAAATGATTTGGTATGTGTCAGTATGCATATCCAGAATTGCAAAATCCGAAATATTCCAAAACAACAAAACTTTCTTTCGTAGGTGGCTGAGATAATGACATATTTGCTTTCTGATGGTGCAACATGCTTAAACTTTGTTTCATGCACAATATTATTAAAAATATTGTATAAAATTACCTTCAGGCTATGTGTATAAGGTATTAAACAGAAATGAATTTTTGCTTAGACTTGGGTCCTATCTCCAAGATATCTCAGTATGTACACATAAGCAAGTACAGATATTATGAAATAAAAAAATAAATGAATCCAAAATACTTCTGGACCGAAGGATTTCGATTAAGGGAGACTCTGCCTGTAATGGGATAAACTGGTCACACCCTACAAAAACACACACAAAAATTCTCTGGGGAAGTGCAACCATATATTCTGGGGAAGCAACACTACTACAGCTTCCATGTACTCCAAGTCTTGTCAGCAAGGCAGAGTTGAGGATAAAGCCCATTATTATTTTTCTTCTACAAGCTTTTTTCCCTACACCCCATTCCCTCCATTCTCTGCCACTGAAAATCTTGAACAGGAAATATATTACACCAGCTCCAGGATGTGATAACTTTTGTCTTCTGCCAGAATAAGGAATAAGAGATTGATGTTAACAAATAAACGGAGTTGCCAAATGTTGGCTTCATTTATTTTATGTCACTGTTAACCTTTTAAAAATATTTTCAAAGTTGTGCTTTCACTTATATTATTTTTCTCTTTAAGAATTTTTCAAATGGAAAAAGAAAATACATATCTGTTATAATAATAAAAAACATCCAACTCTTCCTGTTCCATGTAGAACTGGGCTGGTTTGCACTGTCAGTGACTAAAGGAGCTATACAAAGGAAAAAAAAATGCTCTGAATACCTTGAATACTCTGCCTTCAAACTTAAAGAGTCTTAAGTGATATAAAATATGAAGTTCATATCTATCACAGAAGAATTGATGTGATACCATAAGCTGTCCTGTAACGTTTATGGGCAGGGGGAAAGTCAATTGCTTGTGTATCCACATGCTATTCAATCTACATGAATAAAACTACCGTACTTAGATTTTTGTAGAACCTTTATTATGATGTTCTACACACTTTGTTGCATATTAGATTCAAAAACCAGTGATCGGCTTCCCATACTGCATTACGATGGTTACACCAAAGAAACACATTCTGATAGATTAATTTGATTTGAAAGAGGTTAAACAAATCCTGGAAAATTCAAGCCTGAAAACTTGGGATGCAGGAATTCATGCCTAATTACCAGATGCTTTGAAGAGGCAGCTTTGAAGACGCAGGCTCCAATTTGTTGTTATGGCTCATGAATTTGATTATTATTTTTTAAAAATATAGGACAGAGTCCAGAAACCTGGACATTTTGTTGGCACAGGTAAGTATTGGCATGGTCTAGTCTATAAAATATATAATAGAATCACAAAGCATGCCAACTGATTTTTTTCTATAAGGTCCCCACATGGCACAAAGTATATTTTTGCACACTGCTCAGGAGAGCAAACCACTGTATTATGTAGAAGATAAAATAGATGTCGGGAAACACAGCAAAGATGTTTGTGGATGTGGTTTTTGAGGGAAAATCTAGAGTCAATCCAATGCACAGAAAGGCAAAATGGGCTTGTATAAAGTGAAAGAAATGTTTTTACTTCCTTAATATGTTGTTACTATGTTAACACAATCACTTAATTCTATCAGTCTCTATTATAGTGTCAAGCTAATTTACATCCCAGAACATAAAGGACTGCTTTTAGCAATCTCATTATCACTTTCCTTTCAGGCACTGTGCAGGTGAAAATGACATTTTCATTATGTCTCTAAATAAAAGATGGGTGTAGGTGGGAAACGGAAATGAAAATTCTTCCGTACCTCACTGTAGTTATGTTTGGCATGGCTACACAAACAATCAATTCTGCTTTCAAGGACCTGTGGGATTAGATAAAGTGAGTATGTTGCTAAGATGAAAACATGATACTATTTAGGAAAACTATAAAATTTATCAGAAGGAAGTGATATCCAGTATTTCTCTAGTGGTACACACACCAAAGAAAAGAGCTATGTCCCATTAAAGCAAAGATTAATGGACATAGCAAAACCTCCTCCATTTAAAAATAAATTTACCAAGCAACCTGATTTGTTTTCATATAAAACTACACACATAAAATTGCTTAGATTCCCAAAGGAATCCTAGCTGTTCATTCCCATCAAAGAGGGAAATTGTCTGCTTTCAAACTACTGTTCCAATACTTCTGCTGGATTAATAATATATTTTAAATGGGATTCAAACTTATGTGGGGATGTGGTGGCTTAGTGATTGAGATGCCAATTCTGATGAGCATAAAATTGGAAGGTTGGCAATTCGAGGTCTGAGTGCTGCATGATGGAGTAAGCTCCTGTCACTAGTCCTAGTTTCTGCCAACCTAGCAGTTTGAAAATGCAAATAGATAAATAAGTACCACTTCGGTGGGAAGGTAACAGCGTTTGGTGCAGCCACACTGGCCACATAACCACCAGAACAGTCCTCGAACAATACTGGCTCTTCGACTTAGTAACGGAGATGACCACCGCCCCCTCTAGTCGGTTATGACTAGACATTCATGTCAAGGGACTACTTTCATCTTTACCTTTTTTTCAAACTCACAGGTAAACACAGATAATGTAAATTTCCCTAAGGAGATTTTCCTAATTTTACTAATTTCCTTAACATCATTTCATTGGGAGCAGGCCTATGAGAAGATAACCAAGACTGGTACATCCATATGTATAATTTATGAATCAATATTTTGAATTTCCTGGACATTTCAGTAATCACTGATAATAAGAAAACGTTGTAAAAGACAAAACAATAAAAGGGTTGTTTCATAAGTACAGTTCATCCCATTCCTGTTAATACTCTGATTCAATTGCTCCATAACAGTAATGTATTTCTCACTAAACAGATTTTTCATAATTTTAGACATGATCCATCCAATGCTAGATTCTATTGGTGTCAATTCATTCTATACTTATACAGACCGGAACATTCCTCTCAATATCATGTTTCTTAAGTCTTTCCCCCCTGTGAAGCATTACATAAATTCTTTAAAAAAAACAACTCAAAAAGGTTGCCTTTAATTTTTTTTTATTCTTATTAAAATATGTGTATACCATAAACCACACCATACCATAAACCTGTCACATATTTATGCACCTAAGCTATTCCACAAGTCAGTTTATAATCTGGACCCAATTATATTCAGCAATTTGTTTCAAAGAGAACAACAAAAACAGTACTATGAATTGTTCCTAGCCAAAAAAAAAAAAAGAAAAAAAAAGGGGGGGGGGTAATTCTTATGAAAAAGCAAATTAACATATAATGTACATATAACATACTTAGTGACCCTTTTGTTATCATATTATGAAAACATGAAAATGGAATTTATTATTGGCTCTTAGTTTCTCTCTGCTGGCTCCAGTTACTAGCATCTGAAACAGCATTTTGGGGGGAGTGGGCTGTTGAGCCCAGGAGACACATCACAATATTTCTATCAAAGGAAGGATAGTAACAGTTTATTCTTCTGAGATAGAACTCCTTTATGTACCACTTTGTATATGGCAGGAAATTATTGATTCACCATCCATCAGAGATACAAAGATTTTTTTAGTCTGATAGTTTTATGGATAAAGCTTTTCTCTTGGTGCACATCATAAAATTGGTAGTCATATAATGGGCTATTACTGCATACAGAAATGGCATCCCAAATGTAAAAGTTATTCTGAATCATCATCACTTCTGCATAGCAGTATATCTCTTGTAATGCTATGAGTATGATTTACCATATCCAGCCTGCTTATGATAACATGGAGTCAGAGATCTCACAAGACTGCAATGATTTCATCTGCAAATGGCTGAAGAAAAAGCTTATGGAAAAATTTTCTGTAGTACCATCTAAATGGAATACTTTTAAAATGTTCACTTTATTTTTATATTGCAGAAAGCATTTAATGTTTTTTAAATCCATATATAATATAAAGGTATATGATCATTCAATGAAAAATTACTCTTTGATTCAAAAGTAGTACCTCCGAAATGAAAAACCTGTTATTTTCATTAGTTTGTTCAAAGAAATACTTCACACCAAAAATATAATGCAATTCTAAACCACTTATTTTTCAAATTAAATTGTCATCTAAAAGCTGGTGGCAGCAATCTATGAACTCTCTTGAAGAATGCATCCTATAAGCATTAATCAACAATTCAGCTTTCCCACAGACATACCAAAGAAAAACATGATATAGGATCAGAACAGAATAAGCCCAGTCCACTTGTTGAGCCTTTTTACACCTGAAGACAAATTTGGGAATTCTAGTGATTTCTTGAACAGTTCAAGTCTCTCATCTTACCTCATCTCCTATGCAGAATTACTGCCCCCATACAAATATGTTGTCATGCAAGGTTTGTCCTGACAAATTTATCGTGTCAGTTTCTACATTATTTTCTTCAGATGGGGGAAAAACGGTACCAGAACACTGAATGAGAAACAGTGGATATTTAAAAAAAAAAACAAAAAACCAAAAACCTAAAAAACTTTTAAATGGATGGGAAAGACTAGTAATTGTTTTTATGGAAAATTGCTTACCTTCTGGCTCCTCAATCTAAAATTGCTTACCTTCTGGCTCCTCAATTTCACTCCTTTGTAAGAAAGGAATAAAAATGCATTTATAAAGAAGATACAATTCTGCACCTGCATTCTGAAGGGGATGAGTGCTATACAAGTTCAGTCGCTACTATCCCACTGGAACTGATATGATTTTAATGCAGTTGGAAGGAATACAGCAAACTTCCTCACATGCTACCTGTGACCATGTCAAAAAGCCAAAGGAACTGTTCTTAATTGCTTTTAATTCTTTCGGCCAAAGCAACCAAACAGTCTCTGCAGCTAATGGGAAAAAGCTTCAACTGTTTATTCAGGCTGAGTTCCATGGGCCTTTGTTCCTAACTGTGTCCTTCTGAGAAAAACTTTCTGACAGCAAATATACAATAGAAAACTGCAGTATCTGTTATCTCAGTCTGATTAATAAAGACTACTACAGGCAAAAGTAAACTGTCAATAGAAATGTCAAAGGGTATCTGGTGTGGTCATGATATTGTAATAATAATCAAAGCAAATAATACTTTCTCACAATATATGGATCTTTGGCATTTGGTAGAAGCCACAATCACTTGAATAACATGGGGATAAATAACTGGATTTCATAGTTCCTCAGCTTGTTGGCATGGTTTCATTATCACTCTGGAAGACAAACAGAAATTACTCAAACAGACAGGAAGTATATCTATACTATAGCTGTTCACAAATGGTCTTTCAATATCCTCCACACTATTTGTGAGTAGAAAAGTTAGGAAGAACATTTCACTCCATTTACATCACTTTCCCCAAATGGAAATTACCCAAATAGACCTTTCTGAAAGAGAAAAGCTTCTGAACATTGAAGAGGTTCTTCTCTTCATAAATTCAGTCTCCATGTGAGGACAGTGGTGGCAATGAGCACAGAAAGAGAAAGGTTAGCACACTCCTTCCATCTGCAAGATTACGTTACCTGTACTAGTATTGTCAAAAAAGAGCTTAGATGAAGTATGAACATGGCTGCACTGCAACCAATCTGAAAGTACAAAAAAGAAGCCCATATCACATCAATGGACTGTACCACCTAAATGTGCCTAGGTGTCCAGCTTCATAGATTTCATCTTTAAGCATCTAGCTCCCCAGACTATGTAATACTGTGACTGATTTGTTCACTGTACCAACAGACAGAAACTAAACACAAGACTTTAAAAAACATAAAGGCTGCATCAAGCTTTCTGATATATATCAATCCATAGCTCAGCTGTTTGTTTGTTTCATAAGCCACCTTTCTCCCAGAAAGAGACCCAAGGTGGCTCACAGATAAAATAGTTTTAAAAATTTACAATAAAAAATTAAAACAATTAAAATCATCTTGCTAAAACCATATAAAATCACACAAAACATACACACACAAAAAGCCATAGAGCTCACACATCGTATAAAAGCCTCCCTTACAGTGATTCTCTATTAAAAGGCTGCCTGAATAAAAACATATTTGCCTGCTGGTGAAAGGAAAGCAGGGATGGGACCAGCCTAGCCTCCCATGGAATGGAATTCCAGATGGTGGGAGAAACCGATGAGAAACCGATGAGAAGCAAGACTGTGATGGTGACAGTACGAAGAGAAAACCTTTCACTGTAGATGTTAGGACCCTTGCTGCACAGCAAACAGGGCTGTCAAACACTGCTTGCCAGCTATGCAGCCAGAACTCTCTCCAGTTTTCAATACATGGACGTCTCTTCCATCTCCCATATGCTTACCCGCTATGACTATGCCAATGACAGTTCAAGAAGTGTAAGGTAAACAGACATTGTCAAGAAGCCTGATAAAGCTTTTGCAATCTACTCCATTTGCAAAGACAAACCATCTACACTTAATCTTTCAGACACAGGAGCTAAGAAAAAGAAAACAGGGTGAAGGCCAATTTCCCCCCCCTACTGACCAGAAAAGCAGCCCAAACAAACAATGGCAAACCATACAATTCTAAGTACCAACTTTAATTAAGTAGTATGAATCACCATTATCACACACTAGCCAATCTGTTTTTAAAGTACATTTTAGATAAGGACATATCTATACTTTACAACTTTTTAATCTAAGTTTTTCTACAATAACATGGGTTTCTGTTAAAAGAAAATAATTATTCATGGTTAATGCATGTGATAAAAATTATATTTTTATGTGAACAACCAGAATATTTCCCACAACAAAAGACTGATAATCTCTAACAAAACAGTTAATTATAGCATAAGTAAAGATCATGGAGTCAATTCTTTTCACAGTTTTCTGATTCTCAGGATAAAAAAAATGCAAACAACCCCCTAATCTTCTATTGTTGCTATGAATGTAATCATATAAAACTAACTTTTAAAGTTATGTGAAAAACACCAATTATCTTGAAACATACCTGGGGTTGATCTAGTCAAGAAGAGGCATAGAAACTAGAGTGAATTCCACAGAACAGATTCCTGTTTTCTTCCCACAATTGTGTGAAATTGCAAGTTCACACAGGTTGCGAAATCCATGCTTATTTCTCATGTTGTCATCCAGTTCTTTTTCTTTCATGTGTCATGCAATTTCTACACAGTGCATGGGTAACTTATACAATCCACTTTCGTTGAAGTTGTACTACACATGGTAGAAACAGGTTTATATGGCTATGCCACACAATACAGATTATTACCCAAAGTATTAGGGTTCCAGGAGGACACCCATAAATTAAAATGTTTAGAGGAATTTGAATAGCTCAAATAAGATTATATTTTGGCTGGGGTAACAACTGGCCTTGGGATTGCAACCCTATTTATATTGGTTCCAAATTACACAGAACTCCAGAAGCAATTCCAAATAAGTTTTGTAGTTTTATTAAGAAAAATAATCAATGCATTGGCTATTACAATAGTCTAAGAGTGAAATATCCAAAGCCTAGACAAGCAAATGGGCAGTCTCAATGGTCAAAAACTGGAAGTTACATGTCTTAGCAGCTGTCTCAATAAAGAAGCGTAGGGAGAAGTGATCATCCAACAGGATTCCAAAGATCTTGGAAACCAAGACAAGAACCAGTGTGTAACCCTCTAAACACAGTGAACGGCATGAAAGTGGGGCTACTGGGCTGTCAAGCTGAAACACCATGATCTCTGTTTTTCCATGTTCAGCTTAAGACAGCTGAACATGGGAAAACAGAGATCATGGTGTTTCATGGCGAATGGTCATCCATAGAGAAACACTCCACAGGCAGTCTGGCGTGGACTTCCATACAGTAGAATCAGTTGAATCAAAGCTCTGGAATATTTGAATGTTATCTACACAGATGTGATATTAGAAACCAAACTCTGAAATAAGAAATCCAAGGGGAAGCATATATAATGAAAAAAGATGACCCGATACAGATCCTTGAGGAATCCCTACAGTTTCAGGGAAGGTTGTTGACAAAGCTTCCCAAAATAAAACAGCAGAGGAATGATAAAAAAAAATTAAACCAGGACAGAGTATTACCTGTTATTCCCAATGACACCAACCATAGTAACAAGATCTTATGATTCCAAGTGTCAAAGGCTGCAGAAAGATCCAACAGGATCAGCATCCATGTTTGCTGCTGAGCCTTTGCCACTAAAATATCATTTACTACATGAGTCACAGCCATTCTTGTAAAATGAACTGTCCAAAACCCTAATCGAAAATGGATTAGAAAGGAAGTTGTGTGTGACCAAATAAGGGCTCAATTAGGAAAGGGCTGCTCTCTCCAGAACTTTAAAGAGAAATGAAAGGAGGAACACAGGACATTAGTTAACACAAAGAGAAGGAACCAGGGAGTGGTTCTTTAATACAGGGCACATGGTAGCATGCTTAAAGCAGCCCAGAAAAATACCCTTTAAAAAGCAGCATGTGGCTTATATAAGGCAGAATCAAAGGCAGGAGAACTGAATAAAGAAACAAAAAAAAAAGGAAAAGGAAAAGGGCAGTAGGACAGAAAAGAGGGGCAGTGGGCAACACAATCTGACCCGTAATGGCTTCTGTAATAGAGGAAATTTGGAATTCTGCCTCTGATGATAAAGACATAGGGCCTTTATATACTGCCAGAAATAATGCAGCTTGAGTCCACGTTAACTGTCCTGGCTCCGTGCTAGGGAATCATGGGAACTGTAGTTTATTGTGGCACCAGAGCTCTCTGACATAGAAGGCTCAATGTCTCAGAAAAAAACTACAGTTCCCATGATTCCCTAGCACTGAGCCAGGGCAGTTAAAGTGGACTCAAGCTGCATTATTTCTGGCAGTCTGTAAAGGCCCATAGTCTGAGCCAAAGGTTGTGGTAAATTATGTTATATTCTCAAGGGGGGGGGGAAGAGGGAGGAGAGGAGGAAGGAAGGAAGGAAGGAAGGAAGGAAGGGGGAGGGGTGTGGGGTAATATAAGTTTCCTAAGACTTCAGCCTTTGTAAAGGAAACAAAAATATTTAAATATCAAAAATACCAAAGCCAAACCTGTTAGAGTCTGGCATTAAAAACAGCAGAGTAGTAGAAATGTGCTTTTGTCTAACTATACTTCCCTAAGAACTCAGACTGACTGAAAAAACAACAAACACGTAGTTCGTAGTTTAAAAAACAATGGCTTTAATCAATATTTACATAAAAGAGACTATATCCTAATCTAGCTAGTGAATAGTTCAGATAAAGAGAAATATTTATCTCACCATCTTGCAAAAGAAAGTTGAGAGAGCAGAAAGATGGGAACAGCTCAGCTGAAAATCTTGAGAGAGAAAGTCTGTTAATCTCAAAGAGAGTGAGCTATGTCACAAGGTTAATTTGAATAAGAGAGAGAAGAGAGAGTTTCCAAGCAGGAATCCCTATTTATCTAAGGAGAATGTGAAGATCTTCCAATAATCCCCTTCTTATTCTCTTGGACCGACGTTAAGGATTTTCATCTCTTCACGTAGTCTCTGGAACCGATCTCTTGGTAGAGGTTTAGTAAGGATGTCAGTAATCATCACTTCAGTGTTGCAGTACTCTAAGTGGACATGTCATTTTGACACATCTCTTGCACTTTGTGGAAGACAATGTCAATATTCTTCTTGAGACACTTTTCACTCTCAGAAATCTTGATGCAGCTTTGATTATCTTGCATCAAAATGATTGGTTTGGGTTCTGTAATCCCAAAGTCCAGAAGTAAATTCTGCAACCATTTGAAACACACTCAGCATCAGTATAAGAATCTGTAATTGTGGATTGCTTCTAATTTGTCCAACTTACAGCTCCTCCATCATAGAAAATCAGGTTTCCACTGTTTGATTTTGTCTGCCAGATCTGCAGCCTGGTTTGCATCCACATAAGCGATCAGTTGTGGTTGGTTACAGGCTGGCAGCATCAGTCTGTGATTTGCAGTTCTTTTTAAGTATCTGGCAACTCTCTTCACTGCAATGAAATCTCCTTCAGTAGGAGAGTTGACCATCCTGCATAAGATACCAACAGCATTTGCAATATCAGGTCTGGTGAAATTGGCTATGTATAGGAGTTTTCCAACTGCAGCCCTATATTTGTCTCCATTTTTTAAAGGTTCGGATTTCTTAATGTCCTTTAAGAATCCTACTTTCATTTGAGTTGGCATAGCATTTGCATCTTTCAGGCAAAGATTCATTATCTTCTGCTTCTGTATAAGGAAGAAACTTCCATCACTACTTCTTTGTATTTACACTCCAAGATAGTGTGAAATGTCTCCCAAATTCTTGATATCAATCTCTCTGTTGAAATTCTGGATTATCTCTTCACTATCTGCTTTGTCCTCACTGCACAGGATCAGATCATCAACATAACTTGTGATATAAGTCGATTAATTATTTCTGAATCTCTTGTACACACATTTGTCAACAGTACCTGGAATGAACCCCTCTTTCATAAGAAGCTGGTTCAGTTTCTCACTCCATGCTCCGGCAGCCTGTTTTAAACCATAACGTTCTTTTGCAATTTGCATACAAGATGTTCTTTTCCATGTACTTGGAATCCTGGACATTGTTCCGTATATAGTTGTTCAGACAGCCTGCCATAAAGAAAAGCTATCTGGATGTCCAGATGTTGAACATTCATTTTCTTGTAGACCGCAACAGCTAGGAGAGTTTTGATGGTTGTGTGTGTGACTACTCCAGCAAAAGTTTCATTGTAGTCTTCACCATACTTTTGACTGTAGCCTTTAACCACAAGTCTTGCTTTGTATCTCTGAATCTCCCCTTCTGCATCTTGCTTTGTTGTAAAGACCCATCTACAGCCAATTGCTCTTTTTCCTTCTGGCAATTCTGACAAAGTCCATATCTTGTTTTTATATAAAGATTGCATCTCCTCACTAGCAGCTTCTCAGAATCTGTCTTTGGCAGTCCCTTGATCTTTTTCCAATCAGAGAGTTTTGGAATTCTTTCCTCTGTGGCTTGATAAGAGAATCTGTCAGGTAGCACACCTTTATTGGAGTGTTCTGCCCTTCTCACCTGGACTTGGATACCTGGCTCTGCTTCTTGCACACTATTCAGTTGCATCATTAGGCTGGTCCACTGCCAGTGTAGCCCCTTCTGGATGCAAGACCTCTAGAGGACAAAAGAACACATGCTCTGGTCGCTCGTGGGAGTCTTCTTTCACTGCACATAAATCTGCATAGACATCTTGGTTTGGATTAGATTTAGGCTGTGGTTTTGTAACATAAACAACACTTAACACTTAATTTTATTGTGTGTCCATATGGATTTAGAATTCTGTAACCATTTCTAGCATAACCAACAAAAAATCCCTCTTCATGTCTGCAGTCAAGTTTGCCTCTTTTCTGCTTGGGAATATAGGTAAATGTTTGCTTCCAAAAATCTTTAGATGATTTAATTTAGGATAACTCCATGCCATAACTGGAATGGAGTTAAATCTTTGGATTAGTTGGCAGTCTGTTACACAGATATGCAGCAGTCATGATGGCTTCAGACCAACAATGAATGCAAAGATCTTCCAACAGGAGAAAGGGAGGGAGGGAACGAGAGAGAGAGACAGAAAGAGAGAGATTTGGCACACTTTCCAAAGAAAGAGGTCTGCCTGGTCCCATATGCTGCTGCTCAGCAAATAATATTTTACTTCAGCAGCTGTTAACATCTTTAAACTTTAAATTCTGGTCAAACCAAAAATCTGAAACCCAGCAATAATTTAGAATCCTGACTTATTTGCAAAGCTAAAACTAATATTGGTCCTACCTGGAACATATCCATTAAGATCAATGGGACTTAAATCAACTGTGACTAACTAAACCCATTCATTTCAATAGGTCCACTGTAGAGAAGACTAATGTTGGATTTAGTCCCAGTTTAAACCAGCAACCACATTCTAAATCAGAAAGTAAACTGGATCCCCTAGTTTGTACTTCTAGGTATTAAACTAACTAGAATTCTACATGGTGTACTTCTAGAGATGGTGTACTTCTAGAGATTAAACTAATTATAGTGCTAGATCAGGGGTAGGCAACCTAAGGAAGGCCCCGGGGCCGGATGCCATTTAGGGCTTATACTGGGTTTGGAAACTAATAGGCAGCCAGTGGAGAGACCTTAGTACAGGTGTTATGTGATCTCTCCTAGATGTATCTGATATTAGTCTGGCTGCCATATTATGCACTAATTGAAGTTTCCGGACCAAGCACCAGGGTAGCCCATGTAGAGTGCATTACAGAAATCAAGATGAGAGGTTACCAGCACGTGTACCAGAGTTTCAAGGTCCCTTACTTCCAGGAAAGGGCGCAGCTGGCGTATCAGCCGAAGCTGATAACAAGCACTCCTGACCATCGCATTTACCTGATTAATCATCTGGAGCGACGGATCCAGAAGCACCCCCAGACTGCGAACACAGTCCTTCACGGAGAGGACCTCCAGTCCTTCATGGAGGTTGTATCCCTATACCTGGTTTCGGGGTCACAACTGTGAGTACCTCCATTTTATCCGGATTCAGTCTCAATCTGTTTTTCCTCATCCAGTCCATTACTGCCTTAAGACAGTCATTGAGGGAAGAGAAATCTTTGGAAGCCGAAGCTGAAGACCAAGACATGGGAAAATATATCTGGGTGTCATCAGCATACTGATAACACCCAGCCCCATGTCTCCGGATGATCTCTCCCAGTAGCTTCATATATATATTAAACAACATCGGGGATAGAATGGCCCCTTGAGGGACCCCACATGTAAGCTCCCTTTTTGTGGAGCTACTGTCCCCAAGCAACACCCTCTGGATCTGCCCGTGAGGAAGGAGCGGACCCACTGCAATGCAGTGCCTCCGATTCCTAGCCCGCATAGGTGATCCAAGAGGATATTGTGAGATCCAGAAGCACCAACACGGTCACACTACCTCTGTCGATGCTCAAACGTAGGTCATCAGCCAAGGCAACCATGGCAGTCTCAACTCCAAATCCCGTCCTAAAGCCAGTTTGAAATGGATCTAGATAATCCGTTTCTTCCAAGACAGCTTGGAGTTGAAGAGCAACTGCCCTCTTGATCACTTTACTCAAAAAATAAGGTAATAAGGAGACTGGCCTGTAGTTATTCATATCCAGGAGGTCCAGGGAAGGTCTTTTCAGAAGTGGCTTGACCGCCACTTCTTTTAAACAAGGTGGAACATAACATTCCCTGAGGGATACATTGATGACGTCCGTGAGGAAGTTCCTCAATGTATCCCCTCCCTGGACGGCCAGCCATGATGGGCAAGGATCGAGAGGGCAGGTCATTTTCCTCTCTACCAAGGAGCTTGTCCACGTCATTGGTACTCACAGAGTGAAACTGATCTAATATAATTTCATTAACGGAGTTGCTGGACACCTCATCAATTAATTCTGTTGAAACACTGACATCTAAGTTGGCTCTTATCTGATGACATCTAAGTTGGCTCTTATCTGAGAGATTTTATCTGCAGAGAAGTTGTTAAACACATCACAGCAGGCCGTTGTCGGGTTAAGTAGTGGGTTTTGCGCAGGTGAAACCTGTGTCAGCTCCCCTACTACCCTAAACAGCTCTGCTGGACGGGACTCTGCAGACGCAATGCATGCAGAGCAGAAAGATCTCTGCGCTGCACGCATTGCCTCTCGATAGGAATCAAGGAAATTCCTATGACAAGTCTTGTCAGATAAGAGTCGAGTTTTCCGCCAGGTGCGCTCCAGTCATTGTCCAACCTGCTTCATTTGCCTAAGCTCTTCAGTGTACCATGGCTTACGATTAGAAACGGGCTGGAAAGGATGCTTGGGAGCGATCGTGTTGATAGCCTTGGAGAGATCAGTGTTCCAGGTATTAGCCAAAGCTTCGACAGAATTATTGGCATTTCCAACCATTAAACCCTATAGGGCTTTCTGGAATCCAATTGGATTCAGCCGTCGAGGACGGACCATTCTAATAGGTCCATCACCCTCAGTGGGGCGGGTCATGGCTCTTAGTATCATCTTGACCAGGAAATGATCCGTCCATGACAATGCGGTGGTTTTAATAACCTCCGCCCAGGATATTCTTGTTCTGTACTAAAGACCGCATCGAGAGTATGACCTGCACAATGAGTGGGCCCGACAACCAATTGGGATAGGCCCATGTTTGTTATGGATTCCATGAACTCCCGAGCCACACCTGGAAGATTCAACATGCTGGTCTCAAGTGGGATGCTGAAGTTGCCCAAAACTAAAAGTCTGGGCGACTCTAACAGCAACTTTGAGACCAGCTGTGTCAGCTTGGTTAGGGAGTCTGCTAGACAACGGGATGGTCGGTATACTAGCAGAGTCCCCAAACTATCCTTGGTCCTCAGGCTTAGGTACATACACTCGAAGTGGACTGTGTTCTGGACAGGTATCCTGATCAGACTCAGATTGGTCTTATGTACCAGAGCCACTCTGCCCCCCCCCCCACAACCTGTTCCAGAGAATAGGACCCAGAACAATGTATGCAAGCTACAGGAAAAGAGATTCCACCTCAACATTAGGAGGAACGTCCTGACAGTACGAGCAGTTCAACAGTGGAAGAATCTGCCTTGAAGAGTGGTAGAGTCCCCTTCTTTGAAGGTTTTTAAATAGAGGCTGGATGACCATCTGCTGCGGGTGCTTTGATTTTGAGTTCCTGCATGTCAGGGGGGCTGGACCGGATGGTGTTTGTGGTCTCTTCCAACTCTATGATTCTATATGCAAATTTGTAGAGAGAAAATTGTTGGTATTCCACCAAAAATTAGGGAGTTTTTCCTGCTAAAGGCAGGAAATTTTAGAGCATATACTGAAAGGTAGGTGCTTAAATAAAATGTTGTTTAAATAATTTTAAGGCCCAGGTCCTCCAACCTCCAACAGAACAAATGTATGCATAATGTGTATGACAGGAAACAGTAGCCCCATTATTCTTAATAACAAAAGCTTCATAATTAACTTTTTATCTACAGATAATATCATCTAATCTTGTAATCACCGTGTTTTAAAATTAAAGCTGAGTGAGACTTTTGATAAAAGAAGATGGGGCCTGCAGAACAAAAAGGCAGGGCAGAATATTGGGAGGGAGGGGGAATAGACATCTAAACAGATGAATCTTTAGGATGGGTGCTGCTGATAAGAGAATGACAACAAAGATTTCAGCCTATCAGAAAAACAACATATGGAACTCTGTTCCTGCATTTATTTCCTCACTTTTTAAATTCTAGGGACTAGTTGAAATGGCATATTTCTATTTAGTTATTTTGCTTCATCTGCTTCACTTTGAGGAGCTTTTGAATTACAAAATAATTTTAATGAAGTGCTGGCTCATTATTATTACTCTCACAGCATGCAACAAAGCCTTGTAATATTCATTTCATTAGAATTTACCTACCTCTGGTAATAAATAGGGTTGCTTATGCACACCACATATTCCTTATGCAGTTGGGTGCTATAATTCCAAAGGAGAGTACTTAAAGAAATAAAGTCCTTACAAGAAAAGTACTAGTGATTATGGTTGCCCTATCTACAGGTGTCTACTGAAGTTTATGGGAATCAAGTCCCACTCATGGGCCACAGGCAAGGTCAGGTAAGAGGTCCAGCTCGGCAAGAGGTCCTCCTCAAGCCACACACACACACACACACACACACACACTTTAATTGGATGTGTGTTGGACTATGACTGTGGAGACCAGGGTTCCAATTCCCCATTTGGCCATGGAAAGCTACTGGATGACCTTGGGCAGTCACTCAGCCTGACAAAACTCCATGACAGCATTGTTTTAGGGTCCCCATAATTCAGAAACTACTTGAAAGCACAAGAACAACAAAGCCTACAAGGCAACTACTGCATTTTGACTGGGTGGCTGTCAGAGACTGTCTAGGGGTGGGTCTTTGTTCTGCCCCTCTACATCCTGGCAGAAAAAGCTAAGCACATTTAAGAGTGGCAGTAAATTTGGTAGTGTGGTCCAGTGTGCAGAGAGCAAGTCACGCTCAGTAATTGTCATTGTACTGTCATTGCCCTAGTTTACCAAATCAGAGAGGATTATGAGAACATGCCAAGGAAATGATGGCAGGATTCATTGTTGTGTTTCATTCTAAAACTCCCCAGATTGTTTAAAGTTTTCTGAGGTTTCTGATCTTCTCACAGTCAACAATTTTTCAATTGCAGGGGGAAGGGGAAGGAGAACTGAACCCTGATCTGCAGAGACTTAGGAACTATGCAGATGGGCAGCTCTGGGCCACCCCTGCAAACGGCGGATCGGAGCCACGGCAACCCCATGCCACGGTTCTGATCCTTTCTTTTGCCACCCCAAAAAGAGTGGCAAAAGGCTGCCATAAGAGCTGGCACCACTGCTCTTCCGTGCCCTTTCAGCGCAATATGTCTGCATGCTGTGCCGGGAAGGCGTCCTGACTCCATGCACCGTGCATAAGGGCGCACGGCATCAGAACAGCATCAGGGTTGGGTTGGGATGGTGGCATGCAGCTGCCCCGCCCCAACTCTACCCCCAGGCCAGCTTTTTAGGCCAGTCTGCATCGGCCCATAGTCAAATGCTCAAACCACTACACTCTACAACAAAGATGTAAGGGTAACTGTGTGTATGTGTCCATGTGCACATACAATGAAACAAGGATCTTAGGACCCTTTTACAGTATTCATTTCTAGCACAATAATAACATCTTATGGAATCCTAGGGATTGTAGTTTAGTGAGGCATGAGAGCTCTCTGGTTGACAATACTAAATGCCCCTTCCTACATTGCAAATCCCAGGATTCCATGGGATGGAACCATGACAGGTAAACTGTAATCACAGTACTATACATAAAAGGGTCCCCTGGTTCTGGTCATCTACATAATCCTCTCTTCGCTTTGCTTGCTTTTGTTGCTTACCCCAAAAGTTGTGTGTTTGTTGGGGGCAGGGGTCGGCAACCTTTTCTTACCTGGGGCCGGTCCCTTCTGGCGGTCCCTTCCGGTGGGCCGGGGGGGTGGCAGCGCACACGCACGCGCCCCGCACGCCACCGCTGCCGCGCACGCTGCGGCCGCCATTTTATTTTCCAAAATGGTGGCCGTGACTCGTTTACGTATGCGCAGTACTTCTGTGCATGCACAAATGAGTCGCAGCTGCCAAAACGCTCAGCGGAGGTGGCGGGGTCGGCAGGGGCCAGTAAGCGGGGATTGGCGGGCTGGAACCGGCCCATAGGCCATAGGTTGCCGACCCCTGGTTTGGGGGAAGGGTTGTTTCCCCCTTCCCTAGTCTTGAGTCTATTTTGCAAATAAATTTAACAAGTATTAAGTTTTAAAACAGCAGCTTTTAAAAAAATGTTTCAAAGGTGTGATTGAAGTATTGTATTGGGACTTAGGAGAAACAGATTCAAATCCTCATTGAGGTATAAAAGTCACTAGGTAATTTAAGGCAATTTCTCACTCTCAGTTTGATGTGCACATCATAGGGTTGTTGTAAAGATAAAGCAAAACAGAGAAGAGTGATGCGATCACCTTCAACCCAATACAGGGAAGGGTGGGATATAAACATAAATTATTTTTAAATGACTAATAAGCTATGATTTCGGCAACTGAATTACAACCATTATCCAATCTTGCCTATTTTTACAGCCCTTTTATACAAACATATCACCACACTTGAAGCAAAGTCATTCTCCTATGGTGCATTTGTCATAATATGCATGTATTTCTCACAAAGATACATATATTTTGAATCAATCTTTAACCAACAGAATGCAAATAGACCAAGATGGATCAGAAAACTGGACTTACACAAATCACAGTGCTCCATGATTAAAAGACAGTTGGATTTATTCTTCATAGGGTTGTTTCCAATGTACAGGCCAATTATGCAAATTTTAAAAGTATAAGCTTTTAAAAATCATGTAACTATACTATCTCATTGGAACTCTTTACTAAAAAAACAAAAAAACTTCAAATACCCACTGCCTTCTATGAACAAGTGGCATGATCACTACGTAGAAAAGGTGTCTTCTCTGTACATCATGTCCCTTCATCCCGGCCTATGTGCTAAACCACAGCTAGGGACATTTTGGGTGTGTCTAAGGTCGAGGTTAGGAGAGGTTTGTTTAAGGACAACACCGGGGGTCACCCCTATGACATTACTGGGATTTGGTTGTGGGCTGTTGTTGTTGTTGTTGTGTGCCTTCAAGTCATTTCTGACTTATGGCAATCCTAAGGCTAGCCTATTACAGGGCTTTCTTGGCAAGTTTCTTCAGAGGGGGGGTTGCCATTGCCATCCTCTGAGGCTGAGAGAGTGTGACTTGCCCAAGGTCACCCAGTGGGTTTTCATGGCCAAGTGAGGATCTGTTGGAAACCAAGTCCCAAATCTCAGAACCTGAGATGCTCCTGGCTAGGCAACTCTAGGAGGGAGACAAGCTAAACCAAGAGCCTAGTAGACACACAAAATAACAACTATAGATCTAAACACACTGCAGTTGTGTTCCAAACACACTGCAATAATCCAGTTTGAGATCACTTTAACTGCCCTGGCTCAGCGCTAGAGAATCCTGGGAATTACAGTTTATTGTGGCAACAGAGCTCTCTGACAGAGAAGGCTAAATGTCTCACAAAACTACAGTTCCCAGAATTCCCTAGCATTGAGCCAGGGCAGTTAAAAGTGGTCTCAAACTGGATTATTTCTGCATATCAGTAGCATTAGACAACAGATGTTAATATGTTATTTGCAGCAGAAGTAAAATACACTCTGAATCCTTGTAGAACCTTGTTTACAGCACAAATAGGCCAGGAAATTACTACTTCTAGCCTCAGATCAATTGTTTTAAAAAACAAAGAATCATTTGTAGTCAAGGCAAACTATTTCTATTAGACAAGGGATGCTGGGCTAAGCTTAAGATTCTTGCTACCTTTCTCTCTGAGGAATATTTGAGGTGCCATAAATCCCTTTTCTTAAAAAAGCTGTGTGACAGAGAATAAAACTACTTATGAGATACATCAAGTTTAATTCCTGGCAGACTGATTTAATACTCCGCTTCCAAATACATCCCATGGTGCAGACTTCAAAAGGTTTGTCAAATATAAGCAGCTTCACCTAGAAAAAGAAGAAGAAAATAACAAAGAAAGAAGTCTAGCTGCAGATATTCTAGAAATATGCTCATTGTACTCTTCTCCTCCTCCCAATTTTATTCCCTTTCTGTTCTTACTCATTAAAAGGCCACTGTGATTACGTGTTAAAGGATTAACTGGCTGAATGGGTTTTGGGCACTAAGAAGTTAACTAAACTCTGAAAGATTATTATTCTTGACCAGATCTTGGAAATGTCCATCCCCACCCCCAGACTACAAAAAGTAAGTTCCAAAGTAGGTTCTTTATCCATTTTTGGTTGTTCTGCTGCTCATGACTGATTAAATAAGGAGGTACAGCAAGACTATATCACACATGCTAGGGGGTAACAAGGACACAACAGAAGAGGCAAGGTCAGCAAGCACATTCCCATCCCCCCCGCCCCCGCCCCCGAGACAACAAGTATTGCTTGAAGCTCTTCCTGGTATCCTAGTCTGACACTCAAAGAACTATATCAGATTGGCTCTTAAACAATACAATAATGGACAAAATAAGTCTTGTAAACCCAGTTGTGTTCCAGTTCACTTGCAAGGCTCCAAACGTTGTTTTTGAAATCTGTTCACAGACTGCTGGGTATCAGAATTTTTTTAAAAAGTAAAAGAAAATGTTGTTACACAATAGTGAAGAATTGCCCAGTTTGTTCGTTTTCCCAGTTTATGAGCCAACTTCTGACTGCCAAAAATTTTATGATTTAAATGAAACCTACTTAACTCTTTAGAACTGAGCTTTTCTTTGTTTACACACTGTTCCCATCTGCCATTTTTTGTTTAGCATAATGTGGTAGCAAGTAGTTTTCATGACTATGGAACGGAACAGGCTACCCTGATGAGGCGGCTTCATGCTGCTCCTGAGAGAGCGGGGTTGGGGCCACAGCAACCACATGCTGCAGCCCCAATCCAGCTTTTTGCCAGCACAAAAAGAAGTGGTGAAATGTCACGCATTTTTGTGCTGGCAAAAAGCCGTTTTCCCCCAGCCAATCACAGCTTCCCACCGCTCCCGCAGCGTGAGGCGTCTAAACGTTGCACCACCAGAGTGCAGCGGGGCAGCTTGAAGCCAACTTCCTGGTGGCATGGGGGCATACGTCATGTGTATGCCATGCCCCCAAGCCACCGGGAAGATGGCTTTTTATGCCAGTGTGTTCCAACTCCAAATCCCCCTTCCTCTACTTGAAGAAGGAATAGGAGCATGTGAACATTCTCTCGTTAGCAATTAGTCTGTTGGCTTTCTCTAATTCAACAGAACAGCAGCAAAGACAAAACTGAGCTACTGTCAACAGGATTGGTGACATGGTCCCTTTCTTTGAACTGTTTCATAGTCTGAAAGAATAGAGTGAAGAGCTTACTGGCAGCAAAGGAAAGGAAGACAAAGCCCTCATCTCCACTGCAAATGACCCAACTCAGGATATAGATTGCCAAGTTATTTTTCATGCAGTACAGATTTAGAAGATCTAATCTTCACTTTTCCCACCTAGTAAAACTGACTGATGCAAGTAAGTTTGCCCCCATGACCACAATTGTCCAGGTGTTTCCCGCTTATTAGATCTATCCTCTAAACAACGTGCCACTTCCCAGAGTTTTTGCCTATTTCTTTTTTCTTGTTCTCTGCCCATATGGATGCATTTTTCCTTCATTGGCTACATCAAGATTCTTTGCTGGCTTCATCTGCAAAAAGCATAGCTTGTTTTCCATGTTATAAACACAACAGTGATTGGCGATCCTGTCCAAGTTTCTCGTCCATCACATTTTTTGCCTATTTCCCCACAAAGCAACAATATACAGCATACATACAAGTCTTAGGTAACAACAGAATGTGGTACTACCTTTGGAGAGAAACAGAAAGCCAGTATTCTCCCAAAATTCAGCCTTGGATTGTTGATCTGACTCATTAATTACAGCTATCTCAATGTCAACTTATTGCATCCATTGCCAAACCGCCAGGATCAGGTTGCACTGGTACTTCAACAGCCCCCAAAATAGCTACACCTCTCAAGAAAAACACAGTCCATGGAGTCACCTGTACCAAACAGAGAAGATGTGACTAATTCTGAATGCTCCATAATACAGTACTCTTAAAAATCTTTAGTTTATCACACCATATGATATTCTATATGCTGTCTGCCATTCTAATGTGTGTGAAGCTGGGTGTTTTTCCTTGTCCCAAGATATGTAAGACAATAAGTTCTATCTATCAGTCCTTCATGAGCCAACATATACAATCCAAACCTTTAGGATTTATCCACTATGTATATCATTAAATTTATATTCTATATGTTTCCCCCCCCCCTCTCTCTGTGTGTGTGTGTGTGTGTGTGTGTGTGTGTGTGACAGAGAGAGAGAGAGCAAGCCTTTATACCACTTTATATATCAATGGCTACATTTTTTTATGCAAATATTAACATGAAAATAAACTGAAGACTATACTGAACTGCATTCAGCAGTCTAAAAGGTGTGAAAATTGTTCTTCATTAGGCAAGAAGCAATTAAAAATAGTTTAAAAGATTCTTCACAGCAGATATGCACTGTTTACTCTTGGAATTACCATGGCTGATTAACACACAGCATGGAAAGCTATGAAAACATCTCTTTTTTGCATTCCTGTGATTGCTTCTCTGGCCTAAATACTCCTGTATCAGCAATTAGCAGCAGCTATGTTACATTAATCCATCAGATTTCTGATGTGGCACATTCAAAAGGAAGAGATAATGGACAATCGTTTATTTAAACCTTAGGATTAGCTCAAGCTCCATCACACCACCGTATGTCATTAACAACAATGGTGTTAGGATAGCAGAAAAAGGCAGTCTCAGGATAAAATACCAAAATAAAATAGATAAGAATCTAAGAGCCTTCCTAATTTCAATCAATCAGTCAATAGTTTAGAATTAGTATTAAATCTAATACAAGAATTTATAAAAGCAAACAATAGCCACAATTCAAACCTAGCTACATGTACCATCATGAACATCCACAAGTAGCCAATATGCATTCAGATCTTCAACTAATCCACAAAATATATCTAGCTAATTCAGTGGTGCAAGAATTACCACTGCTACGGCCATAAAAATGCACCACCACTGATGTGAAATATATGAGTGGGAATCTTACTCTGCATCATGCAGATCTCTTACTAGATTAAAACATGGATATACCTAAGGAGGGAGGAAAAGTATAGGGAAATGATCAATTCAACAATAATGGGGGGAGAGAGAATAACATAGGGAAACAACTACTGGGCAACAGCAGTAGTGGTGGGTGTCACTAAAGTGAAGAACAGCAGTGACATCATAGCTAACACTTGTTAGAACTGTTCCTTGTGTAACCCCCCTCCCCCCGAAAACCCTATGAGGAGACATCATAAGTGCCACAGAGGCAGGATAAGAGCGCTAACAGAGAGAGAGAGAGAAACTAAAGGAAAACACACTTGCAAGAGCAGCTAAGGGCAGTCAAAAATGACAAAGCAAGCAGAATACACTCTCAGAAAGACAAACCCCATCAGAAGCAGCACCACACATAAAATAGGGACATGAAATGTGAGAAGCATGAGCCAAGGGAAGCTAGACATAGTGAAAATGAAAATGCAACGCATGAATGTGAGTGTCTGATAGATTTTTGTGAAGCCAACAACCTATTCATTGTAAACACATTTTTCATACAACCAGAGAAAAGATTATACACATGGACATCACAAAAACCAAATAAATAACATAACTGGAAGTAAAAGATGGTGAAGCTCCATACTGGTGTCCAAGACTAGACCAGGTACTGCTTGTGGCACAGATCATAAACTATTCATTTCAAAAATAAAAGTAAAACTCAAGAAGAGAACAAAAACAGTCATCATACCAAAATATGATTTAAACAAAATTTCCACAGAATCCATTGACAATATAAGGAACAGGTTTGCAGTACTAAGAATAATAGATTGTGAACCAGAAGAGCTTTGGTCTGAAGCCAGGGATATAATAAAAGAAGAATGCATAAAGACACTCCCAACAGACAAAGGGAAGTGAATAAACCAGGGGTAGGCAACCTTTCCCCTTTAAGGGCCGAGGGACTTCAGATCCCAGAAAAACAAAACAAAAACAAGATAGGAATAAACTAAGAACACAACAGTACAACAGCTAGTGTTCAAAGATAAGGAAAATTACTACAATGACAAATGTAGAGAAATAGAAGACAACAACAAAGAAGGAAGAATGAGAGACGTATTCCACAAAATTCGAGAAATCAACTGAAAGTTCAAAGTGGGGTAGGCAACCTAAGGCCCGGGGGCCGGATGCGGCCCCCCGAAGCC
>CM034706.1:68329765-68374326 GCA_020142125.1 Phrynosoma platyrhinos | reverse complement strand
AGCAAGCAATTGTTTCATTATTTAAAAAAAATATTCAAGCTGACTTACAACAAAAGTAGAATTCATAGTCATGAGAAAGTAGCCCAAGTCTACACAAGCTTATGCTACAACTTCTTTTGCACAGTTAGGGCCTTTGTAGACTGCTAGAAATAGTGCAAATTGAGTCCACTTTAACTGCTTTGTCTCAGTGCTAGGGAATCATGAGAATTGTATTCTTTTCTGAGACATTAAGCCTTCTCTGTCAGATAGCTCTGGTGCCACAATAAACTACAGTTCCCATGATTCCCTAGCACTGAATCAGGGCAGTTAAAGTGGACTAAATTTGCACTATTTCTGGCAATCTGCAAAGGCTTTATGTCTCAAAGGTGCTACAAAGATCCCTTGACATGCAACAAAAGGAGGAAAGAAAGCTGAAGTATGGGTTTGTATGTCCTGGAATTCATGCTTTTTTACTTGTTTCTAATCAAGCTCCTGGAAGATAACACTTCTTTGATTCTAATTAGCATTGTTCCCTTCTCCCAGGATGTACAACAGGGAAAGGGAATTGGGAACAATTAGGAAGAACAGCAGTATGTTGGAAGGAAAAGATTCCCCTTAATCAAAAGACCACTCAATTCAGTGAAACTTATTCCCAAAGATGTACAGGACTGAAATGTTAACAAAAAGCCTTATGTACATCTAAACATTTGCCATACTTTCTCTGACAATGAAGTACTCTTTCAAATCTTCAAGGGTAAAAAAGAGAAGACTCTAAATCCTCTCCTATTCATTTTATTGCATAAAAATAGGAGTTTAAAACTTGTTTAGATCATTAATAATGAACTTACTATCATAAATGCCTATAAATGTGGAAACTGAGCCCTTACTGGATGAACTCTACATATTCTTCCTGTGTTCAAAAAGCTTTAAATCCATTAAGTCATGTCACTGCAATTGGTTCTAAGAATGGTTTTTCAAGTTAAGAGTTGAATCAGAAACAACGCAAAAATAAATAGGGTTTGTGGTTCATCTGTTCTAATGAAAGAAAGTGCTGTGAAGGTAAACAACAAATGGGCAAAGGCATGAAACAGCATACTCATATGATCTCACGACTCATATTTTCTGAAGGATATCAAGGTATGGGATGGCTTCCAATATGACAATTCAGAGTAGATCAGGACGAATGTACAATACCAACTACCTTATTCTCACCTTTAAGTGTGTCTGTCACCTTCAAGCCACCTGTTCACAAATGGTGACCTCAAGAATTTCATAGAGTTTTCTTAGGCAAGGAATACCCAGAGGTTGTTTTGCTTATTACTCTGAAATATACACTACAGCACCTAGTATTTGTTGGCGGTCTCCCACCCAAGTACTAACCAGGGCTGACCATGCTTAGCTTCCAGGAACACAAGGAACCTGGTGCCTTTATTCAGGCATACTTTCCTCTTTTAAGTGTTTATAATAAATTCCAGTTACTTCCTATTTACAAACTTTTACATGATTGTGATAAAGAGGTTGGTGTGTGCCGAATATAAAATTCATGACTGAAAGTGTGTGCTCATCTTAATAGTCAGTGCCCATTGACATTTAATGGTAAATTCTCTCATTTCCTCTACTTTTATTTTTTGAAGATTCACTCTTCTATAGACTTTAATCTTTGCAGTGTGTTATATGAACACAGCTCTTTCTCATCCTATGAAATGCATTCCTCAAGTACACACATAAAAGAAGAAAAACATGAACCATGTATTTTTATTTCTTCACACGTCTGCTCAATCCCAAATTGTTTATTTTCATCCCCCATAACCCATATGTGTTATAACCACTGCAAACTTCTACTGCATGACTGGTTGCCCACAGATATCCAAGACTACTTTATCCAAGTGCTGTTCTCTGCCCACATCCCATGAGTAATTTTAAACAACATGAGTGGATCATTCACTTTGTTTCAATAGCAGGAGGCATATAAGACACACATTTATTCTCTACATCTTACACTTTAAACTGGAATACTTCGCTTCTACCAGGTATGGTTCACTTTCATCCCATATTTGTCAATCACAAATTTGTTTCTTCAAAAACAAACAAACAAACAAACCAAAAAATCAAGCAATACACCATAGCACATAATTTGCTAAACCATCATGCAACAGCATAGTTCCAATACTGCTTTAATGCTTGTTTGTGTATGTGCATAATACAAATTAACAGATACAGTGGGCCCTTGGTATCGACTGGGGTTTGGTTCCAGGACCCCCCCGTGAATACAAAAATCTGTTGATGCTCAAGTCCCATTAAACGCAATGGCATAGTAAAATGGTATCCCTTATATAAAATGGCAAAATCAAGGCATTTATTTTTTTAAAAAATATTTTCAAGCCATGGATGCTTGAATCTTTGGATTAAAAAATCCGTGGATATGGAGGGCCAACTGTAATATATAATGGGACTACTTATGGGAATGACATTAGTAAGAATAAAAGAATATAAACAAGACCACACAGTCCTATACTGGGAAGGGCTAAGAAAAGCCACAGTGCCAAAAGGAACCTTCTCAACTTTTTCTTGAAAGCAGTGGGCCAGCAACATGTTGAGCCACAGTGTCAACAGCAAAAATCAAAACACTTTTTTCCTTGTTTCAGTGTGTTTTGCTTAAACAAATTGCGCAAAAAAAGTATTTTGCCCAAAGACAGGATTATGAGCAACTGACCAGGGTTTTTTGCATAAATTAAATTTTCACAAAAACGCAAAAGAATTGCACCAAAACTTCTGCAGTGTTGCCCAGTGGGGAGAAAAACAATAAGTGTAGATTTACACTCACACCATCATAATGAGAACTATGGAAATATTTTTCTTTCAGTGATAATCTATACCATTGTGAGAATCAGGAAAACTTAATATAATTGTCACTTGTTAGAGCAAAACAATCAATGGTGAAGGGACCAAAAAAACTAATATCTAATTTTGAGCAGAAATAGAAATCAGAAGATACTGTTATTTTATAGTGAGCCAAACTCAGTGCTTAAGTGTAAATCTGGATTAATATCCCCTTTGCCATTTATTCATATGATCTGTCAGGCCTCTGACCTCCTAATGTCTGTGTGACCCAACGAAAGGCTTCTAATCTTACTTACTGAAAACATTACAGGATGCTGGACATTTCTGCTATACACAGAAAAAAGAAACAAGTATGTTTCTGCTTACAGCAGCATTTCTGTCAGTGAAACTGAGAGGGAATGATCCCCAACTCTGTCACATTGGTGAGGGCACAGAAACCCTCCAAAAGTAGATATTCATATACCACAAAGGCCTGTGGAGGCATAGGGGAAAGGGAGAATATCCTTCTGAGGAAATACCATCTTCTTCCCACTTCTATTATCAAAACTGCTTTCTTCAAAGGAAAGACAATCTAGTCACTGTCTCTTAAAATCAAAGCTTCTTTTAAAGAAGATGCATGGGGGAAGGGAGTTTGCTCAAAAATATGGTTAAAGTACTTGCTAATCACTGTAGTTCAAGTTTGCTTTTTGGATTCTTTTTCCCCAAATATTTTCAAACCATGGATGGTTGAATCTATAGATGAAGAATTTACAGATATGGAGGGCTAACTGTAACAGTGTGACCTGCTGTTTGTGTAGAATGGACCTAAAAGAACACAAGCCACAGAAAATAGGTACACACAGACAAGGTGAGTACCTTGGCACTTAAGCAAGTATTGGTTCTGTATAATTACAATGTTAGTTAAGTACCATAATGATGTCCATAATATGCTATAACACACTCCTACCAACTTATCTAAGAAAAATTTCAGAGAGCCATTTGTTAACACTTAGGATATGATTCCACCACATCACATATAGAGGGGATTTTAAAAAAATTGACAGTTAAGACTTGGATCCACAAAAGACGTACTGTCAGAACACATCTATTTGCTTTTGCCATTCCTGTTTTTGCAGCAGAACAAGTGAGCCACTGGAATACTGTTTATAGTTTAATAGAGCTGAAAAACAAGTTATCTATAGTGCTTTTCAAAATCTAAAAAGAATACATGAACAACCAATGAGCCACAAACACTGCAGGAAACAAAACACAGCATACTTTAATTGAGCTGAATGCTGTTTAGCTCTATTTATATTAACCCAACGATGCATGGGAGTATAACTATAGACATGGTACTCTTACTATCAGCAGTGCTTTTGAATATATATATATATATATATATATATATATATATATATATATATATATATATATATATATATATATATATATATATATATCACTGCTTCCATGTGTTTCCTGGATCTCTTACAGAACTTGGACTCTAGTTTAAACACCAGTGCAGTGGAAGGTGATAGTGCCCATGCCAGTGGAGTGGTATATCTACTCTGGAATTTATTCTATAGTTTAAGGAGCTACCGAAAGTGCTGACTCTTATCCGCAAAACAATTTAGCACCTTGAATATCTCCTTTATAGTTCAGAATAAATCCCAGAATGGATTCATTGCCCTACTGGCATAGCTGCCACTGTACCTGTGTACACAAACATCTGACTCCTGATTGAATTAAGATTCTGAGAAAAGCTGAGTGATTACTTAAAATGAATGCACTTCATCATTGCAGTAGGAAATAACAGTATCACATTGGAGCATCCTGTAGTAATCCTAAACTTCAGAGTGTTGACAAGGGCATATCAACATAATATAGGGCCTATGCATTTAATGTTCAAATTTTAAATGCATATAAACATCTTTAATATACATATTAAAATGTATAGCATCAAGTTAGGTGGAACTGAAACAGTTCAGTGTTCTGAAACTCAGTCTCATGATAGACTGTTGGCACCAAGTAATGATCCAACTCTGTAATAAACAGACTCTCAATGCTTTAAATAGTTGCAGTCTGAAAAGAACAAAGGTTCAATTCAAAAATTCTAGCACATAGTTATATGTGTTTCAAAAGTGTCCTGAAACTGTATGCTCTGAGCAAAATGTGGACTAAGGGGGAAGACTTCAGTGGGCATTTTTTAAAATCCAGGGAATACCAAAACAAAAACAAAAAATCTCAAACAGACGTTATATGTATTGTGCAATCCAATCTAAGGCTCTTTTATTCTGGACAAATATTTCAGGGGGAAATATCCATCTATTTGAGTTGCATATACTGTACAGCTAAATATACCAACATAAAGGAACACAAGAGCACGCTTTTCTTCTGAAATGAAACCCCAAATCCCTCTTGCCACAAAGTCCTTCAAAAATAATTGTTTACAGACGACCTAGAAAAACAAAACCAATTCAGATCAGAGTAACAAACAACATCCCCAGAGCCATGTTGTCTTCACTGATAACGTGAATAAAACATTCTAGGCTAATAAACAAATCCATGTTAATTTCATGCTCAATTAGAACCCTAGCAGTCTTGTTGAAAAAGGAAAGAAAATCCATATTTGCTCAATTTAGAAAGATTCTTAAATTATAAGACAAAGGTTAAAATATCCATATGCCACAGCACAACATTAAATCCAAAAAGAAATGAGCACAAATTATCTCAAGTGATATGACATCAAATATTCCGATCCTGTAAATGTATACTGCCATGAAAGGAATTGAGTAGTATATACTAATATAACTAAACTGGTAGCATATGTGAAATAAGTGGAGTTGGTCTCCCCTGCTATGTAGTATTTCAACTGGCCTACAAAAACATGTCAGTGCCATTTGCTACTGCCAGGACCTTCCCCATAATCCCACGAAAGATACCACATAAACAGGGTTGCTAACTGTTCTAAATTGGTGGGGAAAAGTGGGAAAGAGCAACCATGTGTGCTCCCTAGCCTATACAATTAATGGCTGTGACAAACAATCCAAAACAGAACCCCCTTCCATATACATCCCAAAACAAGCCAAGAAGAAAACAATTATGGGATGGTTGGAAAGCAGGAGGAAGAACTATGGTAAGCCATTTCAGTAGAGTAGTTATTTTTAATGGTCAGCAGCAAACCTAAACCCAAAGGTGTTATTAAGGAGAAGGGAAGAGCCCAATAGGTGCGGGGGAAGTTCTTCAGATCCTGGCAAGAAGAAAAACTCTCAGCACAAGAGCAATAGAGCAGTACAATTATCAGAAAATGCCAACAATATTACAATTAACCCCTTTCCACAGATACTTGTACAGTGGGCCCTTGGTATCCACTGGAGTTTGGTTCCAGAACTCCCTGTGAATACCAAAATCCATGGATGCTCAAGTCCCATTACATAAAATGGCAAAGCAAAATGATATCCTTTATATAAAATGGCAAAGTCAAGGTTTGCTCTTTGGAATTTATATCTTTTCGGAATATTTTAAAGCTGTGGATGCTTGAATCCATGGATAAAAAAATCCGTGGATACAGAGGGCTGACTATATTTTACACACACAGACACCCAATCCATGATGCATATAATTTTTGTTGGATTAATCCAATTTTTGCAAGATGACTTTCCTATACAGAACAAACTTTCAGATTAACATGGACAAAATTGCAGTTTTTGGACTGCAATTCTGACTATGGTACAAAACACTGCAGAAATAATCCACTTTGAGAGTGCTTTATTTGCCCTGGCTCAATGCTAGAGGATCCTGGTAACTGTAGTTTATTGTGGCAACAAAGCTATCTGACAGAGAAGGGTATGTCTCACAAAACTACAGTTCCCACAATTCCCTGGTACTAAGCCAGGGCAGTTAAAGTGGCCTCAAACTGGATTATTTGTTAGCTACAGCTGATCAGAGCTGCAGGTAAAATACATCAGGAAAGCCACAGTTACCCACTCTTACTTTATTTATACGAATCTGCCATGATCAGTGCCTGAAGTGGTAGATGTATTTTTCTCCACAAGGACTATTTTATTGATTGATTGATTGATTAAATTCATACCCTGCCTTTCTATCGGGATAGGATCGGGGGGGGGGGGGGGGGGTTAGAACAATTCTAGAACAATCCCATTTCTTTTCAACAGTCATAATGATGTCTGGCCACATATAAAACCAAAACCCAAAAAAAAAAAAAAATGACATCTTGAGATGCCTGACACTCATGATATGAAGCAGGGAGGTGGACTGAAATGAGAAAATCTATGCTACCAAAATAAAATCTTGAAATAAAGATAGCTAGTCCCTTGCCAAATTAAATTGTCTGATATTATCTAGTACACAGTTAAAAGTTGGAAGGACAGGGTCAGAAGAAGTCAGTTACAATTATCCTTTACTTAATTGGATTCTCTGGTCTTTAGAAGGTTATAGAACTTTCTGCTGCAAAGTAGCTATGGCTGGGTTTGCATATACATCTTCACTACGACTCAGCCTAATACTATTGACTCAGTATAGTTCAGATTACATCTTGTCACAGACAATGTGCTAGCTGTCATCACAGACTGGTCTGTGATATATAAGATGATCCATTAAGTGCAATATGGAAAAGAAAAAAATATGCACAGATATGTGCAATACCCAGTCCATGTTTCTGACTTTGGAATGAATAATATTGCCGACTCAATCTATCAGCAAAAGATGCACTATTCACTTCTGCTGTAACTACTGGAGCAATTGTTGTTGTCAGTGTTGCTGATCTGTCAGCCCGACGTCAATTTCTAGGGACGTCATGAATGAGAGATCGTGAGGTTACCTTTCATCAACTGCCCTGCTCAGGTCTTGCAGATTCAGGACCATGGCTTCCTTGATTGAGTCTATCCATTTGGAATGTCCTCTATGTTCATATTTTAAAACAAGGGTAATTTTAACTTATTGGTTTGTTGTTCAAAGCCGTTTTAGTCCATGAGCTTCATAGTAGTGATTGTTATTGTTGTTGTTGAAGGGCATTTCCTGTGGAATGTCCTTCCTTGTGAGGCTAGGCTGGCCCCTTCCCTTCTGGCCTTTCGCCAGTAAGTAAAAATGTTTTTATGCAGGCAGGCATTTGGTATAATGCATAGCAGGGTAGTTTTTAAGGAGCAGAGGGGGTAGTTTGTTTTTAACTTTTGTATATTTGTATGTGATTTTACATTGGATGTAGATGTTTTTAATTGTTCTGAATTTTATTGAGATTTTAAATGTTTTATCTGTGAGCTGCCTTGGGTCCTTCCAGGGAGAAAGGCAGCATATAAATACAATAAATAAATAAGTGAATAAAATTATTGTTATTGTTGTTTTATAGAGATTAAACTCTTAAATAACAGAGTTGTTAACATGTTAAATGTGGTTTGGTAACCCACAATTTCATTTCCAGCACTTTTGACGGGAAGGTGGTGAGATTTAATGAACCACTATAACTGTGGAAAACTCAAAGAAGAAATTCAGGAGAAATAAACATTCACAAAAAAGAGGTCATTGTCCCTGAATTCCCATTAAGTCTATCAGGTCCATCTCAGCAGGATGTTAGCAACAATATGGTCTGAAATGAGACAGGCAGGTATAGATTTCTCTAGGGATCCAAGTGAGAAAAATCCAACTGTGTTAAAAAGTAAATAGTTAAAAAAAATGTGACAAGAAATCTGAGAATGGCGTGATCAAATGGCTTCCAATACCTTGCAAGAACCTTGAAAGGAAAAGGAAACATTTGTTTTTCTTGAACAAATCTCTTTAGGCCTACATGTTCTTTTATTATCTCCCCTACAGAGAAAAACCCTTGAAACAATGAATAACTATACTTTGCCTTCTGTTGCAATACAATGAAAAATAAATCAGAATGAGTGCATTGCCTCTATGCCCTAGCCACTAGTTGCCTCCAGCAATGCACTTTTTCTTTCTCTGTTTGCTCTTTATTGTGTATGTATGTCTGTTCTTCAATAAAGATACAGATACACTACTGAAAGTGGGAGGATCTCCCAATTTGATTTCATCGTAAGAGAACGACTATTTCATGAAGCTAAAATGAGGATTAGGTTTAATCCCAAACATTTATACTGAAGTATCGACCTGCTATCTCTAGTGTACCATTATTAAACCATATTTAAAGGGCATTGAGGCCTGGTTCTTACAACGTCAGCAGTATAAAGAAGCAGTCATGAAGGCAGCAGAAATGTGGCACTGAGTAAGTTAGAATACCTTTTGACCAGCAGTCCATCAATGATTTACAATCACCATCAGTAACTGGCAGTCCCAATTCCACTGCCAGTCAAGGATGAGGTTATGATGGTTAAAAAGTAATGGGGCCTGCCAGGAATCTTATTTGGGTTACTAGTGTGCAAACCTACTGCCGCACTAACTACCCTTTGCTCAGTGTACCTGTCTGATAAATTCATTTGCTGACCAAAGCTTTAATAACTCCTAGAACTAAGACAGGATTCTTGGCCAGGAATTAAATACACAGAATATCTACTTTATTTTGTTGTTAATAATATGTTGTCAACCCTGAACCACTGAGGTGAAGTAAAAGTTGGCTCAGTTAAATTTAAGAGCACATGATCCATTTGCAAATACATAATATTTCTTATTTAGTCAGAAGACACCTAATTGTAATCTAGTAAAATCACCCATACTGAAATACAGTCATTCCTCCTGATTCACGGGGATCCATTCCGGACCCCGGACCCCGCAAATAAAAAAAAAAAGCAAATATTCAAAATCCATTAGTTAAAATGGGTGTGCGTTCCTGCGTGTGGCGCTGTGAGCACATTATTTTGTCCCTCCACACTTGATGTCCGCGAATAGTGACACTACAGACCCCAAGTCCGTGAACAGGGAAGGACGAGTGTACATGTTCTCCAATCAAATGTGAACAGACACCCAAACACTTTAAGAGAAGGTAGAAAATGGCCCTATTTATTTATTTAATTTATATCACACCTTTCCCCCAATATTGGACCCAAGGCAGCATGCAATGTAATTTAAAACAAAATGTAGTTAAAACAATATATATAGTCACCCCTCCGTTTTCACAGACTTGGTGTCTGCGTCCCTCACCTGTTTGTGGGTGGTGAATGGAGGGGGACAAAAAGAGGCATGCACTTGTGGTGCATGCCCGAAGGAACCTCAGGTGCATACCACCACTCAAGTCTGTGGGGTATGAATATTTGCAATTTTCCATTTTTTTGTGGGGGAGGTCTGGAAGTTTTAAAAATTAAACTGACAATCCTGTTGCAACATTCAGAGCAGTTAAAACACATTCAAAGCATAGTAAAGATAAAAATATAGGACATCCAAATAGTTGCTCCTTCTGCCATTGCCAATTATAAGTGGAAGGGTACTTAATTTTTTTTTTTTAAAAGTCCTTGTTTGCTGACTAAAGACAAGAGAATATGGATAGCCTAGCCTCCAAAGCTGAACTGTGCTCAAAAATGGAACAGAAGCCAATGAAGCTATTGCAACATGGGAGTTATACATTCTGTTCAATAATCTTGCTACAACTTTCTGGACCCATTAAAGTTTCCCAACAGTTTTCAAATGCAGCCCACATAAAGTCTGTTACCATAATCCAAACGGGATGTTATCTTAACATGGTTGGATCAGACATTTACAGCAATGAGCACAACTGGAATATTAGTGGAAATTCATTCCTAGTCACTACTGAACTCTGGCATTGAAGACTCAGAGTTGGAGCCAAGAAGATAGCCAAGCTATAAACCTGAGCAATACTTAATCTAACATGTTGAGGTTCTGGAAGGGTGTTATTTTTTTTTTTTATCCAGTTAAGGCCTCAGCACAAACCTCTTTTAGACAAAATGACCCAGATGTTTATGACTTGCAATGAGGCATTCATTCAGTTATATTATCCACTTGATTAGTCCCTCTCTGCCTGTTTTCATGAATCAGAACGCCATGAGTCCATTGTTGGACACAATAAAACTATAACTGTTTATAAGACCAAGGAAGGAAGGGAGGAAACAAGCCATATTTGGCCATTTAGCACAACTGTACTCCATTCTATAAGCTAATAAGGTCAAAGCCAGGTTCTCAGTACCTTTACTGAGCAAAATGACCCAGACGTTTATTACAGGAAATCTACAAGGGCATTAACCTTGCAGGCCTTGTTCAATAGTAATTAGGCAGCTGTCTAAAGGAATATCCTGTCCATACTTCTTTTATGTACAGTATTTCTTTTATGCAAATTTACATACATAATAAAAAGTTCTTTTTATTCAATTTGATTACAATAAATGTTATCAGAAAGAAAATGAACTCTGGTGATCTAAAGCATGTCTAATTTCAAGGAAGAAGAAATAATTTCCTGAGTCACATTAGGAGAACATCACTCAAACACCACTCCTCTTGCCTTAAAATACTCCCAACCTGTCACTGTGTCATTCATAAAGAGAAGTGAAGAGGAAGAGGTAGCTGTGATACGCATTAGATCCATCTAAGGCAGGGGTAGGCAACCTTTCCCCTTTAAGGGCCGAGGGACTTCAGCTCCCAGAATCCCAGGAGCTATTGGCCAACATGGGACTATTGGCCAACATGGCTGAGGCTTCTGGGAGCTGAAGTCCCTCGGCCCTTAAAGGGGAAAGGTTGCCTACCCCTGATCTAAGGGTAACACCTTTATCCAAATCTCATACACATTTTTGTACTCTTTTGACTGACCTAATAAATGTATTGCCCTAATATAGATGGAGACATAGAGACCGCATCATGAAAACCTTGTGGTTCACAGGAATGGCCAAATACCATATTGTTTTGCTCACAAAACAAATACGTTTGTATGATTACATTCTTTGTGTGCTCATAAGGCCTCAAATAGAGTTGTAAAGATGTTTGATGTGCATGCTCACAAAACCTCAGTAAACATGATCTGAAAACCTTATTAGTAAAGGCAGTGGAAAGCAGCACACATTCTTCCAGAAACTCTGTCCTTTAAAAAATATAAAAATAAAATTTTACCACAGAGTACAACTAAGAAAGGTCTGGTAAGGGGACTCTCTCATTTCACTCAAGCTTGTTCTTTAAAATATGGATAAGGTTCATAATACAGTGGAGCACTCCAAATGAATACTCACAACATCTCTATAACTGCAAGGCAAATGACATCTACCATAAAAGTAGATTTAATGGGAAATAATAAAGGACATTAGCCTTGAGTCTCAGACCAAATCCTCAACAAGCTAAAGTTGTTATTTGTTAATCTATTAGCACGATGTAAGCAAAGCAAAAAGCAAAGCATCTTCATTTATATACTGCTTCATACCGTGCTATGCAGTGTCTAAGCGGTTTACAACTGTAAGCTGAAATAGTACTGATCTTTGAATGAAATTTCATTTCTAAAAACAAGAAAAATAATTATCTGTTCAAGTATCCACTGAAATAGCAGAAATGTATATGAAGAAAAGTCTCCTGCCAATTAGCAAAAATATCAAAATGGAAGGCAAAAGAAATACTTATTAATGTTATTAGTACTCACCTTGTCTGTGTCATATGTCTCAGAAATAATATAAATATAAAACCTGATATTTTGATGCTCAGTTATCCTCATAACAATAAATAGAATCCCCTCTAGGTTCTATGGGAGAAATACTTGAAGAGGAAATGCAATGAATAAAACTCTACACTATAGTAGCCAACGATGCTGTTATGTCCTTGAATAAAGATGATGAATCCTTGACACCTAACCACATATTATCTCTACCAGGAGGTGGAGCTTTCCACCCCAATACTTCCAACATTAGTATCAGACAACCATTTTTCATGCAAACTAGGTACATAGTCTAGATATCCAGATTAATATGCAGATGCCCAAAAGGACAAATTAAGGCTTTGACTTGATTTGACTTTGCACTGCTATGCAAAGCAGTGGCGGGAGAGATGCGATCAAACAGCTTTTGCTACCAGTTATTTTAAAAACAAAACAAAAAGAATTAAGAGTTGCTTCTTGCTGATGCAACATTTATTCCAGAACTCTGCAAAACTTAACTTTTGAAAGTTCTAGGTTCAGTGGATTTCTACTATAAATGATCACTTCTAATCCCCCTTTTATTCAGGACAAAATACCTTTCTATTTACAGGAAGGGCCAAGGTGAAATGTTTGTTATGTGTAACTGCAACTTGCATTTCCCTCTCTACCAAGCCCTCTGGACAGAAAAACTGATGCATATGAATTGAATACAAGTAACACTAATGCATTAATGACTGACATGTGGCAACAACGCAGAGACACACAGATGCAGTTTGACATTAATGGAGAGATTTGCCTGTGGTCATACACACGGAGGGGAAAAAATAGACCCACCTGCCTCTTGCCTTTAACCTGGGTATGAAATCAAATGTCAGACAAGATTAATTAGATGCCTGGAGTTTTATTCTTTTCTGTTTATAGAAAAAGCACATTTCCATAATATGAGGAAGCATTTATGTGCATAGCAAATCAGGTTGACATTGAAGGAAGGTTTACTTTATTGTGAATGCTGGCTGTGTGGTGCTTGTCACTGCAATTACTTTCTACTGAAGTGGCTTGCTTTTTAACATTTTATTATCTTAAGAACAAAACCCCTGGAAGCAATAATTGTTTATTATGTTAATTCTTAAGATATTTTTATTATGCATGTCTATAAAATGATTAAACTCTGTGGTGCCCCAGAAATGAATAGAATTTATTAATATGCAGCCAATTAAGGGTAAAAAAAGAGCAACAAAATCACTGTACTGGTAATTAGTCACTAAGTAGTCAATTCTGTACACTTATCAGCTGCACCACAAGTTTTTGACTTACTCAATAGCCAACAGCTCTAGAATAATTCTAATTCAATTGTTCTTTTTTTTCCACACACACAAAAAAAAGAACCATGCTTGCTTTGGAAAACAGAAACACAGAAAATCAGCAAGGATAGCAGGTTTTAAAAAAATATCAGTGGTATGGCTAATTCACAGGAAGAAATATGGTAACAACAGAACCTTTTTAAAGCATCCATGTTTTATTAACTGCAAGTGAAAGTTATAAACAGAACGTTTGGCTTTGCACTGCTTTTACTTCAACTTACTGAAACCAGGCTCATAGAGCTTTTATAGCTAAACAAAAGTTATCTGCCACACTAAGTGCCTTCTCTTAGAAACTGTAAGTATTAAAAGTGATAACCATGCACTGAAATAATGTTTAACTCTGACAGATGCTCCTACTTATTGGAATAAATTGCAGAGCCATGCTTCCCACATTCTTATAAAGTTTAAATGTACAGGTGGCATTAAAGTTGACCAAACTGCAAATAGTTTACAATATCTCTCATTTTACAGCACTTCCAGGTACATGGAAGAAACTCCTACATCCATTTTCTGAAACATTATCTTCAGTTCCACTGCATAATATTGTGCAAAGGTTTAACTTCCAGCACAGATGGAAAGTGCAAAATACTTTTACAGCACTAACTCAGATAGAAGTCTCAAAAACATCTAGAAATATATCATTCTGCCCTTGTAGGTTTTTCTTAGATATAATTGCGATGGGAATAGTGAACAACAGTAATAGAACACAGTAACAGCAGGCTAATTTTGGAAATTCATCTGCTACACAGCTCAGTGTTTCCACTATTTTTATATTTTGTTAAGGAAAGTTGTGGAATGGTAACAACTTTAGTGTCTGTTCTTTAAAACAGTAATATCTAACATGTTTCAATTTCTTATATGTGAAAAACACTTTCAAACACTTTTGCATAGGAATCAAAATTTCAACACGAACTTGCTTCTTCCTTATTTTAAACTTCAAAATACAATAGTGAAATACTTCTTAATAAAAAGCAAACTAGGATACAGAAATCCATTCCAAGCAATCTCATCTCATTATCAGTTTTCCTACCTATCCTCTTCCCAACCTGTTAACTCTGGCTTGGACATTATCTCAAGGCAACCCTTCATACCAGGTATAGCAATATATACAACAGCTGTGAAAGACTCTTCCAATAAGAAACATGACACTCTTCTGCCTCTTCACATAGTCAGTAGTGTGTCATCAACCTAGCTGTCCATGTCATCTGACTGATTTCCATCAGCGGAGTAGATAATGGGACAGTTACCCTTTCAACCAGCCCCATGCCTTCATATGGTATGTGGATATGCCCTTACATGTGTTTGCCTACACATACAAACAGTAACACACATGCAAACACACAATAAACTGTTGAAACGAGCCACTTCCAAAATGAAGCAGTCTTCCATGGAGTCCAAAAAAATCTAGAATAATCCATCCATTTCAAGTTGTTAAAATAGTTTAAAAACTCAAGTTTAAAAACAGTAGAAGAAAATCAAAACAATGTTGAATGGTTATATGAATGCACAGAATGACAAACACAACCATTCCACTACTGTCATCTTAGTTACCTTGCTTCAGGAAAAGCATAAATTAAATTTAATGTAATGTAAGGTAAGGACCTGATGTAAAAGAGTGATGTAACACAATTAACATTTTGAGGAGAAGCTGTGTAGAGCTTATGGAGAACTTATTTTTCCTCTGCAGGACACATGAATCTAACATGTGAAGCTATTTTGAATATGCAATACTTTACTATTGATGTCCTGTGTTTCAGTACTAACAAACAATTTCTGCATGTAAGCGATGCATTATGCTGGGAAATGGGGGAAAGAATCAATGCAATTCAATACACTTTCTCTGCCCCTCTTCACTTGCTCCAAGTGCAAACCAAACAGATGTGATGACCTAATTCTATAGGCCCACTGTGCTGTAAATATTAGAAAGATAAACAATCTGGTTGGATTTCATACGTGTATTGTACCAATAACATCTGCACAGCTTCAATTTTGAGAAGTAGACATAATCTCTTTTAACTTTTGTCAGTTACAGTGGTGACAAAAAAACAAACCCATGAACATCTGAAAATTGTTATTTCCACCCTAAATATTATTAAATCGTAATCTAACCCTGTAATCCTAGATAAAGAGCAGTGGAAAACCTGATTTTAAAATACACACAAACATGATGAATTTTCAACATTTACTTATCTACAAATGATTCAACAACCATATCCATATGTGAAAAAGCAGATGAACCTTTTAATTCAGTGTCTGGTGTCACCCTCTTGAGCAGCAATGCTTTCAAGCAAGTATCTTCTATAACTCCTGATAGTCTCTGGTTTTTGAGGAATTTGCAGTCACTCCTCTTACAGAACTGCTTTAACTCAGTGACATTTGAAGGACTATAGTTTTTTTCTGGATTTTTTGGGCTATGTGGCCATGTTCTAGAGACTTTACTCCTGATGTTTCGCTAGCATCTGCAGCTGGCATCTTCAGAGAATGCTTGCATGGAAATGAGTGGGGTATATATGCTGTGTGACCCTTGGTTGAAAGGATGTGATTTGCATGTTAATCTGTGTGTTGTTCTGTTGTTGAATGGCAAGGTCTCAGGGTGGGAGGATATGCAAGGAAGATTTGTGTTTATTTAATTAGTGATCCATTGGTTGCTGTGAAAACCCCTGACCTTGGACTGTATGGATTTCCCAAGATCCATAAGGATTCCATTTCATTCAGACCCATAGTGAGCACCACTGGATCCCCCAGATATGACTTGGCCAAGTTTCTGGCCACACAATTACAAACCTATATAGGACAAGCCCCCCCCCCCATTACATCACGGACTTAGCTCACTTCATAAAAAATATCAACGACCTTGAACTCAAACCTGGAGACATACTAATCAAGTTTGATGTAGTCTCCTTGTTCACCAAAGTCCCCATAATGGATACCATGGCACTCATCCAACCAAGTTTTCTGGAAGACATCACAGCCCTGTTTGAACATTGCCTCACCACAAGATACTTCCAGTGGGACAATGGCTTCTACGAGCAGAGGGATGGTGTAGCCATGGGAAGCCCTCTGAGCCCCATTATAGTAAACTTTTACATGGAACACTTAGAAAAGCAAGCCCAGGAAACAACACTAAAAAACCCCACAACATGGTTCCAATATGCGGATGACACTTCCGTCATTTGGAGCCATGGAAAAGAAGATCTGGCCATGTTTTTCAACCATCTGAACAACATCCACCCAAACATCCAATTCACTATGGAAAAAGAAGAGGAGGGAACATTGCCATTCTTGGATGTCTTGGTCATTTGCAAATCGAAACAATCTTGCTTGCCATTTTTATACCAGATACTGATTTAGAACTAAAACAGTTTTCTCAGATTTAGATGGAAAGGGGAAATAGGGTTAGGTGTCACCACTGTTTAGTGGTACCAAACTCCAAATATCTGGCCAACATCTCCTGGTGGTTTCATCTAAATATTAACATGGGAATCCCCAACAATGTCTTCTGAACCTGTCCCAAAGCCACTTCATTACAGTGCCAATGAGATCCATCCAAGACATGTGATCCAGAAGAATACCATGTCAACAGAATCAAAATTCACTGCATGGTCCAGCAAAACCAGCACTGGCTAATTACCATTTCCCACTCCCAGCTTAAGTCATCCATTAAGGCACCTAAAGCCATCTCCATCACATAATCTAACCTGAAGCCAAACTGAAATGACTACATAATCCATCTTTTCCAGGAACTGCTCTAGGGCTGCATCTACACTGCAGAATCAATGCACTTTGACATCTCTTTAACCACCATGACTTAATGCTATGGAATCCTGGGATTTGCAGTTTGTTGTGTTACCAGAGTTGTCTGACAGAGAAAGCTAAGTATCTCACAAAACTACAAATACTAGAATTCCATAGCACTGAGCCACGACAGTTAAAATGATGTCAAACTGTATTAATTCTGCAATGTAGATGCAGCCTGAGTGAAAGGCCACCACACATTCCAGGACCTCACCTAAAATGGAATGTTAGAAACTAATTAGTAATTCTTCAATACTTTTATAATTTTAGCTTTCTTATAAGCCCTTTTATTAATATTGCAATGGTCTGATAAAGTTGTAGCTCATTTGATTTGTTGTAAAAATCCATGATTTTATTTAAAGAAAGATTGTTTTCTTTTTACTTTGCCAGTTGGTCAACATACAAACATCTTAAATAAATCAATACCAAACTGAATTAGGACATCACCATATATTCTTGAAAATTTTCAAGAAAACCTGCATCGCTATGTATTTCTACTCACATGAAGAAAAGCACTACCTTACTAGAGCACGAACATTGCTACAGTGTCGAAAGCAGTTAATAAGACAGACACCAAAGTTCAGCAGTTAGGTTGCAATACTAGGATGTTGTTTTAGCCCTGTTAATGTTAAGATTTTAGGACAAATTATCTCTTTTGCCAGTTTTTGATGAACATGATACAGCATAGAAGAGACCCTGTCTGGTAGTCTCTAGGCTGGCTGCATTCAGAGGAAACAGAAATTTCTTCTACCAGAATTCACAGGGGTCAGGAAATATTCCACAGTACAGTGCAAAAAATAGGTCTTATTTTATCAGATATTATTTTAGCTTTATTCCACCTTGTGTCTTCTTGACCTGAGGTGTCCAGTTGGAATACATTTCATTCTGCAGAAACAGTTCCTTGGACATGAAGCATTTTTATAACCCACCTTGAATTGAAATCCTCAGTGGGTTCAGGGAATACCCACAATTCGAACAATGCAAGTGTTTTTATCATACTATAACAGGGCTAGTTGACTGCAGGCAGTTCTTCAAAGTAATTGAAGCATGTATACTTGAATTAGTTCCCGGCTACAAAGTTTTACAATCCAGCAAGTATCAGAGCTCTAATATGGACCCAGAAAAATACAGTACGCACAATGCAAAAGATATTGTATCCTAGGGAAATCCCATTTAAACTAGATCCATTAAATCAATGAGCTTTATGTTAAGTATTAACTCCCATTCAACAGGTCCACTGTAGTTGGGACTACTAAGAGGATTCAATCCAACCCTTGCACACAGAAAACGGGTATCTTACAAATAAAGTATTGAACCAAACTCCTCCTTTACACACCAATTTGTACAACATTGGACTCCCTAGAATATTAGCATTTTAAGAGTAGGCAATTTTGCCATCACATGTTACTGAGCCCCTATTACCGTGTTTCCCTGAAAATAAGACATACCCATAAAAATAATCCGTAGCAGGAGTTCTAAGAATTTGCGCAATATAAGCCATACCCCAAAAATAAGACATAGAGCCGGTGTAGACGAGGCAGCTGTTCTCGGCCACATCTGGGAGTGGTGACTCAAAGGGCCGCAGCCCTGATCCTTCTCTTTGCCACCCCCAAAAGAGCGGCTCAAAGGGCCACTCCCTTTGGGGGCAGCAAAGAGCCGACCTTTGAGCTGCAGCTGTAGCTCTTTTCTGGGCTGCCCCTGAAACCAGTAGATCCACCGCTCAAAGGGTTGCGGCCACGATCTTCGTCTTTGCCATGCAAGAAAGGAGTGGCCCTTTGAGCCGCTCTTTCAGGGACGGCAAAGAGACGGCCTTTGAGCCACCGTCACGGCTCTTTTGCGCCCTTTTGGCGCAGCCTGTATGCATGCTGCACCAAGAGGCTGCTCTGATGCTGCGCGGCATGCGGACAGGTACACACCATCAGGGTGGAGTCGGGACAAAAAGATATCCCCTGAAAATAAGCAGTAGTGCATCTTCTTGAGGCCAAATAAATATAAGACAGTGTCTTATTTTCAGGGAAACACAATAGCACCCTCAAGGTCTCACAAACCAGAACATCCTAGTATCAGGGAAATAAATCTGTCACTACAAAACAAATTAACATATAATATAAGATGCACTTAAGTGGAAAGAAATTTTTACATGTTTAATTTCTTCTGTAGGATTTGTTGAAAGGATTCACAGACTTAGGGCCTTTACAGACTGCCAGAAATAATGCAGCTTGGGGCCACTTTAACTGTCCTGGCTCAGTGCTAGGGAATCATGGGAATTGTATTTTTTCCTGGAATATTTAGCCTTTTCTATCAGAGAGCTCTGGTGCTACAATAAACTACAGTTCCCGTGATTCCTTAGCACTGAGCCAGGACAGTTAAAGTGGCCTCAAGCTACTTTATTATTTCTGGCAGTCTGTAAAGTCCCTTAGTCTTCTCCCCCTCTATAATTTCATGAATCTTATTTTCTCTTCAAGTAAAGCAGCCATGTCCATTTTTCTGTGTTAAAATATAGTGCCAAAGATATTGATAAACCTGTCTCATTACTAAGAAATGTTAGCTGAAAAGGACACACAAGGTTAGTCAACACAACTAAATTATGTCCTTACCACAACCCTGTCAATAAATTATGTGGCAAATTATCATGATTTGAAATCCTACCACTAGAATTAGTTACAGACCAGACATCCTGATTGGGCATACCCACAATTACTAAAAGTCCTCTCTCTACATGAATACATTAGTGTCTGGCCTTAAATAAATTGCCAATTCCAACTAGCACAACCCACTATATCTACTTTTGAGTGGAAGCCAATAAGAGATCTTGTCTAGTTAGGACTAGCAACTGGATTTAGATTCATAGCTGCAATCTTATACATTTTGTCTTAAAACCTCATATGAATTTGGCACTCACAGTTGTTTATTTTACACACACATACAAACTATGTTTTTAAAAAGTGTATCTACCCCACCATGGTACAACTTGAGATATAATTCAAGGGCTGCATCCACACTACAGAAATGATCCAGTTTGACACCACTTTAACTGCCATAGCTCAACACCATGGAATTGTGGGATTTGTAGTTTTGTGAGATACTTAGCCCTCTCTGTCAGAGAATTCAGTTAAAGCAGTGCAAACTGCATTATTTCTGCAGTGTGGATGCAACCTAACTCTACACGTATACCTCAGTTAATGAAGTAGATGTGTCCCTAGGCTTTCCTTCTTTAATAGAAATATTTGTACCAGAGGTAGAAATAACAGAAAGAACCAGGATAGGGTCTTGCACCACAAAAAAAGAAGAGCAGTTCAACATGTTTCAGCATACTTTCTATTCAAAACTAACATTATGCACATGTGAAATTAAACACATCTCAATTGAGAATTAGTTAAATGAACAAAAACACTTCTAATTTTCTAAATACTACCTGAAAGCTTCTTCCAAAATGCATCCATATTTCTTATGACCAACAGGTTCTCTTATTTTATACATCCCATTAAAATGTCACTCGCCAGAATTTGCAAGCAAGTATACTTTCCCAAAGGCATTTTGCTACCTGCTACTGAATACCAAACTGTCCTCCCCCCTCAGCCAAGGTGCATAATGCACCAAGTTGAAGGATGAAATATGAGACAGAAAACCCTTCCAGAACATCTCTGCCTTCCCATAATTAAAAATACAAAAAAGTAAATAACCATTTGCAACCCTTTCACAGCACCCCAAAATTGCTGTATGAGGCATCTACCTCATTCTAATAATGACAGGGACAACTATATTTTCCATAATCTTACAGAAGTTTGTGACTTGGTTTTCCCACTAAAAGTCATGTGCATAAGAGATCATTCTACCCATGTTGCTTTGGTTTGAGTAATTTTCCCCCCAACCCCAGAAAACCTAGGCCACAGCACAGAACATCCACAACATATATTATGTGAACTGTGTGTTAAATATCCTGCATCTGTGAAATCACAGTATGATATAACTTCGATCTAGACTTGAACAGAATTAGTCAATAGTTTGTATAGTAGTTTCAGGCCTTCCTCAGTTCCTTCAGCTCCACCATACTAGTTTGAACATCGGCCTGGGAAGTATCTGAATCAGTCTTAGTCCAAAAAATGAAATTAAATGAAACCGCACATTCAATATCTGGTCACCAAAATTCACAACAAAATAAACTTTAGCGTCATTATCAGGGCAGTGTTAATTGAGCAGGTTTCCTATAAAAATGGTATTTCAAAATTAGGTTCAGCTACAATGTGGATTCTTCCAGGCTGGTATAAGGGAGAATGGGCTCTTGGTGAATAGCTCCTTCATTTTTACCAGGTATTTTTGGTTGTTATTGTCTTCATGTTGACTTCTTCACTGCCAATGGGCTCTTTTCTGTTATTTTTATAGGAATTTATCACACAGGGAAAATCCTGTACAGAAACGGGATTTAAATAGGAAACCCCCCCACAAAAGTGGATAGATTTTCACATGACATCAGTGTTAAACTGTGCTTAACCCGAACAGAAAGTAGTCACTTACCGAAATCCCAAAAGTAAAAAGAAGTGGCTTTTGACTACATTCCATTTGGGTTAAGCACAGTTTAACATCGATGTGTGTGAAAATCTACCTGCTTTTGCGGGTTTTCCCCACCTTTTAAATCCCGCTTCCGTACAGGATTTTCCCTGTGTGATAAAGTCCACAGACTGTGTGTTGCTGGACATAGCAATTTGTTGGAACTTCATTAGAAGGTTTTTTGAACTGGGGGCATGGTTTGTGAGGTGTGTGAGGTTACTTTTCTTAGATCTATAGTACCTCATAAAAATAGTGAGGCATTTCAGTACAAAAATGTCATATCACTATTTTCATTAATGCACTAATGCATTAATTACAGGCACGATATTATAACTCTTACAAAAATTAAGGTGAAAAGGATGAAAGAACTCTTTTTCCTTCCCTACCATCCTGATGCACCTATGACTCTTGATCGGATGTATCTGGTTTTGTTATTTTATTATTGCTGCTTTTTAAACAGCAGTGTGGGGATACCAGTTGTTGCCAGAAATTGCCATCAAATAGTCAAGGATAACAAAAATGTAATCTGGATTTTTTTTTTAAGGGACACACAAGAACTAAAGCTATAAATACTGGAACCTCTAGCAACATCTGCTCCACCTGTTTTGTCCCTGTGACTGCAAAAGGAAAGTGTCACTCTGTGCCTTTTTTTAAAAAAATGATGAAATTCTATGAATAGTGTTCATGTAAAGGAAAGAATTCAGCTTGCTATCTCAGGGCTATGGCAGCTCTGCGGGAAGGAAAACAGTTAAAACTCCATTTCTGCTTTGAAGACAGAAGCCTCAGTTTACTCCAAATACACACAAACATCACAGCTGCTGAGTAAAAAGGTACTATACCACCATAACTCTTCATTATATAGCAGTTCTTTTAAGACAAAGATTTTCAGGAATATACTTTGTTTCTTCTTTCCTCCCCTATTCCATGTAGTTTAACACTATTTCTCATCGCAAAAGGTCTACAGCAAGTTCATATGATGTAGAGAAAGCATTCAATTTATAAAGAAAAGAACACTGTGCTTTTGATATTTAAAAAAGCCAGACCTTTCCTGAAGCATTCTTCTCTTTATATCTTCCTTTGGTTGTTATACTACACCACAAACCCACTTATTTCTCTATCATCATTTGTCCATTTGCCACATAGTTTCCCGAAGCTCTGCAATCTAATTCTCCACAAAGACTTAATAAGGTTTACAGTCTTAATACAATTAGCAATGTAGCTCACAAATTAACCAAGCCATTAGTGCTCCAAAGAAATAATTCCAGGGCAACTCTAGCCAACTGTGTGGATTAGGAAGGAATATCCTGCTCTTTGTTATGGAAGATTGGAAGTTATGATATACTGCAACATATAAGAATATCATATGCTAAAAAACATAAGCTCACAGAATTGTTATTTGGGTGTTATTTGACTTTCCATCGAATAGTAGAAAACATTATAGTGCTGTGAATTTTATAGCCTGGAATCTCCCACAGTCATCAAGTATTAACCAATGGCCAACATGTATAATGTACAAGCAGTTTTCAAATGGAATGGTAATAAGGTATGTGTTATTTTTAAAATATTGATTGACTAATTCATTGATAGAATAAGTTACATCTCAGCCTTCTAGTCATTACATACTACTCTAACAGTTAACAGCAAGATGTGGTACAAAATGTATTCTTATAACAGAAACAATGCTATTAAATAAAACAGCTTAATATGTACTCAAAAGCACGACCTTTGGACAGAAATTCAATTTCCAACAAAGCCTTACATTTAGACCTGATGCAATGTGAAAATGTTATTGAACTGTTATAATTTACACAAAGACCAGGAAGACAAGCCCAGAATGTGCATCAGTAATTGTATTGTTATCCTAAAGGTAACCAAAACTTCCCTAACTAAACTATACAACACATCTCAAAGAATTTTTATCAATGTTGTTGCCAGCTTTTAGAGACACTTTTAGACAAGTTGACCTTTGTTGGTCTCCTCCATAAGTATGCCTAACTTTTTCTCACTAATTTTTCTTCCATAAGTATGCCAACTTTTTTCTCACTAATTCTCTTGCCTTCAGGTTTTGCAATCAAGACTACACAGCCAGCCAGAAGAAAAACAACCTTAGGCCAGGCTGCTGTTCCTTCTAGTCTGTTCTGTCACCTCATACTTTCTTAGAAAAGCCAGGGAAACAACATGCAATGACAGCAAGGGAACACATCAGAGCCTCCAGACATTGGCATTGCACTCTATAGTCTAGTAAGTTAACTTCTGGACTACAATTCTCAGAATCCTCAGCCAGCTGGCTCAAGGTACTGGGAATTGCAGTCCCAAAACATACCATAAGTTTTGCAAGCTCTCATGGTCCACATGCTACAAGAGGAGCCTTGGAAGATGTTTAACAACACTGTGCCCTGAAGCTGGCCCACATGTGCACCATTACAGTTTTCTAAATGTTCCTTCTTAACTTTGTATTAAAATTATTTCATTCTTTGATGTAATGTCCATCTATTTTTTTTTTAAAAAAAGGGAAAAAGGAAAATGTTAAAGACATTCATACTGGCCTTTATACGTGGGAGTGCAGCAGCAACAACAGCATATCTTTACTAGGACCATTATTAGTTGATCCTTAAAAAGTAAGCAAATTTTTAGGTTAATCAAAACTCTTAATCAGTCAGAATATTAAGCAAAAGTGGGGGCAAGAACAAGAGGCAGAGAAACAGATGTTCCTGAATATCCCAGGAAGCCCACACTTAGTAACAGTTTAAGATGGAATGGAGAAACTGCTATTAGATTTAGCTGCTCTCCCTTTGAAAGTGAAAAAGCTGGCAGTTATTTGCATCTGCCTCTAGCACAAACACATGTATCATGAAGGAACACATGCATTCCTTATAAAGCAGAAACGTAAAAGGGGGGGGGGAGAAACTTGAATTATTCTTATGTTACTGAAAGTAGAGATCAATATTAGGCAGGATGCTACAGATAAATACAAGTCCAGTTGGACAGAGCTGCATAGTGCTATCTAATTAACAACATCCCAGTTAACAGCTGATTTTTATAGTTTCAAAGAAATAGACAGGCTTCTCTGTTTTTGCAGAATTCAGTACAAACTAAGTTTGAACAAGTGCTGTTTAACCTAATTACATCTATGTAACTTCTCCCACCCAGCAAAAATTACATCATCCCACCCAGCAAAATCTGCTTGCCTCTTCCATTCACCAGTATTTTTGTTGTTTTTGCAGTTCAACATTTAAAACTGATTAAGGGCCTAAGCAGACTGCCAGAAATAGTGCACATTAAATTGAGGCACTGCCCTGGCTCAGTGCTAGGGAATCATGGGAACTGTATTTTTTTCTGAGACATTGAGCCTTCTCTGTCAGAGAGCTCTGGTGCCACAATAAATTACAGTTCCCATGATTCCCTAGCACTGAGCCAGGGCAGTGCCTCAATTTAATGTGCACTATTTCTGGCAGTCTGCTTAGGCCCTAAGAGTATCGACTATCTCATTTCAACTTTTCAGCTGATCCAATAAAGGTATTCCACTACTGTCCATTTAAGCAGAGGAACACCAATATTATATCTAATTTGACACATGGGCAAATCTTCCCTCTACCTAAATTTGTATTTAAGCAATTTAATGCTGTTGTGATTTCCCACAGGATCCATTTCTCTTCTGCTTCTTTTCTCTAAATTATAGACTAGGAAAAGAATGATCACAGAACTGAAGTAACAGATGAATCAGGGTTAAGAATTGATATATATCTGAAATTGTTAGATTAAATGTCCCTTTAAGAAATAGTAAAATAATTTCTATGGCTGTAAATGTTAACAAACACAAGGTGTCAATCCTAATGATATCACCACTGTATACAAAGGCTCTGGAACCCAGGACAGGCGTGGGTTGAAGAGAGGAGATGGTGTAGTGGGTTCGAGAGTTTGAAGAGTGTGTTTGTTGGAAAAGTGGATTGTAGCTGTGTATGTTGACAGAAGTCAGAGCTTCTGTTATAAATATTTTGTATATATTTTGTAACACTAAGATAAAAGCCTGCAAGGACTTTGGAAGAAGTCAATTGTGTCTGTGCCTTATGTCAGGTTGGTCAGTGCTTTATTACCAAATACTGCATACTGGGTTGTGCTTCTGCACTACTCTGCTGTGAACTACTGTTGAGGTCAAGCACCTCAGACAGTGCTGAATGTTGGAACCTCTGTTTGGACCTAGTTTTTTGTTTGTTTTAGTTGCTGCACACCTGCAGGACATAGAGAGCCAACAGATATGTATCCAAATAACCATCAACACACACACACACACACATATACTATATACTGTGTGTGTATATGTGTGTGTGTGTGTGTGTGTGCACGCATGTGCATATTACTTTAGAGACCCAGTGTGGTGTAGTGATTTTGAGCACTGGACTAGGACTCTGGAGACCATGATTTGAATCCCTGCTCAGCCGTGACCTTGGGCAAGTCCCATTCTCTCAGCCCTAGAAGGCAATGGCAAAACCCTTCTGAACAAATCTTGCCGAGAAAACTCTGTGATAAATTAGCCGTAAAGGTAAAGGTATTCCCTATTGACAAGGTTGTCAAATCGTGCCCAACAGTAGGGAGTGGTGCTCATCTCCATTACTAAGCTGAAGAGCCAGCGTTATCAGAGATTACACTGATTATGTGGCCAGCATGATTGCACAGAATGTTGTTTACCTTCCCACTGAAGTGGTACCTATTTATTTACTTGTATTTGCATGCTTTCGAACTGCTAGGCTGGCAGAAGCTGGGACTAGTGACAGGGGCTTGGAAACAGCTTGCACACAATTATGTACCGATGCTATGGTACTTTCTCCTTGTCCTCCATTTTCCTGGGAAAATATCCCATCTAGACCAAAAGGCCTTACTGAAATCAAACTGTCCATATGCATATTCTTTGCTAATAAAACTAATTAGTTTTATTGATATCTGCAGAGCTTTGATTCCAGGATCCCCTGTAGATACCAAAATCCATATATGCTCGTCCCATTAAATACAAGGGCGTAGTAAAATGGTACCCCTTATATAAAATGGCAAAATCAAGTTTTTTAAAAAATATTTTCAATGGTTGAATCCATACACACAGGATCTGCTGCATAGAAATTCTGTTATTCTTCCACAATAGTTACAACAATGACACCTCATTTTTCTTACATGCCTAATTACTGCTTTGGCACTGGTTCCGTTCTTACTTCTACGTACAGAAGGTAAACCTAACTCAACCATTAAAAAGACAGAGGTTTATTATTTGCTATCTCATAGCCTTTTTCAAAGACAAACTGATATATAAACTTGGAGGCTACTATTCATCCAACTTTCTATGTTAACGTCTGTAGTGTTTATGCAAATCTGAATGTTCTACAGAGCTGATATCAAAGCCAAAATGTAAATATTATCAAAATGTAAATATTACCATGACAACTAAAATAAGCCTTTTGCAGATTTAACCTTGTTCCATTTAAGATTGTAAAAGAAGTGTCTTAATATATTATTATGTAAACTACAATTGGTTTCATGTGACTCTCTGGCTCATTTTAATACAAATGTACCATGGCCGCCATGAATCTTGAACAGTAGAGCAAAATGTAATACAGTGTAGGTAATTTTATTTCAAATATAGGAAAAATACCCTGACAATATAATTGGTAACAGTCTTGTACTTGAAAAATAAGTGAACTTGCATAGCAGCAGCTATTCTTATCTATCCATGATGGCTGCCTGCTGCTGCTGTCAAATTCACACTGTGAGCATATTCATATCAGGCCACTCAAAATATCTGATCTGGAAAATACCTGCCCATATTTACAGAGATACAGCCAAAATGGGGAAAGAGTGGATGCACTGACCAATATGGGAAACTGGGCCACCCCACCTAAGGTGTTCCTACTAAAAAAAAAAAAATTTTAAATAAAAATTAAAAAATCTAAATTTGTGACATACAATTTTCCATTTACAAGTACACTGTTTGGGTTTCTTTTTAATAGAAACATCTTGACAGACTGGGAAGAATAGTGCTTCAAACTCTGATCAATTCAGCTCTACGCATCTAGGATCTCCTTAGAAGATTCAACAAAGCACCCTCATTTGTTTAAGATTTTTTATGCTATCCCAAAAAATCTGGGATGTTCAGCATAGGATGCTGCTTAGTATTCTTTTTCCACAAGATTATTTAATTCTAAATTTCATCTAATTCTGAAAGCTTCCAGCCTTATTCACTGCCAAAATGAGTAAAGGTAAATGTTTTCAGGCTCACTCAAGGGAGATTAATCTCTCAGCCTTCTTCACTTCTGTGATCTCTCTGAAATAGTTCTACCAACTATGTCAGAGGTGAATTTACTTACGGTATTTAAAATAACCCTTTCATTCTGTTCAAAATTTCAGGCCAGTGTCCAATTATATATCTTAGCATAAGTGCAATAAAAGACAATTGATAAAATCCTTATTAATTAAAACATACACAATTTGAAATGTCTCAGGGTGGAGAGGTTAGTGTAAACTGCATTTTCTGCATTCATGTATCTAAGTAAATTAAGTCCCAATGTATGAAGAATTCCTGGCTCAATACCTCTTCCCTGGAGAATAGCAACTCCATTAATGTCCATCCCTCTTTCTTATTCTAAGTCAAAACTTTAAGCATGCAGCCTCAACCTCTGGGATTCTACACCAAATGAGGTAAATCAATTAGTCCAGAATAATCTAGTGTCTTCAAATGGTTCTAGAATAGGATAAGGGGCCAATGATGTAATAAATTTAACTATATTGGTAGAAATTCTTGTGACCCATTCTTTGCTAGTCATGGACCTTCAAAGATGATTGAATAACACACTGCAAGTTTTTTTTCCATGGCTTCAAAATTTCCAGAAATTTTACATAATCTACACAGGACCCCCATGAACCGCAAACTAAAAAACCACTAATTTTTTAACCTGAATCTCTAAGAATTCATTAGGAATATTTAGGTTCTCCAGCGCAAATCTATGGTCAACATCTGCAGAAGCTGACTATAGAATTATGCTGGAGGATTTATAAATGCCTAGAAAAATATTTTCTCTAGGAATCTCTAGGTCCTCCAGCACAACTCTATGATTAACTTCTGGCAGAGTCGTGTTGGAGGACTTAAAAATTCCTAGAGAGAACATGTTAATCAAATCTGCAAATAATCAAATCTACAAAAGCCAAAGCCACAAACATGGAAACCAACTGTAGTCTGCACATCTTGTTTCCTGGGGAAAAGGACCTCAATCAACCTACAGCAACTTTATCTTGTCAAAACTCAACTTCAGAATGGGCCTTTGCAGACTGCCAGAAAGAGTGTAAATTGAGTCCACTTTAAGGTTTAGGGTTAGTGCTAGGGAGTCATGGGAATTGTTTTTTCTCTGAGACATTGAGCCTTCTCTGTCAGAGAGCTCTGGTGCCACAATAAAATACAGTTCCCATGATTCCCTAACCCTAACCTTTAAAGTGGACTCAATTTGCACTATTTCTGGCAGTCTGCAAAGGCCCTATATTAGCCTATATCCAACCTATGGCTACATTCAAAGTAGGTGCAGCATTTCAGATGTTGCTGGAATGCAACACTCAGCTTCCTATCAACTAACTGTCCTGGCTAGGGTTGATGGGAGCTGCAATCCAGCACAACCCCAAGATCCAAACTTTGCCCAGCCCTGCTTCAGGTCATTATAATTAATGAAAAAGATTATGCACTTAAAAATAATTGTTCTCATTCAACATACACGTTCTGATACAAGCATCAAGGATGCAATCCTGTACACATTCATCTAGGAGTAAGAACTATTTAAGACCTGAAAGCTTGCAAATTTCACTAGTAACAAAGCTCCCATTAATTCCAATCAACAAATCAACTGTTTCCACAACAGAGTCTCAAAATGGATGAGAGGAGCATGCCTCCAAATTACTTTTTAACAGCTAATCAAAAGGCCTTTGCAGACTGCCAGAAATAGTGCAAATTGAGTCCACTTTAAGGGTTAGGGTTAGGGTATCATGGGAACTGTATTTTATTGTGGCACCAGAGCTCTCTGACTGAGAAGGCTCAATGTGTCAGGGAAAAAAACAGTTCACATGATTCCCTAGCACTAACCCTAACCCTTAAAGTGGACTCAATTTGCACTATTTCTGGCAGTCTGCAAAGACCCAAAGAACTATAGTGCATGAAACTTCTATCTCCCTAAGGCCCTGAAGCAGACAGATCAGTAAAGTACAAGCTGAGCTCAAGCTATTCTGGCCTGGGTGTTTGGCCCTGTTTTGTATCTCTGCTCAGATATTAAAGTGCATAACGCTGAACCAGAGTACTGCTGAGTTGGCTCCAAAAATAAGCAGGTGGCAGAAGTTTTGAAAAAGAAAAGGAGTTTGAGTTTAGGGTTTAAATTTTACCTCAGCTTTGCAGCTGCATCCTATCTATCTGTACTCTGGCATTCTCAGAAAGATTTCTGATTGTCTTTTACTCAAGAACTGTAGGCTCAGATTCTAGAATTCATTTAGGTTTCTAAATAAAAGGTTAACTCTAATTAATATGTATTCTTTCCCACAATACATACACTCATGCACATAAGATTTTGCCTAAAAACAGCTCAACCAATTAAATCCACCCCAGCACTATTTTTGCATTTATTGTCCCTGCGCAGACAACAAAGCCAGAGGTGGGAGTAAGGATACAAGAACCTCTCAAAAAGCTCATCAGAGCTGCTGGTGAATATTACAATTTAATTGCATCCAATTTTTTTCTTCTCTCAACAATATCTTCCAAAATTACATCTGTTTCATCCATACAAAGCAACCCAACTGGAGGAAATACAAGCCCTGACCACATAACAACTCACTGACAAGGCAGTGAATGGGGAAAAAATTGCAAAATTTGACAATACAGAGCCTGAAGATACACTAAAGCAGCACTCATTAAGATAAACAATTAAGGAAATAACAGTCTCCCGTGGAGCCATACAGACCCTGACAACAAGAAGGAAAGGAGTATTTAACAGCTTTATTAGAAGTGCACATGCGCTGCCATAGCAAATTACTTTTAATCCCAATCACATTACAGCTGCACACAGTACACTTTGAGATGATCATTTTGAATGCCACTTGATATGTGTACAAGATTTATAAGATTCTACAATGAGTTATAGACTTCTATCAAACCACAATAATAAACTAAATCACATTTTACTGATAGGCTACAACACTGAGTTCAATAATTTAGTTAAGTCATAGGTCATAGTAGTTGCAACTGAACCAAGTAGCTATATAAGGCTGATTGTAGCAACTTGATATATTAACCTAGGTAATTAGTGTTGTGGGGTGTATCTGGACTGCACAGTTATATCAATTTCATACAACATTTAACTGTCACACCTCCATCCTGAAGAATCTTGAGATTTATATTACTGGGAAGGTACCAAGGTATTCTGAGAACAGACAAATTTGAGAATTAAAACAGTTTAATTCTGTAGTGAAGAAAGTGCTCACACTATCCTTCCCCTATCAGGAAACTGACTAGTGCTGTCCAGCAGAGAATTCTAAGTACTTGCTCATACAAACTACAAACCTGTGACAATTAAAGTGATATGAAACAGACAGAACTATCTAGTGGAGATACACTAATGGAAGCTAAGCAAAGGCCTCCCACCACAGGCACCCAGCTGTGGGCACTTAAGTTTCCTGGTTGGAAGCAAGAGGAAAGAGCAGCAACGAAGCAGGTGAGCAAATAGGGAAGGGCAGGTATGTCATATCAAGTATCTGACTCACTGGTATGCTAAACACAGACATTAAGGTAAAAACAGAATTGATGGAGTCTTCTCAGTGTTATCTCTATTCATCTCTGTTATTTATCAATCTTCTTACAGTCAATTAGTTACCAAAATTAATGAAACTATCAACTCCAAATTGCAAAAAAGGCATACTGCTGTTGTCCTCAGCAGTATTAAGACTTCATTTGAATAACTATGTTTAATTGTGAGCTCATTTTAAGCTGTTTAGAAACAGACTAAAATGCTTTATATGAGTCAATGATGATCCACATAAGCCAGGGGTAGGCAACCTTTTTGAGCCAGGGGCCGGGTTGCTGTCCCTCAGACAATTGGGGGGCCGAAGCACCCTAAATAAATAAATAAATACATAAAAATAAAAAAATTTTAAAAATTTTAAAAATTTAAAAAATATATGCATGCACACTCTCTCAGCCCCAGAAAAGCCATGGCAAAACCCCTGTGGAGATTTTTGCCAAGAAAACCCCAAGAACAAGTAATAACAACAATAATCAATATCATTATGGTGGGCGGCGGCGGCGGCAGGACCGGCCTGGGGCCGGTCCAAAGGCCTCATGGGGCCGCATCCGGACCCCGGGCCTTAGGTTGCCTACCCCTGACATAAGCACTCCATACAACAGTTAACTAAATGGAAGCTTATACACTTGGATGGCGAACGTCCACCCCATTTGTATATAGACTACAGATTTAGTAGAGATGCGTTCCTCCAGCAGGCTGGATTGCCAGCTACAATGTCAACCCATCTTCAACAGATCATTCATGTATTATTTTAAATCCTTGATAGTGACGTTAATGGCTATCACAACACTCTGTGACTGTGTTCTGTTCTGTAAAGACTATTTATTTGTTCTAAGAAGAAGGACTATATGGGCTTCTCTTTTAAAAATATGAATGGTATAACTATTTTTCAAAAATATTTTCAGACCTGTAGAGAATATTCTATTTTACTTCTTCCAGCAGCATACTAACTGCTAAAGTCATCTCATTTTCACCCCTCACAGATGACAATTACTTGACTCTGTATGCCTTAAAATCATTTCCAATTTATGGTGATCCTAAGATGACTCACCAAGGGGTGTTCTTAGCATGATTTGTTCATAAAAGGGCTGTCATTGTCTTTCTCTGATGCCCAGTGGGTTTCCATGGCTGAGCGAGATTTCAAATCGGGTCTCCCAGAGTCCTAGTCCAGCACTCAAGCCCCTATAATATGGTCACTCTCACTGACAATTAAAATAATAGCATAAATCTACTTGTAAAGTAAGGTTTTTAAATAGTTGACTCAGGCTGTACAGACCAGCCCAAAGAGCCAGCGTAGGGGTGGAGTGGGAACATGGCGGCTGCACACTGCATGCCTCCCAACCAGACTGTGTCACATGTATGTGGCATAGCGTTTAGATATGCTGCACTGAAGAAATGGCTTTCTACTTCTTCTTTTAGAGCCGGCAAATCGATGGATTGGGGCCGCAGCATGTGGTTGCTGCAACCTCGATCTGGTGCCCCTTAGTTAGCATCATCCAATTATTCTAAACATTTTCTTCCAAAGCCCTTAATTTCCACTAATTCCATTTCTGCAATTCATTGTTAATGTCAATGGATAGGACCCAGTCGAACACATTGCTGCAAAGTGTTAGCCTGGGTGTGATAACACTGGATACCTTTTTATGTTGCTACACTTTGGCTAACTGCCCTTTGCTTTCAATACATTCCAAAGATTGTTTTCTTACTACATTCCTTCGACATTCTGTGATATAAACAAAATACATGCCTATTGTATTTCTTCATGTTTTAAAGCACAGTGGCAGGACTGAACAATGTGATTACTAGCATATTTAAAGGCAGCCACATGGAGGGAAATCAACAATACTCCCACTGAACATTATATCTAAGTTCCAGAAACATATTTGGGGTGTACCCAGAAGAATTCTCATACCCAGTGGGACTTTTGACTTTTTTCTTGCAGTACAAAATGTCTCATACTCTATCACAAACTGATTTTTCCCTTGGTTCCAAGAGGAGATTTTCATTCAGCTTTCTTACCACAAAAGACAAGTCCAAAGTCTTTCTTAAAAAACAGAACTAGGTTGTAAGGTCCTAGCCATAATATTTCAGACCAAAGGTGATTTCAGTCCAATTTCAAATCCACTTTTCAGTAACTCTACTTCCATAATGTGTAGCTCTCAATGCAGCTGTTTCCCAGAATTATACACAAAATTATATTTTCTTAAAACATTGCTGTTGTATTATCCTAGCAAACATTCTAAGAAAAACAGATATCAGTTAATGTTACAGTGCTACTGCAGAAAACATGTGCAATCATCTTTTTCTATCTCTCTCTCTCTGTTAAAGCCACTAGCAAAGTGTGTGTGTGTGTATCAAGTTGACAATCAATTTACGGTGACTCCATGAATTTTATAGGATTTTCTTAAGCAAGGAATACTCAGACATGATTTTGCCAGTTCCTTCCTCTGAAATATAGCAGATTAAAATATAAATAGCAAGGAATATAAATAGCAAGGAAATAAATTATTACAGATTATTGCAAGGTTTGCATGGTCCCTGCTCTTTGTGGTTTATTTTTCTCCAGATAAAAAGGTACAAAACTTGTGTGCCATCAAGCCTTCAAATCATTCCAAATCCCTTGAATAGTTTTTTCCTCATGTCTCAAGCTCAAAAATGTACCAAGTTCAGTAAACCTGCATTACAATCCTGGCTTAGGAATGTGGATTAGAGATGCAGCTACACCTAGTGATCAGCAGTAGATCACAGCAAATAAAATTCTATAAACTGAAATTCTGCATACACTGACACAAACATTCAAATAAAAATATAAGGATGAGTGAGATCAAACCAAAAACAATAAAATGTTTTGATAACAAAGAATATCATGGAAGAAAAGACTGTTGTTATTGTTTAATAAAACAGATACCTATACCAAGAAACTACCAATGATTCAGATGGTAACAGTGAAAATTTATATAACACAATGCCTATTAAGTTTATTTTCACATCCATCTGTTCACACAAAACAAATAATTAAAAGTCATTTATTTTGCCTCATGTGGTGCTTGTGTATGCTTGCTGTTTTAACATCACAATTAGCTGGGACAATACCATTCTCAGCAACATTAAGTCAAAACAAATAAGTCAGGATCCAAGAAGCAAATTCAGGGCCAAAACACATTGCAGAAATAATCCCTTTTGAGAGCAATTTAACTGCCCTGCCTCAGTGCTAGGGAATTCTGGGAACTGTAGTTTTGTGAGACACTTAGCCATATCTGTCAGAGAAAATTGACAATAAGCTACAACTCCCAAGATTCCCTAGCACTGAGCCAGGGTATGTAAAGCAGTATCAAACTGGATTATTTCTGCAGTGTGTTTAGGCCCTCAGGCATGCACTAAACCCCTTACCACTATCACTTCTGCTGGTGCAATGAACAGCAAATCTTCATAACTGTTTTTAAATACTCTCTTCGGTATTCAAAGAGACTTGTCATAGGACATTGGGGCTGTTCTTGAAGAAACCTAAGTCCCAGCTAGCTGCAAATGTGGCAGAATTAGCTGGATTCTGGGCCATGATACTTTTCCTTTTATTTCAAATGTACTTTTATCACCAACTGCAAGAATTATAAAACTGACTACAGAAATGAATGTTTAGTATGAAATGGGTCAATTCTACAAGGGGTATCGTAAAGTAATAATTATCACCCGGATGTTGTTATGGTATATTGATTAAATTTTGTCAGTGTCATCATTGGTCCCTAAGTGCATGATGCTGAGAAAATCAACTCTTTGTGTCCTTTATTTGTTGCAGGTTGTGACTGAAGTGTAAGATGGAGAAAATTGAGGCTCACAGTATAATAAGGTTCTTGCATTTGAAGGGTAATAGTGCCTGGCAAATTCATGATGAGATTATGGTAGTTTACGAAAACGATTGCCCATCTTATGGCACTATTTGTGAGGTGGAAAAGAATTTCCAAACTGGTTACATGTCCCTCACAGATGAGCCAAGACCTGGAAGACCATCACTGACTGACGATGCGGCCACAGTAAAGAAACTGGTCTCAGGGGGGTTGCAGACTGCCAGAAATAGTGTGAATTCAGTCCACTCTTAGGGTTAGGGTTAGAGTTAGGGAACCATGGGAACTGTATTTTATTGTGGCACCAGAGTTGTCTGACAGAGAAGGCTCAATGTCTCAGGAAAATAACAGTTCCCATGATTCCCTAGCACTAACCCTAACCCTAAAAGTGGACTGAATTCACACTATTTCTGGCAGTCTGCAACCCCCCTCAGTTATGGCAGTGTGTGGAAAATTATTCATGAAGAACTGCACATGTCTAAGGTGTTGGCACACTGGGTTCCATGTTTGCTAACCACTTTCCAGAAACAAACACGGCATGACCTTTCAAGACAGCTGTTGACTCTGGTGGAACAGGATGAAGAGGATTTTTTTTTTTTTTTTGGTTGTCTGGTAACCATGGATGAATCTTGGATCTATCAGTATGATCCAGAGACCAAAACCATGAGCATGGAGTGGAAGCATGCCGATTTCCCTCCCCCCAAAAAGGCAAAGGTGCAAAAGTCAGCAGGGAAGGTCGTGCTCTGTTTTTTGGGACTGTCATGGAGCCATTCTCACAGATTACGTTGCAAAGGGACAAACCATCACTGGCACATACTACAGCAATCTTCTGGAGAAGTTACGAGATGCTCTGAAAAAGAAATGCCATGCTATGCTCTCCAGAAGCATTCATCTTCTAGCTGACAGTGCACTAGCTCACTCATCTCAAGTTGCAATTAACATAGCAAGGGCATGTGGCTTTGAGATGTTGCAGCATCTGCATTATTCTCCCAACCTTGCAACAAGTGACATTTTCTTGTTCCCAGAAATGAAAAATCCGCTGCAGGGTCGCCGATTTGGAAACACAACTGATGTCACTCATGAAGTGGAAGAGTGGTTTAAGTCATAATCTGCAGACTTCTACAATAATCGTATTCGGAAGGTCAAGAAATGTTGGGAAGGATGGTGACTACGTAGAAATTAACTACAAATCAACACAAACTTTCTGTCAAATTTTTAAAAGGTGCTAATTAAAACTTTATGATACCCCCTCGTAAAACACACTGAATGTATGGCAAGGCCACCACTGAAAACAGTGGCTTTTAAAAGAAACTGCAGGAATGTTTGGGTCAACCCAGTTAGTTTATTATATCTTAGTTTAGTTCCCAAAAGGGAAGTCAGCTGCTACTCACACATCATAACTGACTGGAATATTTTCTCAGCTGAAAAATAAAGGAAAATGCAGCATTTGTTGTTCCACTGTTGTTCTATAGTCACCACAGTTACATAATTCTGGGGAGATGGAGTGATTAAATACATGCCCCATGTTCTGTGGCTATACTGCAAATTCAGCCACTGCAGTTGTCAGACCATTAGATTATGTCAGCATGAAACATTTTATTTTAATATATATATATATATATATATATATATATTTTGGTTATTTCAAGGCACTGTAATTTTTCTTCCAGAGTTTGATAACTAAACTGTGAGACCAAAGATACATAATATAGGAGTTCTTCAGTATAATTACATGCTTGTAATATACTGTAGGGTATACTTTTCTCTTCTATATTATTATAATAACAGTGCCATTTTAATCAGTGACTGAAGAGAAAACTTTAATTTTTTAATAAGTAACACAAGACAAGTCTGATATGGTTTCAGCATTAAAATCACCATATAAGAATAGAGACAGATAAGATATAGATGAACTATTAGGAAAGCAGAAGAGAGCTGTACATCAAATTGCCATCAGTGGAACCCCAGCTGAAATAAAACTAGGATCCAATGGTTGGTGTTAGCAGCTTTGACAGCCTTCATCACCCATTTGGGATGGGAGTGAATGGAATCTAACTTCAGCCTTCTCTATCCTGACCAATACATGGCTGGCTCTGACAAATCTTCTACGGTACTTTAAAATGTACAAGCAGAATTTATATGTGCAGCAGTACAAGCCACCCAGGAACCACTGTCTCTCTCAAAGAACAGCCCACTTCATCAGATGCACAAAACAAGCTGAGAGGAGGTGCAAAGGCTTCTCCACCCCTGCAACAACAACTTACAATATGCATATGTGAACAGCTCATGAGCTATCATATCAATGTTTTTCACTGAGGTCAGGTGTGAAATCTTCATCCAGCAATTATGCATCAAATATATATTAGTACGTAGAGAGATCTTGTAGCACCTTTGAGACTAACTGAAAGAAACTGGAAGCATGAGCTTTCGTAACTGAAGTCTACTAGTCTTATGCTGCCAATTTCTTTCTTCCAAGGCCTAAGCAGACTGCCAGAAATAGTGCACATTAAATTGAGGCACTGCCCTGGCTCAGTGCTAGGGAATCATAGGAATCATGTAGTTTATTGTGGCACCAGAGCTCTCTGACAGAGAAGGCTCAATGTCCCAGAAAAAAATACAATTCCCATGACTCCCTAGCACTGAGCCAGGGCAGTGTCTCAATTTGATGTGCACTATTTCTGGCAGTCTGCAAAGGCCCTCAGTCTCAAAGGTTCTACAAGATCTACAGACTAACACAGCGATCGTTTTTAATCAAATATATATTATTAGCCAAGTTTTGAGAAGGAAAGCGACATATGAATGCACAGGCAATCCAAGCAGTAATTTTTTTACATAGCAAATGTTTCCACCTACATTGCATCCCACCATCTCCTGCCCCATATTCAGGGAGTAAGTATTACATCTGTATTGCTCACCAATACCTCCAAACACTAATGCGCATAGGTATACACTGTACAAGCTGCATGCGCCAAGCCTGTGGTATACAAAGGATGCTATTTGTGCCTATGTGTACTGTTGTTGTTATGGAGCATCAATTCAATTGGGACTGATGACAATCCTTTCATAGGGTCTTCTTGCCAAGAGGCATGCCACGGTTGTCCTCTTAAGCTGAGAGGATGTGACATGCCTGAGATTACACAATAGGTTTCCACGGTTTAGTGGGGATCTGAACTTGATGTTATGAAGTCCTAGCCCAGCATTCAAACCACTACACCATGGCTCCCATCTATGTGTACTGGGCTCTGTCAAAACACCCAACACATGTGGTTCACCAAGAGCAATAGAAACATATTGAGGGGACTGTACAGATGGCAGAGTTCCAACCACTCATGTCAGGAACTTCTCATGGTTCTTCTCACACAGGGCTTGAGTCAGCCTTTAGGTATGTTCTCCTCTCACCTACAGTTCATATGGCCAGTAATGAGCACATAGAATGGGCTTAAATACAAGTTAACTTGCTTACAGGACTGAAGCTTAACCTTTAGAATTTGTTTGTCCACAACACTATATCAATTTCCCAATGAATGGTATGCCTACTTGTATTTAACATATACCTTTTTATTGGTAATCATGTTGCTTCAACACCACATCTTTACTCCAGAGTGTATCTGTTATCTATAAGCACTACCCACTATCACAATATCCTCATATTAGCACTACCTGCTATTACAACAAATTTAAGTAAGACTTAGGCAAAGTGTGTCCCTGTGGCCACATGCAGCTCTTTTACAGTTTTCAACCCCTCCTACTCCCTACCCTTGTACTGGCAATAAAGGATCACCTCTGTCTCAGAAATCCCCAAGAACATAAGTCCACCTTTTAAACAGGTTTCAGACCCCCCTGCACTATTTAACATTTTGCAATCAGAGAAGTGGATTTCCAGTCCCCCCTGAGGGATTTTTTGGCATTTCTGACAAACTCTACAGCCCCCCAGATGGTACTAGGAACAGAAAAATGGGTCCTAAACAGGCTACGTATGTCCACCCTTGTTTTAAATACTGGCTTGATGTTTAAAAAAATAATGGTTATTGCTTTTGCAGATGTTACACTGAAAAGTAGATCAGTGAAAGCAAATGAATAAACACAACAATAAATTAAAAGTATTACAGTTGATCGCACTAGCCTGTCAGACCCAAAGGGACCCATCCCTTTTCTTTTATACTCTTTCACATAATGCTACACCTAGTTACAGGAAGCCCATAAATCTATCTTTGACAGCAGATATAAAAATCCAAACCTCAGGTGCTCTGCCAGCAAACACAGTAAAGATTTGTGAGGATTCCAGCCACACTGTTGAAATATTAGGCAGAATTCTAACTTGTGTGAATAGGTAGTTTCAGGACTGCAGCATTAGTTGGCATACAACTTGCCTGCCACCTTGTATGACACAAAATAACTGTGCAGCCTAATAACAGGCCTCTCCAGCCCCAGGACAGTTTGTGTTATAACAAAAATACACCACTTTTCTGAAGAGTGTTTGATATGTAACACTATAAAAAAACAACAACCCAAGGCTTTTACAGAAATGCACTGCTTTCAGTTCCATTACCCTTCTCTCAGTCTTCCGTTGATGCTGACGTCTGACAGAAAACACATGTCTAAACCTTTCACTTTATACAAAACCCAACATTTATGATTACATATTTGCTGGTATTTCGTCAGTTTTGTAGTGTATTTTTATCTGAACAACATCATTTTGAGAAGTTTGTTTTGTCTGGCCTGGACAATTTGCCAAAGAAATGAACCATCTTAACTTTCAGTGTACGTTACATTTTATTTATTATTATACTCACTATAACCATAAAGATGTCAATAGTAAATGCAAAGACAAATCCTACTATGTTAAAATTCCAGCAATACTGAAGTCTCAAAGTAATACAGTGATTTTAATGTGTTTAGAATGAAAATATGATAGTGGGCTGGACTAGATGATCCTTATGGTTCCTTCCAGCATTAAGACTGTATGATACTATTTATTCTTTATTTATATTTTTATTTCAAGGATTTATATTCCGCCATTCTCCCACAATGGGATTCAAGAATAGAATCCTGAATACTAGAATCTCAAAGCTATCTTTAACCATTGGCTTTTACAAAATGACTTGAACTTGGGCAACAATCACAACTGTTTTTTAGGCAATCCACTGAACTGCGATTAACTACAAATTGTTGTTGTTTGCCTTCATGTCATTTCTGACTTTTCTTGGCAAGATTTGTCTTCCTCTGAGTCTGAGAGTAGATGGCTTGCACCAGGTCACTAAGGGCTTTTACAGACTGCCAGAAATAATGCAGCTTGAGGCCACTTTAACAGTCCTGGCTCAGTGCTAGGGAATCATGGGAATTCTATTTTTTTCTGGGACATTGAGCCTTCTCTGTCAGAGAGCTCTGGTGCTACAATAAACTACAGTTCCCATGATTCCTTAGCACTGAGCCAAGACTGTTAAAGTAGCCTCAAGCTGCATTATTTCTGGCAGTCTGTAAAGACCCTAAGTGGGTTTCCACTGCTAAGTGGGAATTCAAACCCTGGTCTCCAGCATCACATAGTCCAACACTCAAATCACTACACCTTGAAACCTCTGAAGATGATGATTATTTTAATTATTACATTCAGCCCTTCTTCACTGTATAATCTTTTTGTGGGCATAATCATCAGTGGGGGTAAGCATGAGCAGAAAGTAACATTTAAAGAATGATTTTAAGTTTCCTTTGTTGTTGTTAAGTTTTCATGAAAACAGTGAAAAAGACTGAACAATTAATAAAATTATTGACTTTTTAACTTGTACCCATAGGATTTTTTTTACAAGTACTGTACTGTAAAATAAAGTCAATAATTTTATTAATTGTTCAGCTCACACAATAAAGAGGGGCAGAATATAAAAATGAAAATAATCATTATCTTGTAATGAGCCAGTGTTTCTTAAGGCCCCTTTGAGAGCTGGTGAAAGCTGTAGACACCCTCCCCTCCCGCCCAAAATGCACTTAAACACAAGTTACAAAGTGGATCACAGGTTAAGAACCACCATAATAAAATTCAATCTACATTATTCACACACACACACACACACACACACACACACACACATCTACAAATATGCAATAGTCCTTTTTCCAGTCTATAATCTACAAACAGATTTTTTAGTTTTATTGTGATACTAAATATATTCTTTGTTTGACAGGACATGGACACCCACACAACTGAAATTATACACTGAATAAAGCTCTTGTGTGCATTAACATCGTAGGTTTTGTAAGTGCGACAACAACCTCTTGGCATTTTAATGGTGAAGTATAACCCTGGAAAGCACAATTTCACTGTATGTCAGAACACAATAAAAAGTGCACAATGGTTATCTTTCCATAGTCTGCACTTGCCTACCGTCTGCACTTGAATTAATAGTGCTTACTTGAAAGTTTGCCATTTTGCCCAGATACTGGCTCATACAGCAGCCAAAACAAATCTTGTTTAGTACAGAACCAAACATCTCTTGACTAGAACAGCCAACATGAGGGCTGTGTGTGGATTAATACCAACAATTCTCATTTCCATCAGGAGCAAAAGATACATCACAATCAAGAAGTACGAAAATGACACTGTGAAAGTATTAAGAAAGGTAGGCAATAAATTTTAATGGCTGGCTTTCTCACCCACTCGTGTACATGCAACCCAACATGAACTATTATTCCTCTCAATGGCTGAGGGGTCTTGTATGATGGCAATGAAATTTACACAACTACACTATTTAATCTAAGTAAGAACGAAATGGTGTATGGACTCAAGAGACTTTCAATAACAGGAATGCTGTGACTAAAGTTTCATAACTCACAGCTACATATAGGCTCACTTGAAACCGGAGAATGGAGCAAGGGAGAGCCTTTCCCTCAGTGGTACATTTCATAATAAAGCAAACCTCTGAAACATCTATTCCCTAATGAACTTCCTGACTTATCTGAAAATGTAGGAGAGAAGTTTGAGAGAACACAGGCAGCTTTTATACACCAAGCGGTTCCTGGAACATTCCATTAAACCAATATGTGTTTATAGAAGAAAATCAGTGTGTGGATTTCTGCAAGCCCAAAATTTGGCTACACAAGGGTGTTGCTGCTGCTGCACAAGCACTACTTAATGCAACAAAACACCAAGTACCCTGAAGCTGAGGCAGGCAGCCGGGAGTCCTACTTCCTTTCCTGATCAAAGCACGTAGAACATGGAGCCCAGATGTCTTCAATTGCTGTCATTGGCTTTTATAGTTCAAACTTCATGCAGGGAAGGAAGAAAAACAAAACAAAACTCTAAATGAACTGAAGTTACTCATTCCTTCCAACTCTGTCAATTCACTGTTTCGCAAGCCAGTTTACAGATCAAAATAAGGAGGTTTTGGGTCGCTATCCCTCACTACTCTCTCACACACAAACACATACATTAGGACTGCATCAGCACTGCAGAAATAATCTGGTTTGACACCACTTTAACTCCCCAGGCTCAATGCTATTGAATTATAGGACTTGCAGTTTTGTGAGACATTTAACCTTCTCTGTCAAGAGAGCTCTGGTGCCACACCAAACTACAAATCCCAAGATTCCTTAGGATGGAGCCGTGGCAGTTAAAGTGGTGTCAAACTGGATTATTTCTGCAGTGTGGATGCATCCTAGGTGTGTGGTTTTGTTACTAGAGGAGATCCTGTGAAGGAGAGTAACAGCAGAGTGCCTGAAGGTACCGCACTACCAGGTAGATTATTTATTTATTTTTGAGAGTCATGTCTCAATAATCAACTGCTGTCACTAGTTGGCAGATGTTAAAGCCTGGCATGAGAAAAGCAAAGGAAACTAGAGAACCCACCCTGCTTCCCTGCTGTTGTCTGCAAGCTGTCCTGACCCTCTCTTCTTTCAGGTTTATCAACCAAATGTCACACAAACACACACATACAGAAAGATATTTGGAAAGACATCATTTCCTATGGCATCTTTTTGCCAGACTACACCAAGCACTGGACCACAACTCAAGTTTCAGAGAGACGGCTTCACCTCCAACAAGGCTGCATCCTCACTGCAGAAATAATCTGGTCTGACACCACTTGAAATGCCACGGCTCCATGTTATGAAATTTGGAGAATTGTAGTTTGTTGTGGCACCAGAGCTCTCTGACAGTGAAGGCTAAATGTTTCACAAAACTACAAATTCCAGAATTATCTAGCATTGAGCCAAGGTGCTAAAGTGGTGTCAAACTGGATTATTTCTGCAGTGTGGATGCAGCCACAATTTACTTGGTGGGGAAGAGAAAGAGTTTTCTTGGCAAGATCTGTTCAGAAAAGGTTTGACAATGCCATTCCTTGAGGCTGAGAGATTGTGGCTGCATCTGCACTAGAGAAATAATCCAGTCTGACACCACTTTAACTGCCATGGCTCAATGCTATGGAATTCTGGTATTTCTAGTTTTGTCAGACATTTAGGTCAAAAACACACTGCAGAAATAATCCAGTTTGAGACCACTTTAATTGCCCTGACTCAGGGGGGTTGCAGACTGTCAGATATAGTGCAAATTCAGTCCACTTTTAGGGTTAGGGTTAGGGAATCATGGGAACTGTATTTTATTGTGGCACCAGAGCTCTCTGACAGAGAAGACTCAATGTCTCAGAAAAAAATCAATTCCCATGATTCCCTGGCACTAACCCTAACCCTAAAAGTGGACTCAATTTGCACTATTTCTGGCAGTCTGCAACCCCCCTCAGTGTTAGGAAATCCTGGGAATTGTAGTTTATTGTAGACCCAGACCTCTCTGACAGTGAAGGCTAAATGTTTCACAAAACTACAATTCCTATGATTCCCTAGCATTGCCAGGGCATTTAAAGCGGTCTCAAACTGGATTATTTCTGCAGTGTGT
>CM034706.1:68289397-68305388 GCA_020142125.1 Phrynosoma platyrhinos | reverse complement strand
TATTATTTGTTAATTAAAATATTTGTTTGTTGTTCTTGTTATGTGTCTTCATGTCATTTCTGACTTATGGCAACATAAGCTGATCTTATCATGGGGTTTTCTTGGCAACATTTGCTCAGAGGGGGTTGTCATTTCCTTCTTCTGAGGTTGAGAGAGTATGATTTGCCCATGGGTGCCTAGTGGGTTTTCATGACTGAGTGGGGATTCCTTACCCCTTCCTATATCAAAATGATCTCAAGACGGCTTACAAATAACATTTTAAAAAGTTAAACCATTTAAAACAATTCAAAAATTCAATAAACTAAAATATATTAAACATATAACAACAAAATTTACAATTATTTCTTTTTTAAAAAATGTAAAAGCTGTATTTGAGATGTATTAATAAGGCCTAAAGGCCTTGATCAACAGCCAAGTTTTAAATGAAATCAGTGTTGGTGCCAATTGGGCCTCCAAGGAAAGAATATTCTACAGTAGGGGTGCTACAGCTGAGAAGGTTATCTCGTATGTGTGCTGACTTCAATGGTGAGACACAGAGGAGAGACTCTCAACGTATCTCAGTCCTCAGAAAGACACATATAGGTCTAGGTGCTCTCTGAAATATTGAGGTTCTAACCTGTTTAGAGGTTTAACTGTAATCACAAGCACCTTACATTCATACCAGAAATGTATTGGCAGCCAGTGCAATTCTTTTAAGATAGTCATTGTATGCTGTCTGTATGGCATTCCAGTAAGAAGTTGAGCTGCTGCATGTTATGCTAGCTACAGTTTCCAAACCTTCTTCAAGGGTAGCCCCATTAGTTACAGTTAGTTACAGACTGCATTATAGTTGTCTAATTGGGAGGTGCATGGGCTACTGTGCATGGAAACTGTGGTGTGAACCAGTGCATGGACTACTGTGGTGTATACTTTGGTTACTAAGGACTGTTGTAAGCACTAACAGTCTTAGGACCTGAGCAGAGAGAGAGGAAACCCTGCTCTCTGCCCAGCCTGCTCTCAAGGTGGCCCCAAACACCCAGAGACAGTCTGCACCATATGACATCAAGCTACGCCACTTTTTTTGTTTGTTTGTTTTTTGCTTCCCCACCATGCATGAGCACCATCACATGAACATGTCAGCTGTGACTGCCAATTACATTCCTGCCCAGCTGCCATCCCATTGGATGCCCCATGTGACTGGCCACACAGTTGTATGAGCAATCCACAATCAGTACAGTGCATCAGTGCACCAAATGTCACACTGGCAAAACACAATCATAAAGCACCATACATGCCATATACCCCATGCTCCCTATTCAACTATATGGCTCGTGTATGTTTTAATTACATCCATTGCATTATTAGTAACCTATTATGTTTTTTGACCTTTTGCATCAGGGTGTGTGTGACAGTTTGATAGTGCAATGGGTCAGTGGTGTAGCTGGCTACTCATACACCTGTATCCTCAGATGAAAAAAAAATGGTATGGCAAGCAATGGCACTGGTGGCTGAATCTCACCAGTCCCAGGGTGCATGCTCAAGATTGCTTTCATACATTACCTGGGCATTCCTGCATTTCCGCATGTGTTGTGGTGTTTATATGTCTGTGTAATGATGCATACTTTCTGTGTTAGAATGGATTATATGGGCTTTTTTTGTTCCAGTTTTTAGCCCCGGAGCATGGTCTGGTCCCAGTTTCACCCCATTATGGCCTTGTGCATCGTCTAAACAGCTGAGGCTTGAGACAGGGTGAAACTGTTTTATTTTGACAGTGCAGACAACCCCTTAGTGTGAACTGTTCGTCAGTGCTGACTTTTCTGGTTGGCTAGAGAAATCCAGAGAAAATGGAAGAATTTGTATGATTGCTGTTTTAGGGGTATAGGGGGAATACTATAATTGTGTAGTGTGAAATTTTGCATGAAGTTTGGTGGTCATTTTTATTTTTTCCAAAAGACACATTTTTGCCAAAAGCCATGCTTTAGATTGGACAGAAACTATAATATATAATGAAATATAATAAGCCAAGGTGGTTGCAGTGGAGGTGAAGACTCTGACCTATTCGCTGAACAGGCCTGATCCTCATGAATCTTCCAACTATTCAGTAGTCAGAATGGTCAGAAAGCATTCTGTCTGTCTGCTGAGACAAAACATAATGGTATCAGGCTACATTTGGGGATTAGAGCATTTGGGCACCAGAGTTAAGAAATCATTCTACAATTTACTTTTCCTGCACTGTGTTTGTCTTCCGGCTGCTTGCATTGGTTTCATTATTTCTGTGATAATGCATTGTTTGTTGCTATTTTTTTTATTAATTTTAACATGAACAATCTAATTTATGATCAAAGTAATACAGATTCAGAAAATAAAAAGACAGAAAGAGAAAAGGGGGAAAGACAAATCAATAATACATAGTAGGGGTCTGATGCTTTGCTCCCATCCTGACTGTAATGAGAAAAAAAGAAAACAAAAACATTGTTCTACCATTACAGATCCAACTAATGTTCTACCATTACAGATCCAACAGAAAATCTGTTACAGCCAATAAGAACTAGGCTGTCCCAGACCTCCCAGAGGGCCTTCTCCGCAACCGCTCCCAGACTATGGAACGGCCTGCCGGATGAGATCCGTCTGATTACCACTCTTGCTGCTTTTAAGAAAGCAGTAAAGACGGATCTCTTCCGGCAGGCCTTCCCGGAATAACTCTCAACTGGGAGACGAGCTTTAATTTGTTGCCTTCGATTCTATTATTCGTTATTATATGTTCTTATTTGTTTTTAACTAATGTGGCATTTTTAACTTTATCTGTTGTTTAATTCTATTTTAAGGGGATGGGAGTGTAGGATTTTGGGATGAGGGTTTGATTTTTAACTTTGTTCTGTTTTTATGCTTGTTGTTCCCCGCTCCGATTGCCACGCAGAGGGGCGGGTTATAAATAAAAATTATTATTATTATTATTAACTAAATAATCCTAAAATTACTAAAAATCAAAGCCACAGATTATTTATTGCTAATAAAAAAATCTATAAATGGTTTCCATTCTTTGAGAAAGTCTTCAATTGGCTTATCTTTTAGAATACACATTAATTTGGCCATTTGAGGTAACTCAGCAACTTTAACAATCTATTGTTTCATTATTGGTGCTTGAGTCTGTTTCCATGTTTGAGCTGTTGCTGCTATAGAAGTAATCCATATTTATTCTCCAGTTCTTTTTCCATAGTACCAACAAAAATATTTCTGGTAAGATTACATAATCTACTTTTATTTTTATTTTATTTTTTGATTAAGAGTGTTATTGCACAAGAAAACAAAGCAGAAACAGGTGGAGAGTAGTAGGTTTCTTCGTGCCTTGCATTATGATATTGTAGTGCTTCAGTTCTCTTCCCATGGGAGATGGTTGTAAAAGCATGTCTTTTGCCAAATGGATTTTTCCAGCTAGAAGAAAATATGCACTTTTACAACTGTCTCCCAGTGGGAAGAGAACTGAAGCACTAAGATATCATGTGGTAAGGCATAGAGAAAGCTGTTATTTTTCAGCTCCATTTCCACTTTGTCTTCTCATACAATAAGGCTCTATCATATAAATCTTAGGCTAGTATCTTTTGCCTTCTTTCAAGCCCACGATATATGAAAAAAGGAGGCCTCCTTATTTTGACATCCCCAACAATGGTTTGAAACATTCTGGGAGATTTTCAACAGCTTATTTGGAGTTAGATATCATCTATGCATCATATTAAATCACTTCACAAACAAAATTTTATATCTTTGGACCACATATTTCTCCACGCTATATTTTTTCATTTTTTTAAAGTTAGCTTTTTACTGAACAGTGAGGGGTAAAAATTAAATAAATTAGGTTTATAAAGCAGAACTCCTGCTAATTGGTGTGTTGATGGCCTTGGGAGGTGTCATTCTAACTGAAAGCAAATTCATAGCTTGGAGAAGTGGCTGTCTAGCATGGAATGTTGACGTAACATCTATGGTATGAAGTGATTTCTACTAGGTGACTTTGACAGAAGAAGAAATCCTGGCCAAGCTGAGTTTCTAAAATTTCTAGAAAAACAAATATTCATTTTATGTTCTTAGTTAAAGTATGTGTTTTCCTAGTATATACTGGACTATTTTATACAAATTCACCTTGCATTTGAACATTAAGAACATTACGAATTTCAGAGAAAAAAGTAAGTGAGGAATGTCACTCAGTTGTATGTCCTTTGGGCACATTGAACAATGCAGATTCTTGGGAATGTTCAACTTCTTTACTTGTTTACACACTCCCAGAGAGGGAGAGATAGAGTATTGTGAGCTCACAGATAAGGGGATCTAATAGACAGAAAACAAGTGAACAGGTGAAAGATAAAAGAAAAAAAAAACCACTTCTGTGTTCAAACTGAAGCCAAAACAAAGGAGGGAGAGGACAGCAAGTGATAGGAGATTATCCCACAAGCATAAAAATGTGACTTACCTCTCCCAAATTCAAGTAAATTTCAGACTGCATCCGGGTCCTAATGTATAGCTTTTGTTGCCGAATCCGCCATCCAAATGCAATCCTAGTGCAGCCCGACTCACTTCACTTGCTTTGTGGCCATTTTTCAAAAGTTGGAAGTTTCTGACTTTTGAAAAATGGCCAGAAAGCAAGTTAAGTGAGCTGGGCTGCAGTCAGGCTGCATTCGGTTGGCAGATTTGGCAACAAAAGGCATGCGATAGGACCTGGATGCAGCCCGAATTTTACTTGAATTTGGGAGAATTAAGTTATGTTTTTATGCTTGTGTGATAATCTCCATAGAAACAGTAGTGGACAGAAACGGTTTTGAATGGATGGATGAGCTGAGGATAGAAATGCAGAATAAACATGAAAAGGGAAAGGAGCAACAGATGTGGGCAACAGGGAGAAGTATAATTTGGCAGCTATTGTAGTTGACAGTATCTTCCAAATATTCCCTTGCAGCATTGCATACACTTTTGTCCCATCCAATTTTAAGATTAATACTCAAAAACCTTTTGCTGGAGACAACAGAACAGTAGGCTCAGAGTGTGATTTATTGTTTTTGAGCTGTGCAGGTGACATTGGTTTCTATGAATTCTTTATACGTCTTGGGCAAGAAAACAATCACCATATCACTATCAGGAATGTGTGTGTGTGTGAAAGAGAAAGACACACACACATAGAGAGTGAGACAGCAAGAGTGAGACAAAAGGGCCAGAAACCCTGTAGATATATGTATATTACACCATTTCTTTTTTGTAGGTCTCTGTAGATATGTTTTCCAGAAAATTATTAAAGCTGCTGAAACAAAAGCAACGATTTAAAAATATATTTTTACTGTAAGCAGGGGAAAGATGTACTAGCTGATATGATTTACATTTGCTTTATTTAAATATTTCTTAACACACACACACACACCATTTTGGCAACTCAGGGTGGCATGCAATACAAACAATTTTAAAACCAGGTCAAATTAAACTAAAATCACATTAAATAAGACAACTTTTAAACAATTTAAAAAGCTACAACAATTTAAAACCATGTACGTGTGTACTTCTAAGTAAATTAATTCCCAATGGCTTTAATTAAAAGCCAAGTTTTGGCTTGGCACTAGAAAGAAATGAATCTTGGTGTCAGTCAGCTAGTCAGATCTCCAAGGGAAGGTAATTCCACAACTGGGGTGCCACAACTGCAAAGACTCTCTGTCAGGTCCTCCAATGTTATATTGCATCCACTGCTGGGCCACAGAGAAGAACTTTCCTGCAGACTTCCCTGGTAGGTATATATAGGGAGAGGCACTCCTTCATGTATCAAAATCACAATCTGTTTAGGAAGATTTTCACTGTGATCAACAACATCTTAAATTCATACCAAAAGCAAACGGGCAGCCAGTCCCTTTAAGACTGGGGTTATAGGTTGTCTGTATGGTATTCTTGTTGGTAGTTCTGCTGCTGCATTTTGCACTGGCTTCTAGGTCATCTTCAAGGGCAGTCCCACGTGGAGCACATTACACTAGTCTAATCATTGTGTGACACTGTTCAGGAAAATCTGTAGCTAGTAGATCTGGCAGCCAGCATTCCAAGCTATGGAGTCCACTTGGACTTCCAGTGACAAAGAGGGGTGCTCCCAAGTTATACACCAGCTCCTTCAGAGGGAGTGCAACCCCATCCAGGACAGATTGCTTACTCATTTCCCTGATCTGAGAACCATCAATCCATAGAGATTCAGTTTTCGTCTCACACAGATTCAGTTCCAGTTTATTGGCCTTCATTTTGCACATTACATCATATAGGCATTGATTCAGCACCTGCACAGCCTCAGTCAGCTGTGGAAGAGCTGGCTGTCATCGGCATACTATGGCCTATTGCTGTTGTTATTGTGTGCTTTCAAGTCATTTCTGACACTCCACCTTAAAACCCTTTATGACCTCACCCATCAAGATGTTGAACACCCCTAGGGGAAAATTCATCCTTAAATTATTATCATTTATTTATTTAAATAATCATGGCACCTTTGGGCTTTTTCAACTATTAAAATTTCAAGTATTAAAACTGATGCTCAAGAAACATTGAGGACTAAATAGATATCTACATCCCTTTCACTAGCTTTCTCCAATGAATCAGGCATTGCTATTGGTATATTTATTTATTTATTTATTTACTCTGCCTTTCTCCCAACATGAGATCCAAGATGGTGTAAAATATTTTAAAAGCACAATATAGTATAGTCTTTGTTCTGAAGTCCATTATATATATATATTTTTTAACAGAACCATCACATCTATTATTAGAACTTTTTCAATCTGGATTTAACAAGGTGCATGTGAAAAAATAGGCAGTTTTTAGGGTTTCATGAAGGAGATAATAAATTGGCTAGACTGGGAGAGTCAGGGTGCAATAAAGGCCCAAGAGGCTGCAGGCAGCTTGCATGTTACATGTTCCTCATCTCTGGTATAGACTAATTTCAGTCTAGCATCCTGTAATGGCTGGTGGCTTCCACTCAGTGAGGTGAGCAATGAATCCATTCCTGTTAATATTGAACTTTGAAAGCGCTAATTGAGCCACTGAACCCATTTTGGAGATAAGGTTCAACATCTTTGATAGTTCTTTTGAAGTTTGGACTAAAAACCAGAGTGGAACACCACCCCACTGATTTGAAGCCACCAACCACCATGGACAGCCTCAGGTGCACCTTCACACTACAGAATTATACCATTATTATTCCCCTTTAACTGCCATGGTTCCTTCCCATGGAATCCTAAAATTTGCAGTTTAGGAGCCTTTAAAATGATCAGCCAGAGACCCCTAGTGTCTCACCAGGCTATCAATCCCTGGATTCCATAGGATGGCACCACAGCAATTAAAGTGGAATAATTTTGCTATATAATTCTGTAGTATGAATGAGCTGCAGGTCTAGTTTTAGCAGAGAAACAGCCTCATTTATTCTGGTAGATGGCCTCTTTCAAGAGAGAAGCAGGAGTATTATAATTTTGTTGATTCTCTACAACTTTTGATACTACAATCCATTGTAACTTGTTAGACAGATAGGAGGCCAGTTAGGAGGCCACAGTGAAACTGGTCCCACACTGCAGGATCAGTTTCAGAAATTAAAATGTGGAAAATTATGTTCATCTCTATAGCATTTAAACTGTGGATCCCCATAAGATTCATTTTATCTTAATTGCTGTATAACATCAGTTTCGAACAGGTGAATGAGCTCATCCTAGGATTTGGAGTGAGGTATGGAGATGATGCCCTGTTTCTGTCCATCATCTGAATCACATGAGGCAGATATTAAAACACAGCTTTTAAAATGTTGGGCTATAAAATCCAACCCAACAGAAAGACCTTATCCAAATTCTGAAAGATATTATCTGTGGAAGAAACAATTCTGTCTTAAAATTGCTGCATATGTTCGCCAAATGATGCTAAAAATTAAAAAATCTTGATGAAAGAATATTGTTCACATTAATATTGCTAAATATTTCACATTTTCTAGGGTTCATTTAACCCTATGCTTGCTTTCTCTGTAATTTGATCCTACTAAGAGACTATGCTCAACAATTGTGTTCCATGTTGGAAATAATCAAAGTATGATTTGGCTTTAAGCCTTGAAGTAAATGCCTGCACTTTATACTTGAAGTTCTGAAATGGAGAAAGCTACGAATAGATGATACATGAAGATCAATGGTTGGAAAGTAGCAGCATCAAAGGTAATATGGGGTGGGAGGATGTGAAATGCTACAGAAACAAACAAGGATGAAAGAGAAAGAAAGTAAAAGGATCAAGAGAAGGGGATGAAAAGGAGCTTGGCAGCAGAAACACAGGATGAAAACAGGTAAAAAGCCCTGGGTGAGATGGAACTTATTTATGCATATTTTTTCACTAAATGATCAACAAGTCTGAAGCAATATAGACTTCATTGCACACTGCAGTTTTGTTTTAGAATAGAGAATACATCTTATCTCATTTTTAAGCAACCGTGATACATTGAAACTCATATAAGAATCAAAGAACAATTACACATCACTCAAAAGATACTAGGAGACCTGAGAAAAGAAAGCTTTAATAGAATGATAAGAAAAGCTCTGCATTTCATTATGAAATGTTCAGAATTAGAGTTGTTAAGATATATATTGGATATTCTTTGTGGATTATATGCACAATAATAACTATTTTTGGTTTCTTCCTCCTTAGGCAGAATCAATGGGTCTCCTTCTCTGTAGTTTGCAGGAAATGGTCTCTTTTAATTCTTACACATTGAGGTGGGATGCAGATGGCGCAAAGCGCCGTCTTGGAGACAGGGAAGAGAAGGGGCAGCCTCAACGCCTTCCCGAGGACGTCATCAGAGCGCGCGCCATTATGCATGGTGAGTGCCCTGATGATGTCCTCCCGCTGCAGCCTCTGCATGCACTGCGCCAGAAGAGATGTGGAAGAGCCGTGCAACGACACTTCCACCGTCCTTTTTGCCACTTGAGGAAGGAACACTATTTTGGCGCTCCTTTCCCAGGTGCCAAAAGGGTGGATTGGGGCTGAGGCGTGGGACAGCCTTGGCCCCAATCCTCCACTTACCAGGACGGCCCACGGCTGCCCGTCTGCAAAGCCCCTTAGTCTGGTCTTACAACCCTTCTTCAGCATATAGATGTGCTCCATTAGGATCCATTTATTTGTGAACATGTTATCCAATCTATTATAGCAACCTCAGTTCTTTATATTACAACTCTTTTGTAGCTAAAATAATACCATTCATGAATAAGAAGGCAGTAACAGCAGATTTCAGATAGTCCAGTGAAAACTCACTGTGTTCAGTAGAAGCAGAATGCAATCAGAAATTTGGAGTGACAAAAGAGGAAACATTTTTTATGGTGACAGAAATTTTCTGTTTCCTGGCAGTAATAGCACACTTCAAAACAAGGTTTATCAGGACAACAAAAAGGTGGTTAATTACAATTTTTTTTGCTTATAAGAATTCTACCTCATTTCTAAAACAAAGCCAACTAAACAAGTCAATTTTGAGGTAGATGAAACAGCTGAGAAATTATCCTTCATTTTGAACAACCCATCATGGAGAGAAGACTAGTTCACCTGCTGTATGCTGAACAAATTACAATCTCCCAGTAAAATCCTCTATGCTGAAGTAGTCTGTCCTGGATGTTTATCAGTGCAGGGTATCTTTGTTGTGGAAAAGTTGCAGCTGGTTTATGAGCTTCAGCTCGTAAGATACATTAAGCTTGAAGTTAATGCTAGTGTCCATGTGGGCATCAGATCTAATGATGGACCATCCAACTCTAAACTTATCCTAGGTGGAACTAAATCCCATCAAAAAAATTCCTATACTGTCTCTCATGTCAGGCAGATCACAAAGCCACTTTGGTTCCCAATTTTGGGAGAAAAGCAAATTAATATAATAAATATAGTAATAAAATCACCTACAATGTATCTGTTCTCTAGCTTGTATTTTGTTAGCTCTCCTCTAGGACTGATCTAGAGATAGCACTGGCTTGATTCAAAATCACTTAATAACTCCATGTCAAATACCGATGTATGGAACTGAGCTGCAACCTCCTGTTTAAAATAAAGAGCTGCTTCAGGAGTGAGAAATTTAAATGTGATAGGGATTTTATTCTTTCCTTATTATTTTTCCATGCCAAAATGCCCTTTCAGAATGTCCTCCCCCACACCTGCCATATGGAGTTCCAAAACAATATACTATTGCAGAAAAAACCTAAGTCATACAGAAGAGTAATATATAATTTTATAAAATTATTTTAAACATTCCCTGTTTCAAGGGCTGTCCTATCATGCCATTACTGAACAGGGAATATATTTTATAATGCCTGTGTCACTTGATTATTAAATTAATTGTTTTCAAAGAAAAGCAATGTAAACCTCATTTGCAGGAGGTGAGAATATTCATGTGAAGGGATAGTATTATTTTTCTCTGTATGTGTTTGGTTACCAAATACATCTAAACACACTCCTTTCTGGCTGCCTGGGCCAGATAAAACCATTGTTTGAGTGGCAATGGTGGTATTTGGCTCTGTCTCAAGAGCCATTTGTATTTAGCTGCATCTGCTCTATGATACCATGAAGGTTTGTCTGTCTCATTTAAAGCCTGCATTTTAGCAAACAGAAATCTATAATGAGCTATGTGCCCAGGGCTTCCCAATTTATTTCAATGGAGTTTTGCCAGTGAAAAAGAGGAAGAACTTGTCTAGGATTTGTTAAGTACAAAATGAACACACTATCAATACACTCAAGGATGTTCTTTGTCTGCTTCCAAAACCTGGTGTCATTCATATGTATTGACTAACACCTCACATCACCCGCTGCCAACATGTCTAGTCTAATCTACTTGGAAAGCATCAAGCTGGACATGGCTGTTTTAGGGTAAAATTAGAGAATAGGTTTAGGGGGACAGCATGATCTGAATAGATAACAAGGGGGTAGTGTGGTGTAGTGGTTTGAGCATTGGACTAGGACACTGGGAGACCAGAGTTCGAATTCTGGCTAGGCCATTGAAATCCACTAGGTGACCTTGGGCAAGTTATACTCCATCAGCCTCAGGGGATGGCAATGTAACCCCCACCCAAGAAACTGGCCAAGAAAATATTGTGATCAGTTCACCTTAGGGTCACCATAAATTGCAAACAACTTGAAGGCACACAACAACAAAGCAAATAGGCTTAGCATATATTTAGAAGTGATACTCCCTTAAGTTGTGAAAGAGTCTGCTTGGTCTTTCAGTGCTTCCTCTCACCTCCGTATCTTGCATTCTAGCAGGCTTTGCTTTGTACTTGCCATTGAAAGCTAAACTCCCATTGCCAGAGGGTCAATATACGTTAATCACTGGTAATATACAATCTTCTTAATGTCTAACTTGATCTACATAGACTATATCTTCAGGGAATCTGCAGCTGGCATTCTGGCTCTGTGCTGTGCTTTAGCTGATGATTTCATACAAGGAGGTCTTACCTGGAATCTGCTAAAGTAGTGCACTGCTCTGAACAAGTGGAGCAGAAGCACAGAATACTATCACACTTCCTTCTAGAAAACCCTTGCCACATTGATTAGACTGCACATATATATGAGCAGCATTATGGTTTGAGTGTTGCACTACGACTCTGGTGTTCAGGATTCAGTTTCCTGCTCAGCCATGAAACCCACTGGGTGATCTTGGACAAGTCATATGCTCTCAACCACAATGGCAAACCCTCTCTGAACAAATCTTGCCAAGAAAACCTCACCATAGGTTCGCCTTAGGGTCATCGTAAGTCGGAAATGATTTGAAGGCACATAATAGCAACAACATTAAAGGAAGGTACTACTCCAATTGCCCTCAGCATAAGGGACTAGCATGAGCTTTACCTACCTGTCTAGCCCTTAACCATCTCACTTTCCTAGACTTATGTATAGCACTGATGTATACCTAAGGGCTTCTATAGAACATTGTATTGCCAATGTCTAGAGGTATGGTTCAATGTTGGCTTACAAAAAAGGGAGCTGGGGAATAAAATATTTGATTGCACTGGTATTAGACATTTAGCCCTAAGTGCTATGTTGAACAGCAGAACACTTGGTCAGAGTATGAGTAGTATGGAGAAAAATAAAGACAGATAGGTAGAACAAAGTTTGAAAATATGATGACAACAGTGAGAAAGAGAAGCCAACATATATAGAGAGAACAGGTGTATATACTGCTGTCCAAGAAAGGTTTTATGGAAGCGATGGATTTTGGGAGCATTTCAGAGGACAAATAGCTTGACTGGCCAGAAAGGTGGGAAAAGAGACAGGCCAATAACTGACAAAAAGAAGACAACTGCAGAGGGAGCATTTAAAATCAAATGTGATTATACATGGAATGGAACAAGATCTTCCCATCCAAATTGGTAGCAACTATTGTTTACTGATTCTAAATTGAGCAAAATGGTTCAGCCTTTGTGCCAAGAATTAGATAGAGGTTTCTCTGCCAATAGGTCCTAAAGGAAAAAACATTTGTATTTTTATGAAGAAAGAACAAAACCTGATTAGTGCTTGAAAAGAGACTAATGAAAAGGAATATATTGAGGAGAAGGCATTAAACCTAATTTCTGCTATCCAAGCAACAAACAGAAGCAAGAGTAATTAACCACTGAGTTTGCTAGTTACATATGATGAATTATATAGCAATGGCAATTTTCTTTAAACAGATCCCATAAGGACTGTGTGAATCTATTAGTCAAGAGAGCTCATTTAAATTGAGGTGAAATTCACCAAGAATGTGAGACACAGAGATTGGAATGGTTTCTGGGATGTCTATTTGGGTTTTTCAATTGTTTTGCTATTTTTAATTTATCTGTTGCTTCATCTGTTTACTTTGTTTATTCTAGTTATCTGGTGACAGTGTAACCTTTACTCCACTAGCATTTGGGCTTCAGAAATAGATTGCTGTCATCTAAGCATAGTTGTTTTGTGTCCTTTCCACCTCAACTTTGCTGGCATAGTATGTAATGAGATAGAAAATCAGATTGGCTATTTGACCAAAGGTTCCTTCCACATGTAATTGAAACCTGCCATCCTCTGAAACTGAGTCAGCAATGATGTATGTGATAATCCAATTAAAGTTGAGTCCAGTTGCCAGAATTGTCTGTTTATTGAACATTTAGAAAGCACTCATAACTCACTAGGCCCATCTCTCTGTCTTTTGTCTTTGAAAGACAGCTTGATAAATAGGGGCTACTTTTATCATTTGCCCTACAAATGAAGTTTTCATCCCTGCAGCATCTTTTCATAGCTATATGCTTTCAACTCATTGATGACCATTATGGCATTCCAGCTCGAATTAAGACATTAGTTCTTAATTCTTAGTCCAAAATTAGATGCAACCTGAAAATCTATGTGCAAAGCAGTACTGATGTACAACAATGTAATAAAGTAATCCTAAATACAGGTAAAATACATTTCTGGATTAATCTTTTTTAAAAATCATAATATTATATTTTTATATATTTCAGTGGTCCTATAGTTTGAAGCAGAGTTTTTGAATGATTTTCTTCAACATGCTCTGGATTTGTTATTTTTTTTCTTAAACTATATAGTAAATTTTAAGCCAGCTCAGGTAAGAGTTTAATCAGCACTGTGATAATCTCCAAACATAAAGGTTATTCAACCTTGCTGGATCATACCTTTGTTGGATCCACAACAGCCAACCATTTCCCTATGGAAATCCCATAAACAGGACAGCAGTGCAACATAATTCTCTTGTCTGCATACTATCCAGTCACTAATATATAGGGTTGTACTGATTCTGATACAGAAGCAGAATCTCCATCATGACTAATAGCCCTCCCCATGAAAAATATATTAAAATTCATTGGTTTGTGGGTGGTTTTTCCTTTCTTTCACTTTTTGCAATTTAGCATATAAGACTGAGCCTCTGAACGCTGCTTTGAATACATGCAGAAATTATTTTCTCTCTCTTGCCAGCACACAGAACAACAACCCTGTCCTGCTTACCCATGAGCAGCCATGGTTTTACTGAGGACATAAATAAGCAGGGCATTTCTTGAGACTGGATTTAAAAATTTATGAAGCCCAATTATACCTGTGAAGTTTGGACTACATGGCTAACTAGACTGGAAACAGTCTTTGGATGCATGTGATGTGGAACTGGTTCTTGCAGCCAGACCAGGAAGATTAGTGGGTCATGTTGGTGAATCAAGGACCCAACTTTATTGAAATAAATAAATGCATTTCTGTCTCCTGCACTGACAGATCAGAATCAGAACAAAATGTGAGCCTTGAGCTTGTACACCCTCATATAGTTTGCCAAGGTTGCCAAATCACTACTGCAAAGCACATGTGCTGGGAAAATTCCAACAAGCTGACAAATTCAATAGAAGTTTTGACTATAGGCTAGAAGTCAGTTGATCATGTACAGCCTCTTTATAGATAAACAACCAGTCCCAAGTCCTTGGCATCGTAAGGAATGAATGAATCACAAGATACCCCATGTAACCATCCTTCACAGTGTCAGCTTGTTCTTCGGGAGGAAATTTTCTAGGACCAAGACACACAATGAATGCAAGCATTTTTCTAGACAATCTGTATGAAGCCATGTTAGTTTTCCCCTTCACATGTGTCTTAAACTTCTTTTGCACTAGCTTCCTTTTCACCAAAGCAATGCAAATTTATGCATACATAACCTTGACACAAAATGCCAGTACAATACCAGAATTCATGCTCTGATATAGTCCTACTGAGAAGTTTCAGGGTAGCATCAGGTTGCAATAATATTGCAACGAGCCTTGCTGGGAAGGATGGAAATGATCATGTGAATCATTTCTACAAATTTGAGGCAGGAGACGTAAGCCTCAACTTCCAGTTGCTAAGGAGCATAAGCAGGAGGGTGTTTGTAGGCTTCCCTCAGGCCTCCTCTTAGCTGATACGGGCACAGAATGTTAGACTGGACATGTCTTTGGTCTGATCCAGCAGGATTCCTCTTATGTTCTTGTGTATTCGTAGTGTAGTGTGCTATCATCAGTTTAGGGATTATTTAGCTATGAAAGGTTACAGTGTGGTCAGATTTTTAAACTGTGCTAGCAGTTTTTCAGCCAATTTTAAAATGGCATTTTGTTATGCATAAAATATAATTACATAAAACGTAAAAATAATTTGTTGCCCGTTCTTTTAAAACTTTGGTTTATTTTTATCCAGCTGCAAGTAGTTTTTTTAAAAAGTAAACAGGAACACTTGTTGTAATGTAATGAAGTGCTTATAAGGTTGCTACTGCTGCTAACCTCTGGATAGACGTTTGCTAGGATCAGTAGTTTACTATGGTGATAATATTTCCAAGTGACTGCTTTAGAGCTTTGGCTACTTGATTTATCTCTATGAAGACAAGAATTACTTTGCTGTTAGAACTGGTACTTTGACAGCTGAAGAACTAAGAGACCAGCCACTTGCAAGATGCCTATTGCAATTGTTTAGGGCAGTTTTACTGAGTTCATTGAGGTCTGGGTTGCATCCACACTGCAGAAATAATCCTGGTTGACACAACTTTAACTGTCATAGCTCAATGCCATGGAATTATGGGAATTGTAATTTGTTCTGGTACCAGAGCTCTCTGCCAGAGAAGGCTAAATGCCTCACAAAACTAGAATTCCCAGAATTCCATAGCATTGGGCCATTGCAATTAAAGTGGTGTCAACCAGGATTATTTCTGAAGTGCAGATGCAGCCTTAGGACCCAAGTAAATGTGTGCCTAGAAGTTTAGCCTTAAGGTACATCTTGAAGGGCAGAGACAGACCAGTGGGTTAGAATGTGGGTAGGAACACCTAGGAATATGGCTGAGCAAATATAGTTTGAAAAAATAGGTGGTTTCAGAAATTGTCTGGATTTACCCCAATAAATTCTATGTAAACCTGTGTAAACTGGAACACCGACCTCACCAAGGCTATCGACACAATTGCTCCCAAGCGTCCTTACCAACCTGCTTCAAACAGTAAGCCATGGTACACCTTAGAGCTTAGGAAAATGAAGCGGGCTGGAC
>CM034706.1:68271029-68282813 GCA_020142125.1 Phrynosoma platyrhinos | reverse complement strand
CTTCCGGCAGGCCTTTCCAGAGTATTAAACCCCACCCCGGATATATAGGTAGCTGCGCTAATTGATGCTCCTACGTGGCCCCATCGTTAGATGGAAGGGATCATCCAGTTAAGCTTACCTATTCTGTGTGGATTCTAAATTTTAAATTATGTTGATTTTAATATTTGCTTGATTTAATAATTTTTTAAGGGGGGTGGGTGGGTTTTTCTGTATTATGTTTTATGTGAATTGTGATTTTAAATCTGTAAGCCGCCCTGATTGGGTATCCATTGGGCGGGGTATAAATAAATTTTATTTATTATTATTATTATTCTCATAATGTTACTATCCTGTTATCAATAGTCTAATGCGGTAACACCCATTCCCATATCATTACATTCCAAGGACTTGATGGGAATGTTACAGGTACTAGTGCAATAAGCTTATTGGTTGCAACTTGGTACCAGGAGGAAAGGAGGGGCAATCCTGGGGAATGGAATATTTTGGTTTGAAAACAAATTGGACGTAAGCTCAAGAAAATGTTTGAATTTCTATGTGCTTTTAATACACTGTATAACCTGACAAACATTGCTATGTTGTGATCAGCTTAGTTTCTGAATAAAAGCTTTCTGACTTTGCTAATGCTTGTGTTTCTGGAGTGAGTCAGTACATGACAATGTGGTTCTTTAGATGGTTTTAAACTGCAGTTCCAGCATTCCTCACCATTGGCTATGCTGTCTAAAGCTAATGGGAATTGCAGTTCAGCAACATTTGGAGGGCTGCCTTTCACCCACTCCACTGATTACCAGAAGCTTCCAGAGTTTCAGATGTCTTTCCCTGTCCTTTCTGGTGATGCCAGAGAGTAAACATCACACCTCAGTGTGCTCTGTGACTGAGCTGTAGGCCTCCTCTAAAGCCCTTCACTCTCATGTCAGCTGCAGCCCGTTTTTAATTTTGTAAATAGGTTTTTTATTATTTTTCATCTCCAAAATACAACAACAAAACTCTTGTTCTTATCGACAGACAACTTTGTTGATCTCTTCTATGTATGTTTTGTTTGTCTGAGGCAGAAAGCATCTCTACATCAATGAGTAGCAAACGTCAAGACTCAGCCCCCGGCCTTCTGTTACCAGTGGTATGTTGTATATCCTATCCTTGACTCCTCACTTATAGTACTTTCAGTCCTCTAGTGCTTTAAAGTGTTGCACCAGTGCATACTCTTCTCATGTGGATGGTACTCATGCTAACACAAGTGTTTGATGATCAAACAGCAATTTATCCCCCTAAGGAGACCTGTAATTACATCTAGGTCATTGGACGGCCATACACAATGCTGCCGAAACATGCTATTGCCTTAGAAATATGTCTTTCTGCTTTTTGCTACAACATAATTGGATTTCTAGTTGCCTTAAGGGTTTTTGCTTTCCTTTTGCCCCCTCTTTTTTTATCCACTTATTTTTCACATTCCTCTCCTCCCCTGTACTTATATTCCCACTACATCCTCCCCTCATCAATACTTTTATTTTTTGGCCTTTCATGTTTCCTATGGTTTAGTGTTTTATCAAGTTCACAATTTAAAGAGATTCATCCATTTGTGGATAAAAATCACTTGTGTATTTGCTGACTTGGACTTCACATTTCTGTGAAGTTGTATATAGGTGTAGTTAGGCACTGGCTTTGTTACTGTGGATATTTTTCAGCTTGTACAACTGAGAGTGTGGATATGGTACTTGAGGAACTGAAACTTACCATCTGTGTTCCCAGTCTTTGTCCATCTTGGCTTTTGAAGCATACCAGGTCAGGAATGAAAAGTCTGGGGTTCAGGAAAAAAATCCTCTTCTGCAAGGGAGGGAAAGGAGCTTTTTGCCCTGGTAGAGAGATGTGGATATGGACATACCTTACCACTGTAGATGTATCCTGAGAATTACCTCTTTATCCCAAAATTTGGTACCAAAGGCAGAAGGAACATACAGGTCAACATGTTTTAGCAAAGCTTTTATTCAAAACTAACAATATGCACATGTGAAATGAAACAGCCAGGTAAGATAAACTTCACAAAAGTAAACAAAAACATGTTGAACCTTTCAGAGACCATTTGAAAGCTTTTTCCAAATATATCCAGGGATAACTTTTTCTTCCTCTTGCTTCCATCTTTCTTATGATTTCCATTTTGATGGCCAAATCTGCAGATCAATGATTTTTAATCGACTGGGAGTAGCTGGTGAGGCAAGATGGTCTTCTTCTCTCTCCCCCCCCCTTTGTTTTGTTATTTGTGTATGTTTCAGAAGTTATTATGGAGGCACCTGATGTTTACCTTGCCTGCTATAGGCAGAAACATATGGTTACAACAGGTTTGACTAGAAAAGAATCCCATTCATTTCCCAGCTGAAGCATTCCTATCAGGCTGGAAGGCTCTAAGATGTTCAGTAAATTTCAGTCTGTTTCTCTGTGTGGAAAGAAGGTACATGACTGCACTGAATTCTCACTCTACTAAATAGAATGTTGAGAAGGCAATAAAGTACATATTGACTTTGTTCCACAATTAAAGGTAGTGAGCAGAATTTGTTTTGTAACCAAAAATCTTGATATGATTTTTTTCCAAATTTGTTCTCAACTCAGTGTCATTTTTGGAGTGAAATCAGTTCTTTCTCCATGATTCCTCCACCAAGTCTGGTACTTTAACGGAAAGAAAATCCTGAAATCTATCAGACATATATTTGTGCAGCTCATCCAGGTGATCACAATAAATTAAAAAGTCATTGTCTCAGATGCATTTAGAATAATAGGTGGGCCATCCAGTCCAACCCCCTGCCATGCAGGAATACACAATCAAAGCACTCCTGAGAGATGGCCATCCAGCATCTTTATAAAAACCTCCAAAGAAGGAGACTCCCTCACTCTCTGAGGCAGTGTATTCCACTGTCAAACACATCTTACCATCAGGATGTTCTGCCTAACATTTAGGTGGGATCTCTTTTTTATAATTTGAATCCATTGCTCTGTGTCCTTGTCTCTGGAGCAGCAGAAAACAAGCTTGCTCCATCTGCAATATAATAATAATAATAATAATAATAATAATAATAATAATAATAATAATAACAACTTATTTTTATTCCGCCCCTCTGCTCATGCAACCGGGGGGCTTACAACATTTAAAATTACAATAAAAATACAATATACATCCCATATCCCTCCCCTTAAAATGGTATTAAACAATAAAACAATGTAAAACATGGTTAAAATAAATTGCAGCAACAAAGAACACACAATAGCAACTGTGGTGAGGATTATGAAAGAAAAATTAGATTGACTCTTGAAGGCCGGGATATCTATTCAGGAAAAGCCTGCTGGAAGTGATCCATCTTAACAGCTTTTTTAAAGCTATTTAAGGTAGTAATCTGACAGATCTCGTCCGGCAGGCCATTCCATAATCTGGAAGTGGTTGCAGTAAAGGATCTCTGGGCTGTTGCAGACAGCCTGGTTTTTATAGGCTTCAGCAAATTCCTCCCAGAGGACCTAAGTGTGTGAGGTGAATTATACAGAAGTAGGCAGTCCCAAAGATAGGTTGGACCCAAACCATTTAGGGCTTTAAAGGTGATAACCAACACCTTGTACTGTGCCCGGAAACTAATGGGCAGCCAGTGCAGTGATCTTAAGACTGGAGTTATATGGTCTCTTCTAGTTGTTCCCGACACTAACCTGGCTGCCATATTCTGTACTAATTGAAGTTTATGGACCAAGCATGAGGGTAGCCCATGTAGAGCACATTACAGAAATCAAGATGGGAGGTTACTAGCGTGTGCACCACAGTTTCAAAGTCCCCAACTTCCAGGAAAAGGTGCAGCTGGCGTATCAGCCGAAACTGATAAGAAGCACTCCTGACTGTCACATTTACCTGATTTATCATCTGAAGCAACGAGTCTAAGAGCACCCCCAGACTGCGAACACAGTCCTTAGAGGAGAGCGTAACCCCACCCAGGACTGGAGATTGTATCCCAATAACTGGTTTCGGGACCACTACTTTAAGTACCTCCATTTTATCTGGATTCACTCTCAATCTGTTTTTCCTCATCCAGTCCATTACTACTTTAAGACAATCATTGAGAAGGGAGATGCCATCTGAAGCTGAGGATTGCGAAAGCGGAGGACAATATGACATTGGAGCTTATTGCATTGCTAAAATAAAGCATTTTACCTGTCCCAAATTCAGTCTTAATTTGGGCTGCATCTAGACCCTATTGCAGCACTTTTGCTGCCAAAACCGCTACCCATGTCCAACCCAGGTCCAGCCTGGGTCCCAGGGGTGCTCAGAGTGCCTCTCTTTAAAACCGTGAATTTCTGACCTTAAAAAATGACTGCAGGAGCACTCATGGGATCAGGGATGAACCAGGGCTGGACCCAGGCAGTGGTTTTGGTGACAAAATTGCTGTGATAGGGCCCAGATGCAGCCTGAATTAAGACTGAATTCGGGACAGGTAAAACGCTTTATTTAGCAGTGCGATAAGTTCCATCTTTTCAAATATTTAAACATGGCTATCATGTCATCTCTTAACCTTCTCTTCCCTGGGCTAAACATACTCAGCTCCCTAAGCTGCACCTCATAGGGTGTGGTCCGACAACCTTCCTTTGGACACCTTCCAGCTTGTCAATATCCTTCTTGAATTCAATATCCTTGAACTTTTCTTTCTCCAGTTCAGGGAGGCTTGAAAATTGGAAGAATTCCAGTTCATTTCTGCAGTCTTTTCTGCAGAATTTCAAGACAACTGTTTTTGTGTGTATATATGTGTGTGCCAACACGCTGCCTGTTCACTCATGGTGACCCCATGAATTTCATAGGGTTTTCTTAGGCAAGGAATACTCAGTGTGGTTTTTGCCAGTTCCTTCTTCTGAAATATAGCCTACAGCACTTAGAATTCATTGGTGATTTCACATCCAAGTACTAACCAGGTTGACCCTGATTACCTTGCAAGATAAGACAGGATCTGGTGCCTTTTAGGATATTTATGTATTACTAATACTGTACAGTATTAGGGATACTAGTACAGAGAAAGTGGGGAAACATAAAGTGAGGAAAATACATTATTTTTAAGCATCCAAGGCCTTTCGGTCAAGTGTGTTCTAGATCCTGGAAGGCTGCAAATAATCACAAATAATTTCTTACTCTGACTAACTTAACTGAAATATTAGAGCAAAAAGTTTCCACCTCTAACATCTTTGGAAACAGTTGAGGTTAGAAGCCAAAATGAGTCCCTTGAAGACTTTATGATATTTCTGATATTAGTCAATCTGGCAATCTGCCCTCCATTCTCACAGACTTAAATTCTGCTGTTTTGCATATTCATGGAGGGGGTGACCTCTGCTAAAATCAATGTGGTGTGCCCCCACTTGCGTCCATGGGGGCGTGCCCCATTCATGCCTATGGGGCTTGAATATTGGTGAATCTCAATTTTTGCAGATTCCCCCCCCACCAGAAAAGATCCCTTGCAAAAATGGAGGGCTGACTGTATATCTTTTTCCTTTCATCTCTCCATCCCCCCGAGGCTTACCAGCAAGGTGAGCAACCATTATCAGCAACTACCCAATGCAGCAGCTAAACTATCAGCTCCTTACCTTCTGAGGGGCAGCCAACCCACAGAAATTTCTGTGGAAGACATTGCTACCATCTGTCACGAATGACAGAAAACTAGCATGTGGTGTCATCACGAGCAAGACAAGCACAGGCACAGATGACTTGGCACCACATGCCATGGAGAACTGCCCTCCCACACCCTCCTCACAAGCAACCTGAGTCATCATCCCCAGTCCAGTTAGATATCTTTGCCAACAACAAGGGGGGAAGAGGTAGTGAGAGTGTGGAAGAGACAGTGGGAAGGTGGCCTCAGAGGAGTCAGTTGCCCAATTGATAGCACCACATTGAGCCAGCGCTCACCATTGCCTCCTCATATTTTTCTATAATAATCTTGGAACTGCCTCCTTTAGGTACAATGGGACTCTACTTTGTTTTAGCAAGGCATTGATCACTGCTTCTACCACTTGGCTTGTCCCACTCTGGCTTTTTAAATAATAAAACAGGACAAACAAGAGTATAAAACGTATTTGGTGGCCAGAACTTCTAAGAGTGGGGTTCAACCAGTACATTGGTTTTACCTAACAGAAAATCATCTGGGTGAATTAGAAGGCAGTCCTCCGTAAAGAATCACCAGTGTGATCCCCAGATCAGGTGATCAGCGACTGAAATGGAAACTAATTGCAAATTGCTGGCAATGTATTTCACAGTGCTACTCCTGTGTCTATTGTTAACATCAATAAGGTTGGCAGGCACTGGGAGACTACTGACTAACTCCATATTTTAAAAACGGTCTAAAATTTGCTTTTGTCTACAGGTTTTACTGAAACCTGGTTGTTCTTTAAAATCAGATTTGGGGCAGTTTTTGTTTTAAAATTACCTTATTTTAACTCATTACTTTTTGAATGAATTGATATTTTAGCTCATGAATAATTTTATTAGAAGTTGTTATGACTTTTCAGTTGGTCTAATAAAGGTATTGTGCTAATATGGATTTTGGCATTTTCTTTTAGAATTTAGCACCCTTGGGAAGCCTTAAGAATGATTAAGAGATGCTGTAAATAAAATGATGAAGAAATATTTGTTGCTATTGGCATAACCACCTGAGCAAAAGAGTATTTCATACAGATATTCTTCATTAAATTTTATTTTACCAAATAGAACAAAATGGGCATAGAAAATGCACATAGATTATCTTGATCTTTAAGAATAATTGAATCCAACAAGTGAATCCAGCTTTTATCATTCTGGCCATGGAAAATCTTTTGATTCAACAGATATCTCTACTAATAATAAGAGAGGGGGCCACATTTGCCAATTCTTCCTTCCTGTGCAGGGTCTCTTACCAACTCCAAGTCCTTTCATTGTTTCATTTATCTCAATTGAAACCACCAATTTTTTGGCTTTTCATTTAATCTTGCCTTTCAGTGTCAAATAAAATCCTTTCTTAGGCTTTCATCTGCACTGTAGAAATAAGGCAGTTTGACAGCATTTTAACTGTCATGGCTCAATGTTATAGAATTCTTGGATTTGTAGATTGTTGTGGCCAGTAGTGTCACTAGGCATTAGGTGACACCTGGCCAGCCCCCACTGTGCTGTACACTACACTACATCCCCCCGTGCTGATCCATTCCCTGTGCTCTTCCCCCACACTCCATCCCCACGCTTTCCCTGCACTTACTGTTCCTCTGTGCTCTTTCCTCACACTCTACTTCCCTGCATGTGCTCCATCCCCATGTGCAGTCCTGCCCTTTTCTTCATCAGGAAAAGGAAGAGCCAGCACGGGAAGAGGGAGTGTACCATCCTCGGAAGCCCTGCCCTCAGAAACCCCACCATGAGCCTAACCCCCAGAAATGCCATTGGAAGACTCGCCCCCAGAAGCCCCATCCCCTGCACTGGGTGACACCTGGTGTGGAAACAACATTGGTTGTGGTACCAGAGCTCTCTGACAGAGAAGGTTAAATATTTCACAAAACTACAAACCCCAGAATTCCATAACATTGAACCATGGCAATTAAAGTGGTGTCAAACTGCATTATTTCTGCAGTGCAGATGCAGTCTTGATGCAGACTGGCCTAAAAGGCCAGCTTGGGGGTGGAGTTGGGGCGGGGCAACTGCACACTGGCTGCCACAACCCCGCCCTGATGCTGCTGTCACACTGCACACCCAACTGCACGGCGTCATGGATGCTTTTTGCTGTCCCCCAAAGGAGTGGCATTTGCCAGCTCTTTTTTAGTGGCAAAAAGGAGGATTGGTGCCATGGTGTGTGGTTGCCGCGGCCCCAATCCGGCACCCCTAGGGGCAGCACAGAGCCTGCATAGTCACAAAAAGCAGAAATCTTGCCATAAAATTCAGAAAAAGTCTCTAGACTCCATAAAATAATTTTCTTGGTTAAGAAATGTGGTTTTGCAGGGGTTGTTTCCATCCTTTGGAAGTCTTTAAATCTAGTGGGGTGAGTTAGAACTGCCAGAGCCTAATTTACACCAGGTTTTGAACTGGTTTGCAAACCTGTTTAAAAGGGGGTTGTTCATGTTTGCTCTGGTTTTTCTCAACCTGAATTTTTTTGGGAGGTGTGTGCAAATCCTCCTTAACCTTAAATAATCCAGTTCTTTTGAAACTGAGGGATTTTCTGTGTCTTTTTAAAAGAACTGGATTATTTTAGGGAGCCGCCAATGCCAACATGCTGCTATCCCATTCGGGGCACCTAGGAGGGAGGGGCGATGAGCAGAGGATGGGCAGAGGAGCAGAACATATCCATCCCACAGGTCTGGGCAAACCACCATTGTTTTCCCTTCTCGGGTTCTGCTTCCGTGGGTGAAGATACAAGCTCTTTAAATCCTGTGAATTCAAATTTCCCACACTGTCAAGTGGTCCCTTTAAATCACCACACAGTTGTTTTCTGCTTCTTCTGGTGAATTGGTTCCCTTTTCCCTGTTGGCCAGAGGTTGGGGTAATGGGGAAGAGGGTTCCTTGGGGGAGATGGTGCAGCATGATGTTTTTGGTAAACTTTGATGGTAAATGTGCACCATTGCATTTATGTGACTTCACAGGGGGTTTTGTGGGTGCCATGGGAGATTCTTCCCTGGCATGCATGGATCTGAGGGTGCCATGGGGAGTCACATCACCAACTATGACAGCAGAAGCAGAAAGATGCAGATGCACATAATTTGATTGACAGTTTAAAAAAACAAATCTGAAAGTGATCTAGTGTGATCAATATGGAGGCTCCATTTTAAATTGATACTAATGTTTGTGTGAATGTTCACAGGGTTAAATTGCACCTGACAGCATCAATTGAAGCAAAAAAAGTGTAAACTTCAATTTGGAATCGCAACATTGATTCTTCTTGGATCTCCGCACTACAAAAACGCTAGTGTGAACGAGCCCTTGGTCTTCTCCATTTCACCCTGATTGCTCATCACTGACGTACTGAAGCGATCACCAGAAAAAGCACATATAGACACCTATGGGTTATCCCCTAGGTGCCCTTTTATCCAGGGAATGTTAAGCATCTTCGCATGCTATGAGGTGTTATGGGGTAATTGTCTTCCAACACTACCATCCTGGAAGCCTGGATTCAGTCCTATGTTGTACCACACCACTAATGGTGGTAACCAATAATGTTGTGGCTATTTAACAGAAACATATTCTGCTGTGTATTAATGTTCATTCCATTACCCTACATTCTGTAGATCTTAATTATTTCCCATCTCAATTTCTGATACACTTTTATTTTTATTTTTATATTTTAAAAACTTCCTAAAAGGAAGATTCATTACTTTTATAGGCAAAGACCATTCTCCAACTCTTCTCTCTTTTTTTCATAATTTTATTTATAAAACCAAAATACATTCATCTTTTATACCATTCAATACCAAAAAGTTACACATTATAATATAGTCTATCTACTATAATACTTCCTAAAGTGGCTTGACTGCAAATTCATTTTATATGTACATCTAATATTTAAGCTTATTATAACTCCCAAATTTATAAAAACAATCGAAAACTCCCATTTACAATGTAATCCAATAGATATTTTCTAATATTCAACAAATATGAATATAATTTCCTATTATTATCTCCAAATTCTTGCCTCATCTTTAAACTTAATCTTATTTCTCCTAGTTAACTTGCTATCCACTCCATTTTATTTTAATATAATCCATAATCAGAGACTACTCCGTGTCTATTTTTTCTAAATCCTTTTGGTTTAATAAAGCCGTTAGTCTATCCATATCTTACATTTCTGACAGTTTCATTAACCAGTTGTCTACCAAAGATAAGCCTTGCTTCTTCCACCTCTGAACTAATAGTAATCTAGCTGCTGTAATCATATAAAGAAGGATTCTCCCATATTTCTTTTCCAGTGTTGGATCTATCTTATTTAACATATTTAGTAAGTAGATCTCTGGTTTTAACTCATATTTAATTTTAAGTATTTCTTGTATCAAATCATGTATCTTTTCCCAGTAGGTTTTCATTTTACCACACCGCCACCAAATATGATATCATGATCCCACATTTTGTTTACATTTCCAACAACAGTTTGAGCCTGTATCATAAATTTTTGCCATTTTAGCTGGGGTCAAATGCCATCTTTGTTCCATTTACCAGTAATTTTCCTTCAAGTCTTGTGACTTGGTAATTTTTTCCATCTTTTTCCTGGAGTATTCCCAACTTTCTAATTCTGTTGTTCTTCCTATATCCATGGCTCATTTTATCATATTGTCAGAGATCAACTCACTTTCTTGTTTTCTGTCCATCAATATTTTATAGAGTTTGCTTATTCTTTTTTCTCTGATTGTGTTAATATTTTATCAAATTCTTGGGTTTCTTCCTCAAAATCCTCTAATTTGTTGTCCATTTTAAATCTTTCTCTTATTTGTATATAAAATAACCAATGTAGTTTAGGGTCAAGCTGTTCCAGCTCTTTGAATGTCTTTAGTTCAAATTTATTCACTTCTGTTTATTTCAATAAGTCCTTATATTTCATCTATGTCTCTATTGCCATCCACTTTCCATAGAAAGCTTCATGAGGAGAAAACCAAAGTGGAATTTTCCTACATGTCGACTTTTTAATTTTTTTCCAATTTTTCAAAAGCGATTTTATCACACTATGGTTAAATTTTTGATGTACCACAACTTTTCCGTACCACAGATAACCGTGCCACCCATACCTGTTGTTAAATCCTTCAATGTTTAGTATTCTAGTATTTCTGAGTAGAATCTAGTTTAACAACCAGTTGAGTGCATTTGCTCGATGGTATAACTCTAGATCTGGTACACTCCTGCCTCCTTCATTTTTATGTCTAGTCCTTGTTAGCCATTTAACTCTCGGTCTCTTTGCTTCCTATATAAAGTCTCTTAGATCTTTGTGCCATTCTTTAAATGGTTTAACATTATGTATAATTGGAATACATTGAAACAGAAAGTTCATCTATGGAAGAACAAACATTTTGATTGCTCCAACTTTACCTGTCAGAGTGAGAATTAGTTTATTCCATTTAATCAGAGCGTTCCATTTAAGCTTATAGTTATTATCAAACAGGTCCACATTCCTTTTAGTGAGCCATATGCCCAAATATTTAACTTTATTTTTAATCAGACATCCAGTTTAATCCTCTAAATACTTTTCTTCTTTTTTAGATATGTCCTTTGTCATTATAATTGTTTTATTTCGATTAATATTAAATCCTGCCACCTTGCCAAACTCTTCTGTCTTTGAAAATGCTCTTGTAATTTGATATTTTGGTTTTTCTAGAATAAGGACTAAATCGTCTGCATAAGCCTGCAGTTTATATTCAATCCCTTTGACTTTCATTCCTTTAATTGTCTCATCTTTTCTTAGCATTTTCATTAATATCTCTAGTACCAGTATAAATAGTAGTGGTGAAATTCGACATCCTTGTCTGGTTCCTTTCAAAATTTTAAAATGTTCTGTAATTCTACCATTAATTAATAACTGTGCAGATTGCTCTTTGTAAATTTCTTTAATCAAACGACAGAATTTAGGACCCATCTCCATTTTCTCAAGCAATTGTGTCATAAAATTCCAGTTTACATTCTCAAATGCTTTCTTAGCATCCATAAATATTAATACCAACTTTCTCTCATTATGTTTTTTGTAATATTCTAATGTGTCCAGTATCAATCTAACATTGTTTTTAAGTTGTATTGAGGGTAAAAAACCAAATTGATCATTGTGCATGAGGGATGTTAAGACTTATTTGAGTCAT
>CM034706.1:68232923-68250356 GCA_020142125.1 Phrynosoma platyrhinos | reverse complement strand
ATTTGTGTGGATTAACCAGCAGATTTGCCCCCGTGTGATAATGTCCCACTTCAGGAATGTGATGCTAGGTGAACATAGGACTCTTCTTATGTTCATATACCTTCTGCTGAAAGACAAAATACATCAGAACAGAAGACAAAGTGGAAATCTGTAATAACCTTGATTTGTGCACCTACAGGAATCAATGCACTACTTGGAAAGGCAAGTTTCAAAGAAATTATATCTTTGAATGAACCAAAATCTGCAGGTTATGTAGATTCACACATCTGTCCCTAAATGGCCAGGACAAGAAAGGAGGATTTTTACCCCACTTTTGAAAAAAGATGCTACTCTAGTAGATACTGAATAATAACTAATTAACTAGTTTTTGTTTTTATTAGTCAGTGTTAAATATATCATCAAATGTTCACATCCTGACTCCCATCATACATATTTTGAAGAAAATTCAACTGATTTCACTTAAATTTAATTGTAAGCACATATATTCAGGATTCTGGTCATTAGAGGTTACCATGACTCTGTCAGTCCTTCTTTTAAGTGGCCATAATCAAGTTGCATCATTTAAAATGTGGAGCTGGAAAAAAGTTCTCTAGATGTCATAGCCAAAATGACTAATAAATGGATTCTAGAGCAAATCAAGCTTAAACTCTCCCTAGAAACAACATTTTTTGCTAACTTTGACTTATGGTGACCCTGTGAATGAGTGGCTTTTACCCTATCAACAACTGTCCTGCTCTGGTCTTGCAGAATTAGGACCATGGTTTCTTGGATTGAGTCTATTTACCTGGTATGTGGCTGTCCTCTTTCATTACTGCTTTCTACTTTGCTAAGCATTATTGGCTTTTCTAGTGAGTCATGTCTTCTTATAATGTACTTGTAAACTGAGTATAACAGTCTCAGTTTAGACATCTTGGCTTGTAGGGAGAGTTCAGGCTTGATTTGCTCTAGGACCCATTTATTTGTCTTTTTATCAGTTTACAATTTAAAAAGGGGGAGGGTCTTTCAATGGTTTACATGCTATTCCCTCATCCATTTCCTTTTTCTCTTTTTTTAAAAAACTGCAACATTAATATATAATAGAATAACACATAATGCCTAATCAGTCTTCAAATGTTTCTATCAAACTAAGGACTTTACCCACATGAGAAAAGCAAGGGGAAACTGATGCTTTCTCCACACCACTCTGCATGCCCTCTTAGCACATCCAGTCTCTTCCCAAGAGGAGATGGTCTTCAAAGTGTACGTTTTGCAGAATGAATCCGTTTGGCTAAAGGCACACTTTGAGAACCACCTCCCCTCAGGAAGAGAACCGAAACACTACAAGGGCATCCACAGTGGCATAAAGAAAGCTGCTACTCTTCAGATCAGTTTCACCTTTAATTTCTTATGTGGTAAAGTACTAATAAAAGATACATGGAAGAATAAATAAGGCAATATTGGGTTATATCCAATGGTGTGATTCCTGTAGTTCATACAGGAATTCTGGTTTTCATCCTTGCTGAAGTGTCAAATCCAATACTTTGACTTTGCTTAAGAAAGCCATTCCACATTATGACTTCATTATGACTTCATGCTCCTACTAGTTGAACACCTTGTACTGCTTACACAAACCTAGTAGAACAGTAATTTCCCCCACTAGTTATAAGACTTTAGAAACCTCAGCTGGTTCAAAGGCTGATTTGCATTTAATTCTACATCTGTACTTTTAGTGATGTGAGGATTTTTTTTAAAGGTGTCTGTTTAATTTTTAGAATTTCCCCTAGAATTCCAAGCCCCCCAATCCTGATTTACTGGACAGCAGCCACTGCAAGCAACAGGGAGTATTCTCCAGTTGATTAGGGCACAGCAGACTGATTAGGCTCCAGTTGATTAGGGCACATTCCCCCTCCCATGAGCGATGTCTTGAAAAGGGAGAAATTGTGACAAGGATCTTGCTTCTAACTGTTGCACTGGAGATCACTAGTGGAAAGGATATAGAAACTTCAATGTGCTATATCTGATCAACAGGAGAAAAGACCCCATCACTCACTGCGGCTGATGCCCTGTAAGTCAGGATTCAGGAGCTGGGTCTGGAGACACTACTTAGCTATATAAGTAGCTGGTCTAGAATCTTGGCTTTCCCATTTATGTGTAGAGAGGTGTGATTCTTTTGTTGTGAATGTGGGTGTTCCTTATCAGATTGAGCATTACCATTAGGAAGAGTGAGGTGACTATAGATTATAGATCTTATGGAAGTACAGGGAATAGTTTGTTATTTAATTTGTTATGATTGTATTTTTACTTCTGGGAAGAGGAAGAGGTACTTGTGGGTATCTGCCTCAGATTTCATAGTAATATTATCATCCTAGGGTTCTGTGTATCTTGTTTGGCAACATTTGCTATTCTTCTGCTTAGATTTCATGCAGTATGCAAACAATTAAAAGCTCATCTGTTGATGTATATAAGAGGATAGACAAATAGGTTAGAACAAAACTGTACTGAAGCCTCATTGCTTTGTACCAAACCCTACCATTATCTTCAGTTAGCTCATGCATGGCTTCACTTTGCAGCTGTGTAAGTGGAGCTCTGGTTCTTTCAAGTTGCACCACACGTAATCTGATTTACTTTTCCTTTTTCCTAATAGATAGTTTCAAAGAAAAGAAATAGCATGCACAGCACCCATGGCACCATAACTGGATGAAGAAGATACATCTCTGCTTTGTATCTTGAAGCAAGTTGTGCTCAAGCAGGGTTCCCGTTAATGTTCTGTTGAAAATACTGCAGAGCAGATAAACACTATCCTGAGACAGAAGAGATATGACTTCACATTCTTCAATGGCCCCACATGGCTATCTGAAAGAAGGAACATGCATATGCATTCATGCAACTGAATTTAATTTAAAAAATGACAGTGGGCCCCATTCAATAAAAAGGCAATTCAGTGTCTTCATTCTTTCATTGTGGAGTGAGACATTGCCAATATTATCTGGCTCTTAGATGATGAAAGTATAATAATCTCCCATCTAGTATTTTTTGGGAAAGTAGCACTGCTTCTGTTTCCTCTTGAGACTTTGGCCTTGCTGTATTTTACAACAAGAATGAACATGGTTCAGTTTCCTTATACCTGGCAAAGTCTTTTCGAGACTCCAAAAGATGTCCCTAGAAATGCATTATAATATATTAGAAGCACATCATTCTTCCTGCCTTGATTGTTACATCCTCAGTTTTGCCTGATTTCAGAAGTAAGGGGTATTTCAGCACCTGAAAATCATGGTTTAAATTCAGTGCTCCTCTCCTATATGGCATCTCACTTGGAATTATGGCAGCTCAGGCCTTTGCAGTTACTTTAGTTCTCTCCAGTGATTAACCACAATTTTCAGCAATTTCAAATTGCCTTCTCTACAATTGATTGATGCTTGCAGGTGTGATATTTCCAGTTGAAATATTATGTGGTAGATGGTTATTTGGCAAGCAGAAAATGACTGAAATCTAGGATCATGCTCGCCAATCCACATGGGAGGAAATTTTTAAACTTCCCACATATTTTCCTGCATATAGGATCACTTCCAAATGTCAGCCCTTTGGCTTATAATAGTCAGATTTACTGTTTAATTACTCTGGGACTAAGATGCACATTTGGCAAAGCCTGAAAAAGTTACTTTTAAAAAATAAAGGTATTGCTATAATGGTATAACGATATAAGCATGATTAATCTCTTCTCTGGGAAGAACAGCAGCATGCAAAATGTCAATTTTGCCTAAGTTTTGCTCCCCCCCATCCTACTAATCAATATTCCCACAGAGAGATAATCTCTTCAAATGACAAAGAGTCTTATAACAATGACATATGGTTTACTTTAAGAAAAATGATTATAATGATGTCCATAACTGACCAGTGGAAGGAAGATGCTGTCGGTCCCAGAGTACCATTCTACCACTGCTGAATCATGGATAGCTTCTGAAAAGTGGCTTTCCATGTTTTGCTTTTGCGTGGAATAGTGTCTTAGTTCTTTCAAGTGTGGTATACTGATGGGGATTTAAGTCCAGATCAGTATTACCAAATATCCTCAGAAACATTAATTTCTAATTTAGGAGCTTATCACAAAGTTAAATATTACAGCTTACCTGATCCAGCTTAAAATTTAAATCGGGAGGCATCCTGATATTATCACAAGGATTTAGCCACTGAATCCACCACCTGGGTCCATTCTGGGTCTATCCCTGCTCCCAGGGCCGCTCCGGCAGCCATTTTCTCAAACTGGAAAACTCCCAGCTTAGAAAAGAGACAAGCTGAGCACCCCTGGGAGTGAGGATGGACCCCGGCTGTGCTCGGGCAGCAAATTCAGTGACAAAATCCTTGTGATAATATCAGGATGCTGCCCAATTTAAATTTTAAGCTGGATCAGGTAAACTGTATTATTTAACTTTGCAATAAGCTCCTGAGGTAGTGAAGGAATAAGCAAAAAAGAATTGAATCAGTATTAATATTGAATCTGAAAAATAAAGGGGAAAAGTGACAGCATTAATGGAAAATGAAGTCAGTTTTCAAATGCATGAAAAGGACTGCAGATAATGTTTCAAGAGAAACAGCAACAATTGCAAAGGTTCTGAAAGGCAAATAGAATGGCCCTATCTTGAAATGGAGTCGTAAATCAATTTGTTTTGAAGGATGCAAAGAACAGAATCGCAACAGGTGTAATAAATAATGTGGGTGTAAGTTGTCAAGCAATCCCACTCTTTTGACATTAGTGGAATGCACAGGGCAAATTCAAATGTTATTCTTACATATAAGGTGTTTTACAGTCCAGTGAAGATAGTGAAAAATACATGGAAGCCTAAAAATGACTGAAGCATTATTTTGGGGAGAATAAACAGACTTATATAAAAACAACGTACATAAAAGTTGCACAAGCCATCTCAATGTGATCCTTCCCCATTTTTTCCCTAGTCTCCCTGGTGGCCTCCCATCTCCAGGGGTTCCTGGATCAAGCAGATTATTCAAACCCATTTCAGTCTGTCCTCAGGCCTGACTTTGGGACAGAGACCACTTTAATTGCCTTGGTATATGACCTACACAAGGAAGAGATAGGGGAGTGTGACCCTGTTGGTTCTGCTGGACCTCTCAATGGTCCATTAATCATTTAATACCATTGATCGTTATATCCTTCTGGACACCTCTCTGTAATGGAACTCTGGGGCACTGTTTTGCAGTGGGTCTGGTTCTTCTTGGAGGAATGGACTCAGAAGGTTGTGCTGGGGGTTGCCTGTTTGACATCCTGGCTGCTATTCTGTGATGTCCCTCAGGGCCTGGCTCTAAAAGAAAGAAAGAAAGAAAGAAAGAGCATAAAACAAACCCTGTTTGATGTGTTGGAAGTGCTACTAGCTTTAGCTGTTACCATAAATGGGTTCAAGAATCATAACATATACAAACCACTGGTCTTTTGCCACAAGCTAGGGTTCCCAAGTTCCCTGGCTTATTGTGCTGTTGAAACAACAGGCAGCATGAAATACAGCAGCAGCAGTTGTTCTTCCTCCTCCTCCATTGCAGTTGGACATGACAAAAAAGAGAAGTCAGTAATTATACTCTTATCTGCAGAACATGAAGAAAAATGAAACCTGAAACCCATCAGTTTCCTCAAAACTTGCTGATTGAATGCATATTATTAGAAAAACTGGCAGATTTCAGGCAGAGCTGATCACTGAGCAGGAACTTTTACAAAAATTGAAGACTGCTGGTGGATGGACAAAAGGCAGAGGTATGTTTGAAGTCCAGTGCTCTGTTTGGATATTATCTTGTCCAGCTTATCTGAAAGTCAATTTACCAATGGAAAAGTTGATGAAAGTATCTGATGTCACATGCCCAAAATAGTGAAAGCACAGGCTCAAGGAAAAAAAGAGACTATAGAGATGCTCAGATAGTACTCAAAAAGTTGATGAAATAATCACTCTTTGAATGTTATCATCAGCCAACAAGTATAGCTGTGGGAATGGATGCATTAGCATGTATCAGTGCAGACAAATCTAAGGAAATTGGACAGGAGATAATTTTTTAAAAATAATGGAAACATATCAAATATATTTCTTTTGAAGGGAAGAGCAAAACTGTACAATTATCTACAATGTAAACATCTACAGGGATGATCGAACAATGGGACTGAACACATCTAAGGATTCATCCTTATTGCTAAACCCAGAAACATTTCTGAAGCAAGTTACTTTTAATGGAAAACCAAATAAACTTGAACTTCTCCATGTTCCAGACAGACTCAGAGTGCTTGAGGCCAACTGGTCTGCCAGTTATAGCTTGTCCTGGACAGGAATAACTAGCCACAGTATCCCATGCAATCGGTAATTTCATGATTAAACCATAATGTACTCTATACAGGGGCCACCCTTGAAGATGACTTCGAAACTGCAGCTAAGGCAAAAAGCATCAGCTTTCCATTCAGAAAACATATAACACCTGTTCTGAAGTAATTGCACTGGTTGCCAATATATTTCCATTCTGAATTCAGGGTGCTGGCAATAATATTTAAAGCCCTAAACAGCTTGAGTGAGTGTCTCTTTCTATATACACCTGCCTGAGAATTGAGATCTATTGGAGGGGTCCTCCTCTGTGTCCCATCATCAGAAAAAACACATTGTGAGAGCACATGGGAGAGGGCCTTTTCTGTGGTGGCATCCTGGTTGTGGAATTCCTTCCCACTGGAGACCCCATTGGCTCCAATATTAGAATCATTTTGGCACCAAGTCAAAACTCTCTTTTTATTAAAGCTTTTGGGACAAACTGATTTTATCCAGGCTGCACATGTTTTGTACTTATGTTATTCAAGATTGTTTTAACTGGTTTTAAACTGTTTTTAAATTGAAAAACTATTTAATATATTATAATATTTTAAACATTATAATTATATAATGTTTTAAGTTACTTTATTGTAAGCCACCCTGAGATCTTTGAATAAATAAATATTTAAATAAATAAATAAATGCTGTTGAAACCATGTGGCAGATAACAGTATAGCATAGTGGTTTGAGAGTTGGACTACAGCTCTGGGCGACCAGGGTTCAATTCCTGTCTCAGCCACAGAAACCCACTGGGTGACCTTGGGTGAGTTATACACTCTCAGCCCCAGAAAGCCCCATGATAGTTTCTCCTTAGGATTGTCATAAGTCAGAAATAACTTGAAGGTACATAACAATAACAGCAGGTAGGCCAATATGTAAAGCAATTCCTGTTCTAGATGATGAGACTCCTCTACATTGGAACCAAAGGAGAATGAACAAATTATATTCAGTGACTATGGAACAGAATCCTAACTATATATTATAAATTATCAGGCATTATTAATAAAGATTGATAAATATGCAAATGGCGTCTCAATCAAGGAAATAGCACATACCAACAAATTTGGAAGAGTTGTTATTTTTACTAATGAAATGAAGTGCAAAAGAAGAGCTACAATGAGAATTCTTTTCAAATAACTTAATTTGAACAATGATGAGTGTGCTTACAAAACACATGAAGGGAGAAGGTTTTCCTTTACTTTCATCTAGTGAAGATCAGGGCTGTAGCCATCCAGACTCAAGTAAAGTTATGAAAATATGAAATGCAGCTGTAGAAAAAAATGTTTTGAATTCACAATGGTATCCAAACTGTAAATCCAGAAACTTTGTAAATGCTAAAAATAGAACTTTAATGGTGCTAGAGGATTTTGATAGTGAATGATGGCACTAACAGCTGTTAATGTTGATAGGGCAATGGAAGTACATAAGATTAACTTTAAAAGTATTTTCACATCAAAGCTGAACAGTGCAACTTTTAGTATTTTTTAAAAAGAGTCTTGGTTGTTTTCTAAAAAATCTATTGGAATTATTTTTACATTTTTTTACTAGATATCTATTTATCTGTCTGTTCATAGATTAGGTTTGGAGATTGGGTTCAATGTTTAGTATTCTGTTTCTTATGTTAGTCTGATTGTTCTCTAAAAAATTAATTATGCTGACTTTCTTCATTTCTTAAACTGGACATTTTTCTTTCTGTCTATGAATGGGTTAGGTCAGGGGTAGGCAACCTTTTTGAGCTGGGGGCCGGGTTGCTGTCCCTCAGCACCAAAGCACCCAAATTTTTTTTTAAAAAAAAATTAAAAAAATATGCATGCACACTCTCTCAGCCCCAGAAAAGCCATGGCAAAACCCCTGTGGAGATTTTGCCAAGAAAACCCCAAGAACAAGTAATAACAATAATCATATATCATCATGGCTGGCAGCGGCGGCAGTGGGGGGAGCCATGGCGGCGGCAGCAGGATCAGTCTGGGGCTGGTCCAAAGGCCTTGGGGGGCCACACCCGGCCCCCCGGCCTTAGGTTGCCTACCCCTGGGTTAGGTTTTCTGGTGTTCAATTACTTGTTATTTTCTCAACTTTACACCAGAATTTGGAAAAGTATTTTTGGTGGGGTATGTGGGTGCATCCCTCCTTCCTTCCCATTGTAGTAAAACCATTTTGAAACACTGTCCTTTGGGCAAATTGTGTTTTTATTTTTGTCAGTTTAAGACATATGAAGACTCTTGCAAAGTGTTTGGATTGTTATTCTAATCTCAGCTGGTGGTGTTGTCATTTCATTTTTATTTTTCATATTTGCTTTTCCTAATTCCATATGCAGTAAGTCTATGGGGCTGATCTGCTAGCTTATTATTTTACTTTACAGTTTTTGTTTTTAGTTGTGCTGTTCCTTTGTGTATTTTGCTTCATATTCTCTAAAACTGTGTTTATTGAATCGGTTTCACCTATGAAGTTAGGAATTGCACATAAATGTATGACAGGCTATACATTTTCCTGTTGCTTGGGGATCAGCTTTCTATTTTTTGTCCAGACATTTTCCAGTTACAATCATTATAATGTACAAACAGGGAATCACTTTACATTTTCATTTATGACTGTGTGATATTATAGGGGACTTTGTGTCTCTTTCACATTTAAAGGTGACTCTAAAACCTGATTCCTAAATACTTCATTCTAGTTAGTTTGTTTGGATTTTAAAACTGTAATACCTTTCTCATATATCTTGTTAAAATTACCTGCTGTTCTTTTTTCCTTATGTGTCTAACGTTATGCCAAATATTCTGCTGCCACTAACTTCATGGCACCATTTATCCACCAGAAAGTTAAGTGCAAAGTATCTCTTAAATAAAAAGTATGCAAGGGTTTTTCATCTTCCTTTCCATCTTTTTAATAAAAAAGAAATCCTTAATAGTGCTTCAGACAGTCACAGAAATCTGGCTTCTTATCTCCAGAGGCATATGGCTACTCTGGAATTTGACTGACTTGCCACAAGCAGCCAACCCACAACTTGAAGTAGTGAAAAAGCTTTAAAGGTTTCTGACTTCAGTCTATAGGAAGTATCTCCTCCACCCCAGCAATTTACCAGATTGGTTGTGGCCAAACATTCCAACATGACAATAAGGAACAGTGGCTGGCTGACTAAGGGCCAATGCAGATGGGCAGGAAAAGGTGACCTGAAGCTGCCTTTTCCCTAAGCTGCAGCAACCGCACCACCTGCCCCGAAGATGCCCTAAATGGGGATGGAGCAACTGCATTGGGAGGAGTCAATGCAGCTTTTCTGAAGCTGTATTGAAGCCTTGCCAACTGCATCGCCAGCCTCGAGGATGCCACAAAGGGAGGCAGAGCAAGCGCATGGGCCAGCAGTGGCTGATTTAATTTTTTTTGTTCTCTGTGCAGGACCTGTCATAGGCTGGTGTACAGTCTGTCATTTTGTCTGTAAAAAGTTGACTGAGGTTTGGCATGCCTGCATATCTGTACAGGACCTGTTATAGGGAGATATACAGTCTATCAGTTTGTCTGTACAAAGGTGACTGAAGTTCAGCATGCTTGTGCACCTGCGCAGGACCTCGGCTTCATGCAAGGATTCACTGACCTTGGTTTCCCCCAAGGAGTGGGTGCAGTAGACAGGTGACACTGTCTGATTGTGCCACCCTTGAGGCAGAGGAACAAGTTTATCAACTGAAAAGACACCTACTCCATCGTCCTCCACAAAACATGTCCCACACAGATGAGGGGGGAGAGATGCATGCAAGGGGGGTTGTGTGGACAGATTTGATACATGTAGCTGGTGGGACATGGTCAACAGGACACACGGACAAATATTACTCCAGGAGGCCCCCCTCCCAGCATGCCAGGAAGTGGTGTGCAGCTCTTATGCACACCTACACAGAAGAGGTCACAAAAGCCTCTTTCATGCAAACTACTATGTATGCTGACAGCAAGTGTACATGCGATGGAATACATTTATTGTCCTAATAATAGAACAGTTGCTAGGGCGCATGCATAGGGTTACAGTTAGGGTTAGGGTTCTAATATTCAAGCACACCTGCACCGGTGCATCCACACCTGGACGCATAGGGCACTTTAAATTAAAGCCTGCACCATAGGGTGCAAGCTCTGGATCACCAACTCAATTTCCGCTGCACATGTGACGGTGCATTTATACAGCTGTTTTAGTTCTTATTCTGGTGCACTGGTGTTGCTGCATACATACGCACATGCGAAGGTGTGCATCTTTGCCAAAGAAGCGGGAAAATGCTGCTTTTTTTTGGAGCGGCTTTTCACAGCATAAGATGCCTAAAGAGCGCTTTCCTGCTGGCTTTTAGGCATGTGTCATCTAAACGCCACACCTCCAGTTCAACCTGAAAGCACCTCTTTTTGCCCATCTGTATAGCCCCTAAGACTTGGCTTATTGCTCTGTATTCTCTATGCCAGCTTGTCTACACTGAATGGAAGCAGCTTGATTGGAAGCAGCTCACCAGACACTGCCTACTGAACCACGACTACCTGTGTGTCTATCATACACTTGCCATTGCCCTCACAGTATATTATCTTAACATTATTTCCATAGTTTTATACAGTATAATGTCAGATGTGTAATACTGATGTAATATTACAGGTTTACACAAGATCACACCATATATCTCCCTTACCAGAACCAGTCTTTTATCAGAAGGCAGTCCTTTATGAATTAGGGCCAATGCACACAGCTCATCTTAGGTGGCACAGAATCGCCCCAGGGAGCGGTGGATTGGGGCCACGGCAACCCCATACTGTGGCCCCGATCCTTCCTTGTGCTGCCCCTAAAAGAGCGGCAAAAGGTCACCCTAAGAGCTGGTGCTGCAGCTCATCAGCCCCTTTTCGGCGCAGCAAGTTTAAACGCTGCACCGGAAGGGCATCCTGATGCTGTGTGCCATGCATAATGGTGCACGGTGTCAGGACAGCGTCAGGGTGGGGTTGGGGCTGATCTGCAATGACCCTTAGTTAAGAACTTTGGGGGGTTGCAGACTGCCAGAAATAGTGCAAATTGAGTCCACTTTTAGGGTTAGGGTTAGTGCTAGGGAGTCATGGGAATTGGTTTTTTTCTGAGACATTGAGCCTTCTCTGTCAGAGAGCTCTAGTGCCACAATGAAATACAGTTCCCATGATTCCCTAACCCTAACCCTAACCCTAAAAGTGGACTCAATTTGCACTATTTCTGGCAGTCTGCAACCCCCCTTAGACATTATAGTGCTCCCTAGGAAAACCATTACAAGGTAATATTCACATTGTTGCACACAGCCCATTTTCTGGCAATATGTTTATTGCCCTATTTTAAGGATTTCTGTGCTGAATTTCAGAATCGAAGTTCCCCCTAAAAGGACCTAAAAACCAGAAAAGACCACAGCTGACATCCTGCATCATGGAATCACAGTATTAAAAAACTGAAGGTGGAACAACACCACAACTCCTGTGTCCCTCTCCTGCAAATGCACTTTTTGCATGTTTACTCCTGACACAGTCACATAGTGGCCAGTGGAGAGTGGGGACATCTGAGAAGCATTTACCTATGTCTTGTGTCATAATGTTGAAGACATCTACTCTTTACTTGCTGGTGTGTGTGTGTGTTGCAATGGGCAGCATGCAGAAACTGGGTTTAGGGTGAGGGAGATGGTCATTGTATGATGTAGGCAGTACTCTAACCTCTGCAGTGATTAAAAAGTGAGTTACATGAAAATAAGTTGGACTTAATGTCTGTGCAACCCACTGACAAGATGCCAGCCATTTAGTAAATAACCATGAAGCACACATTAAAACCACATTAAAATTGCATACAATCAAATAAGTGAAAAGCAGTACCATAAGCAAAATAACAAAACATCAGCCTCAACCAACCCACAGAATACATCAGACTGTAACCAAGGACAATGATTAAGGTCCACTCATATCAAAGACTGACTGGAACAAGATCTGACACCAGTCATTGAGTTCTGGGAGGGGTTTTGGGGGGAAAGAAAACACTGGGCAATCATTGTCATACATGAAAATTTACAGGTAGAGCATCAGCAGAACCAAATAACTTGCAGGCCTACCAGGAAGAAAAATATATTTACACATGCCACATCCCTAGATGGGATATTTCATGGCATGAGAAGGAAGAAGGCATGTCTCCCACAGGTCATATTATTGAAGTCTTTCATCCTTCATCTGGGGAGTTGGGGGTAGGCAGCCAAACTGCCCTCTACTAACAGAGTTTAGAAAAATTATATTTTGGACTGCAGCTTCCCAAATCCCCCAGCTTTTCACTTATTGGCATGCATTCTGGGAAGTATAGTTCAAAAAAGCTCTGGTCTTTTCCAGGTTCTGGTCACTGAATTGCTCGATTCCCTTCCTGTTCTCAAAGTGCCTACCTGAACATTTCAGCTGGCTTACATGTCTCTTTTAGAAGAGCAGGGCTGCTTCACTGAGTTCTAATGATTTGTTCGTAGGTTCAATTTTATTTGTTGATAAATAAATGTAGTTTATAAATGGGGACACAATCATAGTTCTTCTGTGGGTTCTAGCAGGAACAATAAACTTGGTGCCTCTAGGTTTGGATATATTTTAAGGGCATTTCTTTATGAATGGGTACTGTGTAATGCAGGAATTATAGTGACTTTCTAGGTTTGCATGTTGCTTTAAAAATTAGCATTATAACATAACTCAAGCAGCTTAGTTTAAACTAAACATCAGAACTTTCATTGAAAGTGTTGGAATTAACTGGATTATGTGAAGTCAAAGGCTTTCACGACCAGCATTCATAGGTTTTTGTGGATTTTTTGGGCTGTGAGGCCATGTTCTAGAAGAATGTATTCCTGACGTTTCACATGCATCTGTGGCCGGCATCTTCAGAGAATGGTGGCATGAAGGTGTGTGGGGTATATATAATGTGCGACCCTTAACACAGCCTCACAGCCCAAAAAAACTCACAAAAACCTATAACTGGATTATCACTGATGAAATATGTTCCCACTGGAACTGAAGCATTACTCAAACGGCTGCATTGTGTACTAACTGAATTTGTGGGATTGTCTTCAACAGCAGCCAACATGTCACAGTAGAATTAACCAGAGGGATGACTGATCTATATTCAGCTATCTTTTAGATGATTCACTCCACAGAAGTTCTGTTCATGTGTTACCACATCTTATTGAATGTAGGAGCAGGCAAAAACCTAGCCATGTCCTTCTCTGTCTTTCTCACATGGACCATGAAATGTTTGAAGAGAAGAAGTTCCTGTCCACACAGAGGCTTTCTACAAAAACAAGGTACTTGATTTTCCATAATTTTTGCATGGGGAGTATCCACATGAACAGGGACATCTCCTCATCAAACATGCCACTTTCTGTGAGGAAAACAACAGTGAAGGTGGTAGGTCTAGCTGCTCCCCTGTTCATGTGTTGAAGAACATGTAAGAAGTAACACTGGAACATGGTTTGTGTGCATGAAACATGGTTCAGTTTCATGAGTTAAAAGAGAAATCTTGGCAGGGATAGGAACTTTATTTCCATGGTTTCTCACCTGTAATATGAAGGTAATGACAGTTTGTTGCTTCCTGTAATCTTTTTGGGGGAGGTGATAGAGCTTATCTTAATATCCTTGATTGGCCTGGCAGTTCTGATCCTGAGGCAGAATAGATACATTTGCGATTTAAACTGTTATTGGCTCTAAATTATCATGCATGGTGAGAAGGGAAAATATAATGAGCTCATTGCATTTTATATCATATTTTCTGAAAGTAGATTGCACTTCTTTTACCTGTTTCACCAATATCATATTTTTGTGAACATGTACTGTATATGAGTTCCAGCATCTCAGATTAAAAACTTCATTGAAAAACTTCGGTTTGCCTCCCAGAAAAGCCACATATATTCAGGGACTTCTTGTGCTTTAGTAAGTAGAATTTTGGATCTTAACAACGACACCTTAATAATATTAACTCAGGAAGAAGGGAATGGATGGACAGATTCATCAATCTTCTGTTGACAGAAGACATCTGCAGATGAAATGCAAGGTGCCAAGCAGTTTAATTCAAATGCAACATTTACCAGATAACTTTGAACCTCAAGCTATGATATATCTCTGCTATTAATTTTCTCTTCACAGCTACTTCAGGGGGAACATGAAAAGAGGGAAATATCAGGCTTCTGTTGAAGAACCTACACAACTATTTTGAACTCAGGTCCTAAATTAGATGACACCAAATTAGATGAGATGCAGTGGCTCAAGTGGTTAAGACACTGACTCTGTTGATTGCAAGATTGGCAGGTTCGAAACATCCCACAGCAATAAAGTGGTGGCTTCAATACACAGGCAGTTATATTTACTGTGATTTTCTGCACAGAGTCATTGCAAATAGCATCTAGTGTTAGTCTCTGCAAGGATGTGGAAGAGATGGAGGTAAGCAGTGCATGGAGAAGACATCATGTGGATGCTAGTTTTCAGCACTCTCTATGAGATAATTATGGGTGTTCCTTATTCACCTACAAGCTGTTCCTCATTTGCTTGAGGTGCATCTCATGATTGTTTCAAGGGTGAAAAAGATGTATCTGCTCTTGAAACCAGTGTCTCCATGCTGCACTGGTCCAAAACATTCCAGTCTATACTACCAGCCATGGTATATGTAGGACCCACACAGAGCTGGCAGTCAATGTTGATAAATCAATATAATCAGGATGGAAACATCATTGTGTTTTCAGGTGCTTGTTTCAGCACTTTCCTGAATGTCTGGTTTCAGTTCAAGAACTGAAACAGGAGTACGAGCACCTGCACTCTGGGTGCACCTTTGGTAACTACAGAGGATTACACTTTATTGTTCCCAGTGCTACTTATATAGAGCTTACCCAATGCAAATCAGGACAATAAAAATCAGTATGTGGTATGGAGACACCAGCATGTATGGACTATGGGAAACAGATGTACTGTGAAAGCATATGTTTCACCCTTGAAATCCATCTTCCGATGTTCCATCAGGTGCCATTAGGAGCTTAAAACTGCATTTGGAAAAGTTGAATAAAGGACAGTCTACATCTTATCATGCTGTTGAAGAGAGTGCTACAAGCAGCATCTGTTTGAAACTCATGTAGACCCCTTAATGAGCTAACACAAATTCAGAAACCATAAACCTAAATTACAGGTTGGCCAGTAAAGAGAAAATATTATTTCCCTGGCCTGTTCAAAGATGTGTTTCATTTTGGGACTATGAATGAAATAAATGTTAACTGTTCTGATAATGTGATGAAGGCTGCAGTTGTAAACACATACTACTGGCAATGCCTGATGATTTAAATACGATCAGAACAGTTAACACTAAGCTGTAATCCTCTTAGGCTAAGTTTTCAAATAGAGCTTTAAAAGTTAAAATTGGCTTCATTTTTTAGACTGGAGACTAGAGACATTATGGCTGTACTCCAGTGAATTGCTAACTGGACTAAGCTACATATAACTAGTTGTTACAAGGAGTTGGTTATGACATGGGCATTATGATTAATTTTAGTTAAGCATAATAGAAAAGTCCACTCTTACCCTGACTGAACCTGCATAGTCCAGATGTGCTGGCCTACAGTTCCCACCATCCACAGCCAACTGGTGGGCATAGATTGCCTACATTATCTACATGTATGTATATTGCCTACATAAAACTAAACATATAATGTTAACAGAATAGATCTGACATGTAGGGATCTAGGTATCTGCTGAGACCTATCCCTTTTCCTTGGCAGGAACTAAGAGCTATTTGCTTTTTCCTCTCCCTGAAACTGCTGGTACCTCAGTAATTGTTCCAGCCAGTTACTAGAAAAACAATGAAATAAATAAGAATGGGTTCCTGTTCTTTTTACTTCAACAATTTTTCCTCTCCTTTCTATCATGTCTTTTAGATTGTAAGCAGGGAAGAGGGACTGGTATGTATGTGTGTTTTGAACTCTGTATATATGTAGAAATTTGTAGCTGCTCTGTAAAAAACTTCTGTAATATATCAATAACAAAAGAAGCCAGTAGCAGTCTGGATATGGTGACTTTGTCTAAAACTCCTGTTACTTTTAGTTCTTATTAAATGGGTATTCAACCACATTATCTAGGTTTAAATTCTTTTCACTTTTCTCCTACTGAATCAGGAGAGTGTTACCTTCTTAAAATTAAGATGTTATTTAAGTAGTGGGATGATTCTTGGAAATGGCAAAAACCAAGACTCCGGGAACAGATGATATTCCAATTGAACTGTTGCAATCCACATTGGCAGAGTCAACTCTAGTGCTAACCAACATATGTCAACAGATATGGAAAACAAAACAATGGCCAACAGATTAGAAGCGATCAATATACATCCCTATCCCCAAAACAGGAGACACAAGAGACTGCAGCAACTATAGAACCATAGCACTAATCTCCCATGCAAGCAAAATTGTGCTCAAAATTCTGCAACATAGGCTCCAACCACACATGGAGAGAGAAATCCCACAGGTCCAAGCAGGGTTCATGAAAGGAAGAGACACCAGAGATCTCATTGCAAATATACAGTGGCTAATGGAGCAGTGGCTCAAGTGGTTAAGATGCTGACTCTGTTGAATGCAAGATCGACAGGTTGGCAGTTCGAGGCCTGGGTGCTGCATGATGCGGTGAGTTCCTATCACTAGTTCCAGTGTCTGCGAACCTAGCAGCTTGAAAGCATGCAAATCCAAGTAGATAAATATGTACCACTTTGGTGGGAGGATAAACAGTGTTCTGTGCAATCATGCTTGCCACATGATCACAGAGTAGTCTCTGACAATGCTGGCTCTTTGGCTTAGTAATGGAGATGAGCACCGCTCCCTATGATTGGACATGACTTGACAACCTTGTTAACGGGAAATATATTTACCTTTAATGGATCATAGCAGGAAGTTCCAAAAGAAATCAGCATGTGCTTTATAGATTACACCAAAGCCTTTGACTGGATAGATCATGAAAGACTATGGAACGCCCTTAAAAACATGGGAGTGCCAACACATCTGATAGTCCTGATGAGGAATCTGTACTTAGAACAAGAGGCTACTGTCAGGACAGAACACAGAGATATTAAGGAAAATGCAACATGGGACTTACAGTAATAGAAATAAAA
>CM034706.1:68199179-68221053 GCA_020142125.1 Phrynosoma platyrhinos | reverse complement strand
AGAAACATGCCAAGAAAACCCCATGATAAGATTGCTTTAGGGTTGCCAAGTCAGAAGGGACTTGAAGACACACAAGAACAACAAAAAAGTCTGCAGTTGGTTCATAGGTAATACATGGCATTACGAGCCAGCATGGTGTAGTGGTTTGAGTGTTGGACTACCACTCTGGAGACCTGGGTTTGATTCCCCACTCTGCCATGAAACCCACTGGATGAACTTGGACAAGTCACACACACTCAGCTTTAGAGGAAGGCAATGGCAAACCTCCTCTGAACCAGTCTTGCCAAGAAAACCCCAGGATAGGGGTTCACCTCTTATCCTCTGTTGCTTCCTCTTCCTGCCTCACCCTGCGCCACCCCTTCCTCCCTCCTCCTCCTCCTCCTCCAACCTGACTTCCTCTCTTCTTCCTCCTCCCGCCTCGTGCCGCGCCACCCCTTCTTCCTCCTCCTCCTCCTCCACCTGGCGTATAAGATGACCCCTGACTTTGGAGAAGATTTTCCTGGGCTAAAAAGTAGTCTTATACACCAGAAAATACTGTAAACTAAATTAAATCTTTGCTTTTCTCAAAGAAGCAAAAAATCAGTTGTAACTCTTTTTCATGCACTTCTTTCTAAAATGCTTTGACTAGTATTTATGTATTTATTTTCAACAGTTTCCTCCCACTTTTCTAGGAATGATCATGACAACAAAATACAATATTTGAAACAAGAAGCAAATCACCAGAACAAAAATTAATCCCCAACTATGCCATATGAAAAAATATCATATTTGTTCCCTTAAACGTCTTTCTTTAGGTTTTCCACTTTGCTTCTGAATAGGAGATAGTATAATTTCTGAGACAGACACATTCTGAAAATGATTATAGCTCATACTGAAGATGGAGCAAGTTTGTTTTCTGCAGCTTCTGTAGGACTTGGAGCAATGGATTCAAACTACAGGAAAAGAGATTCCTGCTCAACATGGGAAGAATTTCCTGACAGAAAGAGCTGTTTGACAGTGGAATACACTACCTTGAAGTGTGGTGGAGTCTCCACCTTTGGAGGTTTTTAAACAGACTAGATGGTCATTTGTCTGTGGTGCTTTGATTGTGTATTCTGCATGGCAGAGTGGGGTTGGATTGGATGGCCCTTGTGATTTCTTCCAACTCTATGATTCTATGAGTGTAAGTTTTTCAGGCATTTTTGTGCATTTCCATCCCACAACTCCATGCAATTTAATCCTAATTTTTGCAAATGGACCAGTTATATGTTTCCCTAATAAATCTAGGAATAGTTTTTGTCAATATGGCAATTGAATAACACAATAGAACTTCCAATTAAGCAATGAAACAAAGCCAAAATGCACCTGACCTATCAACAGAGAATAGGTAGGAAATTGTACTCCAAACCATGTTTAACAGCAACTTTCCCATACTGCAGGCATTTGCAAAACCACCTGCTATATTTTTTTAAAGAATGCTCCTGCAAATAGAAGTAAAACAACAGCAACACCCACCAAGCATGTGTATTTCAAAAGAGGTGCTTATTTTACACAGCTGGTTGGTTGCATGCAATGTATCAGCTCATTTACAAAATTGGATTCCATCAGCAGAAACAAATTGGGGTTGGGAGTTGGGATAATAGCAGGAGATGATGCAAAATGGTGCCAGAGCAAGGATTTGGGCAGAATGTAGTGCCACTGAGAGGACTTGTGGGGGGTCTCGGGAATTGTTACTAAGCAACAAGAATATTGTTAAGGGGGACAATAAAGCCCAGTTAAATATATGTTTTTCTCCAGTGCTATAAAGGACATGCAAGTAACATTTGAGGTATGGAAGACAGCTTTGCAAGAAGAGAAACAAGATGACACCTACAGATTGCATTGATTGATACTGAAAATATTATTTTGTTGTTCATTTGCCACCAGAGTTTACAGGGTCATTTTCCAGAATATTTTTATGCAAAATAAATCTGAAACAAGGCAGTCAATGCTGCCTCAGTGTGTGGTGGAGTCTTCTTCTTTGGAGGCTTTTAAACAGAGGCTGATGGCCATCTGTCAGGAGTGTTTTGATTGTGTCTTCCTAGATGTCAGGGGGTTGGACTGGATGGTCCTTGTGGTCTCTTCCAATTCTATGAATCTATGACTCTATAGGGTGGGGGAGAGGTCCTAGCCTCAAAGAACACACAATCTAAATATCAATTCTAGAGAAGACAACAGAAGAAGGAAAAGCCATTTGGGTGCTTTGGCAGAAAAACAAAACAACCTTATGAAGGTACAATGCAATTAAGGATGGCAGAAAAAACAGAATAGTGGCAGTCACTTAGGGAAATATGGTTTCCTGACTTCTGTGAAAAAGGCTTCTCACCTTAATTCTGCAGGCTCAAATACATTTCAAGGAGGACTAGAACTTCAACAGAAGATCCTAATTCCCTCCATCAGCCATGAAAGTCTAACAGGGGGTTGGCAGGATCTTTTAGGGGGGGATCATGAAGTGCCTGTGTGCTGAATGGCAACTCCCATCATCCTGGGGAAAAAACTTTTATACACTTAGGAACTAACACTATCGGACAGATTGCACATGGAACCAGGCCCTCCTGACCCCTTTTATGTACATGTGATCCCATTTCCAAGACGTGTCAGAGTCGATCATACTGCTCGGAACTTGGAGAATTTTTTTCTTTTACATTAAATATCCCAGAACTCACTTGACCATGGTTGGCTGGGAGATTCTGTGAATTGTAGACTGCAAAAGTAACTTTTTCAAGCTCTGCTGCTGGCCAAAGAGGGCCTGATTCATTTTTCAGCTGAGCTGCTGTCTCTTTGCTCATCCTAAGCAGAATCATAACATAACACATGAACATTTTCTGGCCCTTTAAACAGTGGTAGTTAAGTGGCTACCACAGTAATGGGTCAATGAATCCATCCTCCAAACTTTGCTAGAGCTATCCAAGGTGCTGAATTCTTTGCCCCAAGAGAAGGTCAGAATTTTTGAAAAATTAACTTTTTATGTTCTGGACTAAAAACTGAAGGTGATTGCCTGTCCAATGGACATGAAGCAATGCAATGAAGCATTGGCCCAGGGAAACAGAGTGCAGGTTATGTTTTTGGGTTTCTCCTAGAGGCAATGGTGACTGATGGCTTCTAAGGGCCTTTACAGACTACCAGAAATAGTGCAACTTGAGGCCACTTTAACTGTCCTGGCTCAGTGCTAGGGAATCATGGGAACTGTGTTTTTTTCTGAGACATTAAGCCTTCTCTGCCAGAGAGCTCTGGTGCCACAATAAACTACAGTTCCCATTATTCCTTAGCACTGAGCCAGGGCAGTTAAAGTGGCCTCAAGCTGCACTATTTCTGGTAGTCAGTGAATGGAGGAAATGGGATGAAGGGGGGAAAACAAGGGTAACAGAGAGAAGACAAATGATTGAAGAAGAAGCAGCAAGAGATGGATTTATGAAAGGAAGTTGCCTGTATTTATGGCCTCTACAGATGGGCGGCCATGGGCCACCCCAAGAAGCCGAGGATTGGGGCCAAGGCTGTCCCACTCCTCAGCCCCAATCTACTGTTTGGCTGGCCCTGGAAGGAGTGCTAAAATAGTGCTCCTTCCTCAAGGCGTGGAAAGGGTGCCGGACGAGGCCACACACGCCTCTTCTGCATCTCTTCCATCACAGCGTGTCCGGATGCTGCAATGGAAGGACGTCATCAGAGTGATCATGGTGTGCAATGGTGGGTGCTCCGATGACGTCTTCAGGAGGGGATTGGGGCACCCAGCGTCCGGTTGCCCCTCCCCTTTCTTGGCTCAAAGACGGCGCTTTGCGCTGTCTGCAAAGCCCCTTAGTCATCCTTATTTTCTTTCTTTCCCCCAGAATTGACAGTGTTAATCCAGTATATCTTTTGTTTATATAACTAAAATATAAATTGATTACCATAAACTATTTGGAAATTTCTAACTCCTTCCCCCTACATCATCACCTAAACTTAATTTTGCTTCAGTGTTGTGAGTTTGAAAACAACAGCTAATGACAGTTAATCTTCTAACCTTACCAAAACCTATTAGTATCCTTGTGACTGAATATAAACAAAGCCAGCTTCTGGCACAACTTTAATGTGGCTGAATGTAATTATTTTTCACTTAGCTATGAAATTGTTTTAATTGCTTTAAAGTAAACAACTATGTAGCTCTTTCTTTTTTGGCAATATTTCTTCTTGTGGTGTTAAATTTAGACTAATACACTGCTTTTTCTATTTGACATTTTATTAAGGAGATGTCAGCATACATCTATAAAGTGCAGGCTGTGTAACCATGGAAGTAATAAACAGTAATTTGCAAGCAGAGGGTGTGTATTTTTTTAAACTGTGTGCATGACAAAGGCATTAAATGATAAACAACCAACAGGTTTACTTGGGAGAAATAGAACAGCTTAATACATTGCTATACCTTATGACAACTTATACTTACCATATAACCTTGATTATAAGTCGATGTCATGTGTAAGTCTAGGGCAGGTTTTGGGGTCAAAATTATGGATTTTGGTATGACCCATGAATAAGTTGAGGGTAAAACCTAGGGGCAATATAACAAAGGATCTAAAGGATGAAGACTATGATGCCAAAGAATCTACAAAATTCTGGCATCATAGTCTTCATCCTTTAGATCCAAATATTTGTGCTCACACTAAAGTAGTGGTTCCCAAATGTTGGTCTCCAGATATTTTGGACTTCAGCTCCCAGAATTCCTGACTGTTGGCCAAGCTATCTGGGGCTTTTGGGAGTTGAAGTCCAAAACACCTGGATAATCAAAGTTTTTAGGTAAAGGTAAAAGTATTTCCCATTGACAAGATTGTGTCGATAGTAGGGGACAATGCTCATTTCCGTTACTAAGCTGAAAGAGCCAGCATTGTCAGAAACTACTCTCTGATCATGTGGCCAACATGATTGCACAGAAAGCTGTTTACCTTCCCACTAAGAAGTGGTTCCTATTTATCTACTTGCATTTGCATGCTTTCAAACTGCTAGGTAGGCAGAAGCTGGGACTAGTGATGGGCACTCACCTCACCATGAGCACCTGGGACTCAAACTGCCAACCTGCCCCACCCCATAGAGTCATAGATTCAACAAGGACCATCCAGTCCAACCCCCTGACATCCAGGGACCTCTATCAGATCCTGCTGTGATTTGTAAACACACATTCAAATATTTATGATATTGTAAGCCTGGCTTTTGACATCATAAATATTGAACAGGATGTTAGCCCTGTCTCTGTTGAACTTGTGGGCCCTTTCAAACTACACAGTTCTAGTAATCTGATTCCACTTTGAATGCCATGGCTCCATCCTCTGGAATTCTGGGATTTTGAAATTTAGAGAGGGTGTCCCACAAAACTACAGACCTCAGGATTCCATAAGACTTTTTCACTGCAGTTACAACAGAATCAAAGTGCTAGAACTGTGTAGTGTGAACATGCAAATACATGCAAATGCAAGTAGACATCAGGACGAATCATGACCCTTTCTTAAAGAATAGAACCACAGAGAAGTGGCTACTCTGTGGCAGGGTGAAAGTGAGAATGGGGCCTTATAAGCAATGGAAACAGAAACTCAGTTTAATTCTACCCCTGGAAACAACGGCAGGTGCAAATTACAGATGGTATTTTGCAGTCAGAAGCAGTACATGAATTTTCAACACGGAATGAAATGACCTTGTTCTGTATAACACTTGGGGATACTGAAATCTGCTTATCTGATTGATCTCAGAATTTCCATAATGTGGAGAATTTCAACCACTTGCAGAACTTAACTTATCAAATAAAACCTTATACCATCCATCTTAATTATAGGAGAATTGTGTATATTACTACAAAGCAAAGAAACTATTAAATAAACTTTCATTTAATTTCTTTATGTATCTGAAACTTGTATTTAAAGTGAGAAGTTGAAGATCTCTGTAATATCAGATGAAATATCACAGACAAAACCCATGTTCCCTGATTGTCTGATTTCCTTCCTTTGGTATCTATTTCTTTCCTTTAAAGCCTTATGCTTTGCCAGAAAGGTTGGTAAAGTAGCTACCAAGCAGCCCTGTTTTTACTGTTGTTTTGTATGGAGAGAATGTAGTTTGTGGTTGATGCAGTTGTTCAATAGCTGTCTTGTGTTATCACCACTTGAAAAAGTTAAGCTTTTGGACAACAGTTCTCAGAATTGCCCATCAAATATGCCCAGTGACTAGGCTTGCTTAGCGGTCCTGGGCACTGTAGTCCAAAAAGTAATACTCCCATGTTCTTCCTTGAAGCTTCCATCCAATCCTACATGTTAAATAGATTCTTTTAACTGAAAAAAGGTTCCTTGCAGTTGTTATGGGCTGCAGCAGGTCTTGGGCCCACATTTGAAAAGACCTTTTTTCCAAATCACTTGGATAGAGTTCTTTTGAACTTGCCAAAAATCTCCTCCTACGGCCTATAGAGGACACAAAAGACTTGTGTCAGGGGAATAATAATAATAATTAAAACTTGTGTGGGTGGAAGAAGGGGAGATGGTCCAGTGGGAGCATGTCTGGACTTTGGACAAATTGGGCTTTGTCCAGCAGTGGATCTGTGTGCTGAGCAGATGGTTGGTGACCACAGGCCAGCCAGATGGATGCATCTGGGCTGTGGCAGCAGCTTGAGGACAGAGTGGGGAAGCAGTTGCTAGCTGTGCATGAGTGGGAAGGATCTGAGGAAGGCATCTTCATTTCTCCTTTTTGGCTGACCAGAAAGGGACTCCACAGATCTGCTGCCCAGGGTGGGGGCTTCCAGTGGGCATGCCCACAGCACTCCTGGTGACAAGACAAGAAATCAGAGCAGTGGATGGGGTGGGAGGAGAGCACGGTGGCTGTTTGGTGTAGCAGATGGGGCATGGAAAAGGATCTCCAGCACCTGGAGCAGCCTGGAGCCTAATTCGGCTACAATCATGGAATCATAGTGTTGGAAGAACCCTCAAGAGCTATCAAGTCTAACCCCCTGCTATGCAGGAATACACAATGAAAGCACCCCTGACATATTGCCATCCAGCCTCAGTTTAAAAACCTCCAAATAAGGAGACTCCATCACCTCCAAGGGAGTGTGTTCCACTGTTGAACAGCTCTGTCAGGAAGTTCCTCCCAATGTTGAGGTGGAATCTCTTTTACTGTGGCTTGCATCCATTGTTCAAGATCCTCTTCTCTGGAGCAGCAGAAAACAAGCTTGCTCCATCCTCAATATGACAACCCTTCAAATACTTAAACAGAGCTATCATATCACCTCTTAATCTTCTCTTCTCCAGGTTGAACATATTGAGCTCCCTAAGTTGCTCCTCATGCAGCATGGTTTCCAGGCCTTTCACCATTTTGGTCACCCTCCTCTGGACATGCTCTGGAGATGGAAGGACTTTCCTTCTTTGTTCTCATAGTCAGCCACTTTGGTTGGTGGCTGTGGGAGAGAAAACATACACAACATATTCAGATCCTAGGCCTCCCTCTGAACCACTGGGCTCTGGTAATTTGCATCGCTCCCAACACCAGCCCTGTCTTAAAAGGTGTCATCCTTTCTCATCACATGTACTGTAAAAGGCAGAGCAATTTTAAAACAGCACAGCATCATTGTTGTTCTCTTTGAATGTGAAGGTCATCTGGAGGAAAAGCAGTAATTAATTGTGCAATTAATGAGGGAATTCCTGAGTTTTAGAAAAAGCAAGTAATGTTTCCAAACTCAAGTTGTAACACTCCTTGTGATCCTGTTGAGATGTCTCATTCAGGATGTGAAATATTTCTTGGCTCAAATAAATATTTCTTAGAAAGCTCTGCTAACATTACCAAAGGCCTTGGGACAGAATCATACTAGCTGTGGCTACTGGTGGTTAAATGGAGTCCACCAAGTTAAACCATGTAGCTCTCCTATCTAACACTGCCCCAAAGAAAGTGATAAATGATCTGCTAGCAAATATGGTCTCCTCAGCTGTAGAACAGAAAAAGTGACCCATTTTCCTGAGCTGGAGTGGATGTTAGAAGGTCATAAGGAAATTTTCTTTCGTGTAGGTTGAGGATTTATGGAGGCGTTGTATAATTGCATTATATGCCATATGCCATTGGCTTTTTAAAAAGTTCATTTAGGTTGAAAGAAGAGGTCTTTTGGGGGCCTATTCCTAAGTCTTATTGACTGATAGGCTTAGCATTCAGGTTCTCAGCAAAGATAATTCAAGGAGTCCTCATTTTCAGATCAAATCTGTTCCTAGTCAGGTAGGAGATAAACTATAGATTGTCCTAGAGAGCCAGTCCGCATTTTCAGGGTTTGAATCCCTGGAGACCAGGGTTTGAATCCCCATTTGGCCATGGAAAACTACTGGGTCACCACCTGTGACCAGTGCAACAACTCACACTCTCCCAAGCTCAGAGGGAGACAAAAGCAAACCCCAGTCTAAGGGCCTTTGCAGACTGCTAGAAATAGTGCAAATTGAGTCCACTTTAAGGGTTAGAGGTTAGGTTTAGGGAATCATGGGAACTGTATTTTATTGTGGCACCAGAGCTCTCTGACAGAGAAGGCTCAATGTCTCAGAAAAAAACCAATTCCCATGATTCCCTAGCACTAACCCTAACCCTTAAAGTGGACTCAATTTGCACTATTTCTGGCAGTCTGCAAAGGCCCTAAATCAACCTTGCCAAGAAAACCTCATGATAGGTTTGTTTTAGGGTTGCCGTATGTTGGAAATGGCTTTAAGGCATACAACAACAGCCCGCATTCAATACACACATACATGAGACGGATTTCTGGATAATATCCCTTTTGACCATTCTTCTTCAAAGTATGGAAAATATCAGAGCAACCAGTTCTGAGAGCAAACCTTTGTCTAAATAATACATAAACCTCTCCCAATCATTCCTCTACTTGCCAATGGGCTGCAGTCCCTGACATATAACCCATGAGGAAATGCTCAACCCTGGATCAGGGCAGCAGAAAAGAGGGAGCATTTAGCATCATGCTGCTTTGTGTCCTATTTCACAATAGTACTACTGGGGGTAAACCAACCAACCAACTAAGCTCAACTCAAAAGAATAATGAAAACAATTCTGCCATTGGAAATGGCAATACCAGAAACACAATAGGACAACACTTCAGTCACTGATCCTTTTGTCACTGATATTAAAATGGTTGCTGTGCAGCAAAAAAAATCAGAGGGAAATTAGAGCGATAGAGTGCTGAGTTACAATTCATCAAGAGGTTACAATTTGTCTCCAGAGGCTTCAGTTGGGATAAAGGTTTCTTATCACAAGGCATGTGTTAATTGGCTCACCTAGTGCTGGGATGTTTGTGTTATCAGAAATACAAACGCTTTGGGAATGGTCACTGTTCCTAATGTAATTGTCAGTGTCAGTACTGTCTGCATTCAATTTCTGTCTGACTTTAGTGCCTACAATTACCGCCCCTCAGCCACAGGAACTGGATATATACCTGGAATTATGGATAACACTTCAGGCATCCTATGAAGTTGGCAGTCATCTATGAAAACTTATACAATAATACATTTGTTAATTTTCCAGATTGTTTTAGCACCAATTGCCTTTTCGGTTTGCATTGGGAAATTAGAATGGAGGAAAAGAATTAACTAGCCAGTCCTACCTCACCTTACACACTGATCTTCTAATCTAGGCATGGAGAACAAGGAACAGATTGCTTTGCCTCCATAACAGCAAGGGTCAAATGACATCAGAGGGCAGTCTTTCTTCTAGCCCCAACCATGGTGGTCATCCTGGCATCTTTCTTCATGAACAATGTGATTGTTCCATGCTTCTGAAGGAAAGATGAAACAGACTTTTCAAACACCTGGGGTCCTTTACACACTGTACATTTCTAGGGCTATGATTCCACTTTAACTGCCATAGTAACATCCTGTGGAATCCTGTGGTTTGTAGTATTGTGAGATGCTGGAGCAGTAATTCTCAAACACTGGTCTTGCAGAGATTTTGGACCTCAACTCTCAGAAACCCCAGCCAGCTTGGCCAAAACTTAGGAATTTGGGGAGCTGAAGTCCAAAATACCTGGGAGACCAAAGTTTGGGAACCAGTGCACTAGAGGTCTCTGGCTGAGGATTCTAAACACCCTTCCTTAATGCAGTTACAAATTCTAGGATTCCATAGGATGGTTACTGTAGCAGTTAAAGTGGTGTCATAGGGCTATAACTGAGCATTGTAAAAGGGCTGAGTGGGTTGCTATCTTTGCATGTCTGCCTCTGTCCTGGGAATGGTGAAAAGGCAAGGAAGACTCAGCAGATGCCAGGAGCAGCTGCTGCTACAGTTTCCATACTTCCTCAGTGTGCTAAGACAAGAGAGGAGTAAAGAGAAAGGCTGAAAAGAGTGATGAATATGACTGAATCTTGGCTGCAAGGAACATTTCACCTTTTAGGAGGAGTAGCCCTTTAGAGAGGCATGGTCTCCTATGATGCCTCTTTGGCTGGATGGGGCAAGTTTGATAGGCCAAATCTGATCTCCAGGCCAGAGGTTTCCTACTGCTGTTCTAATTTGATTTTTCTTCCCTATCTTGGGCTGCCATAAAAGACTGAAAAATTAACACTTTTTTAACCCCCCTTTTCCCCCCTCCCATTTTCTAAGACTGCAATCAAATATCTACTTACCTGGGAGTAAGCCCCACTGAATATAATGGAATTTTGTTGAAAGAATTATGCATTGCATTCTCCTGTCTCTCCTTGGTTAGACAGGGATTCCCTCCCTCTCTCTCATTCTATCTAAACATGTGGCAGTTTAACAGCTCTCGCCCAAGATTCTAAACTGCTTCAAGCAGTCAATAAGTTGTTGCCCCATCTTCCTGCTATCTATTAGATGGTGAGATTTATTCTCTTTACCCAAACCATCTCTAGTTAGATTAGGTTTTAGTTATTTTATGTATTTATTTATTAAAGCTATTATTGTTTGTTTTTTAAACCACAAACGTCATGTTTGTTTTTTCTGAGTTGGTCTTTATTCTTTAGGAAGGCATATTTGGATCAAAATAGTCTGACCCACACTTTTGTTGTTCTGCTAATGAAAGCAGAACTTGTTTCTTTTAAAAGGGCTAACACCCTGATAAACCAAAATTGCACTCCACAGATTTGTTGTTGAGTAGATTTACGGTACTATGTAGTCAGTATGCATGATATGTAACTATGCATAGCAACTAAAAGCAGGGCAAGGTTGTTGGTTATCAGTGTTTGTTTTTGTTCATTTTGGATGTGTTCCTACATCATGAAACACTGTGAGCTGGCTATCAGAAGCAAGGCCCTTTTACAAAGGAATCTCATTTATTCTCTTTATAAATACCAGAAATTTTTCCAACAGTTCTTAAATTTGGTTTATGGCAACTGTTACTGTTGCTGTGTCTCTGATCTAACTGTATGCATATTCTGAAGTTGCCTAATGCTGGGCTTAAAATCTGTGCTGAACCTACAATAGTAAAACAAATGAAAAGAAGACTTTTAAAATCCCAAAGTGATCAGCTAGCAATTCTAAGATAAAGCCACTGTGGGAAAATTTCAACTAATGTTATGGTATAGTTATCTCTGATGAATTTAGGATGATGATGTACAAACATAAGTAGGGAGTGAGCAGAGTAAAATAAAAGGAGAACATGAACACAAAAAAGTTTATCCAACATCTGATTTTTTTAAAGATCTGTTTTAGGTGATATCTGCCTTATCATAGATTTGCAGTAGTGGTGCATTATATCAGGGACTGGAGAACACATGTGGCCCTCCAAATCAGTAGTTCTCAAACTTTTGTACCCTGGGTGTTTTGGACTTCAGCTCCCCAAAGCTTTTGTCATTATGAGCAATGCTCAATGACTTTGGAAGTTAAAATCCCAAACATCTGGATGACAAAAAACCGAGATCCACTGCTGTAGATGCCGTTGGACTGGAGCGCCAATAATCCCTCATCATATGTGGCTGTAGGGAAAGGGAGTTCCAGTTCAACAACATCTGTGGACTTACATGTTTCCCATCTGCTGTTATATTGTTCTTGGATGCACAGCCTATCCAAAGTCTGTGCAGAGAGCACCATCCCTGCTTGGATGATTCCCATCAAATTTCTTGATTCTTTACTTTCTTGCTAAATCATTTCTTTATATTTCAAGGCATAGCTATATACAGACAAGATTTATAAGACCTTAGCAATCAGATTTCAGGCTAGGCTTCAAAAGGGAAATTGCTGTCATGGCTGTTGTGAATAATATGTATCTGGAGGTTGACAGGAGAAACGTGACCCTGTTGGACTCGCTGACCTCCTGGAATCTTTGATACTGTCTGGGTGGAGAGAAATGTTTGGGAAAAGGGATAGGAGACAATGGGGAGCATTCTTGTCATTCTACTTTTCACATTTTCTCTTGTCTTCATTTTTGTATTCCAACACAAAAGCTGAGGATAGCAGTCTCTTTTCTAGCCATACCTTATGAATTTAATTCTCCAGTGTAGGTAGAGTTTCTCTTCCACTGATAAGTAAATATTCTATGGAGTAGTTCCCCTTGACAAAATGCCTCTGAATATGTGTTGCCCATCTGTTATCCTTGTTTCTCCAAACAGATTCAATAGGTCAGCTGGTATCTGCTCCACATAAGTATATGCTTCTGATAAGCCTGGTTCTCTGTACACATCATCCTGGTGGATAGATTGCAAGGGCACATTCATTTTTTAAAAACAAAAGGACAATGCCTCTGAAAAGAAAGGTAGATTTCTTTATGAAATTTGAAACCCTGCATAGGCTGAACAGTGTGTACAACTATGGGTGGAAATAAGATTTGCCATTATTTGTTTCCTGACCAAAAAACGGCCAGGAAGAATAATATAGAGGGGATAATTTTGGGCAATTTTGGGCAGGGGATCACATATCCTAAAGTGTTTAGGGAAATTATTCAGAACAACAATACAATTTTAACACACAATGTATGGCCTCTTTTTCGTTAAACCCACTAGATTAGACCCATTACATCAATTGCTGAATGGTGAGTCAACATCAAAATTAATCCAATTGACAATAGTGAGTCTACTCTACTCAGGATTAACAATATGATTTAGGTCAAAATGTATATTTTGGGAGGGAAAAGTTTGGGATCTGGAATACATATAGCACATAGCTATGTTTCCTTAGCAATGTCCCCTGATGCTACTCCTCCCGTAAAGGTAAAGGTAAAGGTAAAGGTAAAGGTAAAGGTAAAGGTAAAGGTTTTCCCTTGACAAGATTGTCTAGTCATGTCTGACTGTAGGGGGCGGTGCTCATCTCCGTTACTGAGACAAAGAGCCAGTGTTGTCAAAGACAACTCTGTGATCATTAGGCCAGCTTGACTGCACAGAATGCTGTTACCTTCCCACCAAAGTGGTACCTATTTATCTACTTGCACTTTTACATGCTTTTGAAATGCTAGATTGGCAGAAGCTGAGACTAGTGAAGGGAGCTCACCCCACCATGCAGTACTTGGGTCTTGAACAACTGACCTTCTGATCCTGCAACCATCAGAGTCAGTGTCTTAACCACTGAGCCACTGCATCTGCTCCTCCCATATCCTCCTTTAAAACAATGCAAGCTTCCCAACATGCAAAAACAATGAGTTTTGCCCAAAAAGTGTTCTTGTAGGGTAGGTTATTTCTTTGCATCAAAAATCAAAAATTGAGATGAGATTGCTAAAAACCCACCAATTTGGTACAATTCAAAGATATAGCTGTGTTAGTCTGTAGAATCAGTATGTAGAAAGATCTTGTAGCACCTTTGAGACTAACTGGAGCTTTTGTAGACCAGTGTACTTCCTCAGATGCATATACTGGAGTGGAAACTAAGGACAGACATATATATGTCATTGGTATGTGAGAATGTCAATTCAAATTCAAAATCCTTTGTGTATGGAAATGAAATAGCAAGTCCAGTTTTAACGATGTACCAATTTTGGTACAGATGATGGCTGAGATCTTGCATCAGAAGCTAAAATGGGCAGTTTTGGAATGTTGTAGCTATGTCCCTGACAGCACAACACTTCTAGTAAATTCCAGTGATGCACTTCTGAGACTCCTGTGTCCCCATTGCACAATGAGTCCCGTAGCATTCTGTTGTCCATTGTGAAAGGGGCCCATGGCACAACAACCATGCAGTTTTCTCCATCTGCAATGGTCTTGAAGATGTAGCTATGTCTCTGCTGCACTCTTGAGAATACAAGTGTTGTGTGCCATTGTAATTCACATTTAAGTGATCGTCAGTCAGTTTAACAATGGCATAAATACCTAAACGATATCAATAAATGTGTATATCTATGTAGAATAATTTCCACAAACACTTTGGGGCATGTGAATAAGTACTGAAGAATACAGAAATTATTCATTCTCACATATGAGGATGAAATAATGAAAGATTTACATTCCTAGTAATTATCTGAGTCTTGCTTAACATGCATACGATTGGCCTGTTAGATATATGTAGCTTATTGCTTGGCTTAATAATCTATTTTACCTCTCCCAGTTTAAATTTCAATTTGGACTGCATCCTGATCTTATCAGAAGGTTTTTGCTGCCAACTTTGCCACCCGAATACATCCCAGGTGCATCCCCACTTCCAGGAATACTCCTTGTGGCTCTTTTTGGATCCGGGAGTTTTCTGGCTTAAGAAAATGGCTGCTAAAGTGCTCCTGGAAGCAAGGATGCACCCGGGATGTATTTAGGTGGCAAATTTGGTAGCAAAAATCTTCTGACAAGATCAGGATGCAACCCGAATTGAAATTTAAACTGGGAGAGGTAAAATGGATTATTAAGCCAAGTGATAAGAGTACTTAAAGGAAAAATAGTATGTCTCATAATAACAGAATGCTTCTTCTGAAATCTAAGGCATGTCAATCATAAAGGTGCTGGCAGAGAAGAGAAAGTGGAGATTAGGTGCCCTTGAAAGTTAATTATGGACAAGCAGGCTCTGAGAATAAATTTATCTGGACAAACTGCTCCAAATACACAAAAACAAGTGTTCTTAACCCTTTCCCTTACAATCAGAAAATTTCATTTTATCCTAGTATAGATCATGCATAACTCTCAGACAGTGATTTCTTTCACCACAACCTTGGTGGCAATATATTGCACGGATGGCAAACATCAGCCTTGGTGTGAAGGACAGCCTTTAGATATCTTTCATGATATACATCAAATTAATTTGAAACTATTTTTAAAAAAATAGTGTGTGGACACCTGCTGATCATTTAATAGCTGCTATCTGTATTTTCAAACTTGTGGAGAGTCATTATATGACCATATTGCTTGCATCTTCCTCTATTTCAGACACCAGTCTATAGCAGTCTATGGTCCAAAACAGACTGCAGAAATCATCCAGTTTGAGACCGCTTTAACTGCCCTGGTTCAATACTAGGGAAAACTGTAGTTTTTTTGGAGACATTTAGCCTTTTCTGCCAAACAACTCTGGTGCCACAATAAACCACAATTCCCAGGATTCCCTAGCAGGGCAGTTTAAGTGGTCTCAAACTGGATGATTTCTGCAGTCATTTTGGATCTATATTACTTTATCCTCAACATCCTGTTTTGGTGCATTTTGGAGGTTCTGCCTTAGAGATCATTTAGTAATTGAAAGTGGTATGGAGATTTTCCATTAGGAACATGAACTATGCAATCCTATAGGCATCTGCTTAGAATAAAGCCTCTCTTTTCTAGACTGATAGTAATGGGCCCATGCCCAGCCCAGCCCATGACTGAATTGGGCGAAATGAGGCATGCAATAATCTCCTGGTTCTCACAACCTGAGGTGGGAAGGGAAGCACTGTGTTCATGTAAAACTGGCAGTGGTAGTGGCATGCATTCATGCACACACATAGGCATACACAGAGACTGGAGGTGGGAGAGAAGTACGAAATGTGGTAATGGTGCCATGTTGTTGGAGAAAGAATAAGTGGCAGCTGCCTGCCTGCCTGCTTGTTATCTGCCTGAACAACCAGGAAAAGGTTGCAGAGGAGGAGCTGTGGTTGTGGGCTGGCATAACTCAGCTCCCACCAAAAAGATTGTCTGGGATGAGTAGCTGGCCTCTTAGCCATGATATTTGGGTATGGAGAATGGCTGCATTGAGTCCCAATTTGGGGGAAAGGTGGGCATAATAAAATGATGGATGAACCAACCTTCAATGTCGTGGAGAGGTTAAAGATCCAAACAGCACATGTGTGATGCAACACTTTAGAAAGTATATACATAGCTCAGAGTCAGTACTAAAGGGCCAGCATAGTGTAGTGGTTTGAATGTTGGACTATGGCTCTGGAGACCAGGGTTTCAATCCCTGTTTGGTCATGGGAACCTATTGGGTGACCTTAGGCAAGTCACATTGTCTCAGCCTCAGAGGAAAGCAATGGCAAAGCCAATCTGAAGAAACCTTGCCAAGAAATCCCCATGACTGGGTTTCCTTAGAGTCGTCAGAAATTGAAAATGACTTGAAAGAGCACAAAAAGAAGAATCAGTACCATTATCGAGAGTGGGGTGGCTGTATCAGATAGCTAATGTGAAATAATGAAATAATGGTTCATTATTTAATTTATTTATTGTATTTTTATTGTTAGGGACAGGGAGAGGCACTTGTGTATTTTGCCTGTAGCAGGTACCAAGTAACTTGAATTTCTCTTGGATTACATTGTGACTATTCAGCATGGTTGGAGCTGCCATTTGCTGCCTCAGACAGCAAAATATCTTGGGCAAAGAAACAAAATACATCTACAACTGTAGAATGTTTTAAAATGCCAATACTCCTTTATGCACTTTAGAAACATGTGCAATACCCATACAAAAATGAAATGTAAAAAATTAAATCTGGATCTTGTTTTAGTGTTTGAGTATCTCTAAACCAATTTGTGATACTGCAGAGTTTCAGAAAGAGCAGAGAGTTTTCAAAAATTAATTATGGAAAATTCCTTTTGAACCTGAGTAAGGAAAAGAAGAATTACTTAGGCAGGAATATGACAGTGGCTTTTAACCTGTCAAAGTATTGCAAGGATACACTAACCTTTCTCTGCAAATCCACCCCCCTCCCACTTAAAATTCTAGTCATAACAAACATCCTGTCAAGATAAAAGAACAGGACTGGATGCCATCAAGCAAACACAGGAGAGCATTTTTGCTTTGAGTATTCATTTTAATTGGAACTTAATTTGCCTTTTTGCTGTTTCCATCCAGGAATATTTTAACCACAATTTCTGGCTAGAAGTGCTAGCCAAAATCTTATTTTCTTAAAAAATATATAATTATATTTCAATGTCAAATTTCAAACTCTTAACCATGAAAACTCTTGTAGACAGAGGAAAAGGTGGTTGTTGCTGTTGTTTGCCTTCAAGTTGTTTCTAACTTATGGTGACCCCAAAGTGAACTTATCACAGGGTTTTCTAGGGCTCAGAGTATGTGACTCGCCCAAGGTCATGTACATACATATAAGAAAAGGTAGTATATGTAAAGTTAGGATTGTCCATAACATAGCATTTCTATGTATGGTTGTGAAACATGGACAATGAAGAAAGCTGATAGGAAGAAAATCAGCTTATTGGAGAGGTGGAATTGGGGGAGAGTTCTACTAATACCATGAACCGTGAAAAAGACAAATAAATGGGCCCTAGAGCTAATCAAGCCTGAACTTTCCCTACAAGCCAATAATAGTAAACCAAGACTATGATACTTTGGCCATATCATGAGAAGACAGTAGGAAAAGAGGAAGACCACATTCCAGATGGAAATCAAAGAAGCCATGGCCCTATGTCTGCAAGACCTGAGCAGAGTAATAATAGGATGACTAGGAGGTCTCTCATTCATGAGTCACCTGATGAAGTCAACCTGATGGCAGTTAACAACAACAATAACAACAACAACAAAGTATATATGATCTGTAAAATTGAATGTGCATTGCCTTGCATGTTAATGTGCTCAATAAATATCAAAATTTAGAAACTAGTATATATGCTGGAGGGACAGAAGTAGGAATGTAGTTATGGGGAAGGAGGGACAAAAATGAGGGTATTGTTCTTCCATATTGTAATGCTGCCCCTTAAATGAAACCATTTCCACCTTGTTTTTAATTGCCCTCAAGTTGACCCCAACTCATAGCAACCCTATGGATGATTTATTGACCCTGCCCTCCACTTCTTTGTTTAGTTCCTGCAGACTCAAGCCAATGATCTCCTTGATTGAGTCCATCCAACTGGCATGTGGCCTGCTTCTCTTTCTACTACCTTTTACATTCCCTAGCATTATTGTCTTTTCTGATAAGTCATACTTTGTCATGATGTGGTCAAACTACGACAGCCTCAGTTTCGTCATGTTGGCTTCCTGGGAGCGTTCAGGTTTGATCTGTTGTAGGACCCATTTGTTTGTGTTTTTGGCTGTCCATGGTATCCTCATCACTCTTCTCCAACACCACATCTCAAATGAGTATTTTTATCTTCCCATCACTTTCTCTACTGTCCAGCTCTCACATCCACATATGATGATGGGAAATACAATGGCTTGCACAATTCTAACTTTAATACTCAGTTGTATATCTTTACATTTTAGGATCTTGTCTAGTTTGTTAATGGCTGCTGTTCCCATTCCTAGCCTTTTTCTGATTCCATGACTGCAGTCTCTGTTCTAGTCAATATTTGATCTAAGAAACAGGAAATCTTTGACTATTTCAATTTCCTCATTGTCTAATCTGGATTTATATAGATCCTGATTGGTCATTATTTTTGTTTTCGTTTAGTAGTAAGCTTGCCTTTGCACTTTGTTCTTTAACTTTCCTTAGTAACTGTTCCCAGTCTCTGATAGTTTCCACTAATAGTAGAATCTCTATATTTTAGATTATTGATGTTCCTTTTCCTATCTTCACTCATCCTTCTTCCGAGCCTACATGTGCTCTTTGTATGATATTTTCTGCATAGAAGTTAAATAAATAGGCTCATAGAATGTAGCCTCATCTTACTCCTTTGCCAATTGGGAACCATTCTGTTTTTCCATATTTTGTTCTAACATCTTCACCTAGGACTCTTATATTTGCGGTGTTAGCATTCTGTTATTCATTTTGCCTTCCCTTTTTGACTGAACCATATTTCTAAATGCTCAACTGAAGTTTTAAGTTACTGCAATACCAGAAGGTGGAAAGAAAATTTCATGTGGGAGGAGAATTCTTAGTGGGGGGCAACATCCTCATTTTGCTGCCTACCCATAGCTGGACAAAAGTACTTTACTTGGGATCTCTCATACAATAGCAACTTTGGAAAGAAATGATGGAAGACTCAAACTCTGTATGTTTCTTAAACCTGGAGGCTTCGAAAGGGACACTGACTTTGCCCCACCTTGGAACCATGGAACTTCCATAAATTCCATAAGTTGCAACACTTGAGTTGTGGAGGTGGTCAGGAAACACAACTGGCATTCCCCTAAAGGCCAAAATGGCTCTATCGGTGAGCAAGGATGACAGACATTTCCTTCCATTGATGATCTAGTGTTGCTTCATCACCATTACATAGAGCTGCCCACTTTATAGCACGTCCTGAACACGACCATACAGATCCACTGGCTTGAATCTTATTGGTTAGTCCAACCAGACTAAACCCTTTGAACCAATTAATGAATTGTGAGTCAAAATACAGTCCTACCTCCATTCTTGCGGGGTATCCGTTCAGGATCCCCCTGTGAAAATGGAAAATTGTGTGTATTCAAGTCCCATTGGTTTGAATGGAGGTGCACCCCCGCAGGCACGCACCCCATTTTATCCCCCTCTGTTTGCCCCTTGCACATAAGCAAGGGACGTGGATCTCAAGTCCACGAGAACAGAGGGTTGACTGCATAGCTAAGACCACTGATTCAGTAGATCTACTCTAATTGAGACTAATAAGAGGTTTTAGGCCATTGACTTCAGTAGGGCATTCTAATAATGATGCTTGAATAAAGTATTACCTGTTGAATTTTATAATAAAGAACTGGAGTTGTTTTTCCCATCTTCCCTCCCATTCCCTTTTTGAGATAATATGTTTCGGATTGTATGTCTGAAGGCAGGGATCATCTAATTTCTGATAGTTCTGGGGTGATGAGCAAAATAAAAAAAAATGAGTGGGGAATTGAATCCTGGTCTCCGGAGTTGTAGTCCAATGCTCAAACTACTACCCCACTACATCTCCAGTCATCATCAACCTAAATGGAATTGATTCAATGTTTTCTCTCTTGTCAGGAATAATAATGAGATTTAGGGGGGTTGCAGACTGTCAGAAATAGTGCAAATTCAGTCCACTTTTAGGGTTAGGCTTAGAGCTAGGGAATCATGGGAATTGTTTTTTTTCTGAGACATTGAGCCTTCTCTGTCAGAGAGCTCTAGTGCCACAATAAAATACAGTCCCCATGATTCCCTAACCCTAACCCTAACCCTAACCCTAACCCTAAAAGTGGACTGAATTTGCACTTTTTCTGGCAGTCTGCAACGCCCCTTAGACTGATAAGTCTAAAGCTTGAAAAGTTGCTTTTTGAACTATAGTTCCCAGAATCACCTGTGAGTTGGGCATGCTGTCTGAGGGATTCTGGGAACTGTAATAATAATAATAAAAAGGAATTTTCTCAAGTTCTGTATACAACTCTAATTAGTGAGTGACTTTTACAGACTTTTTACATGTTGCAGGCTGCTAGCTTCCTCTTTGCCCTTTTTATATTCACTGATTCCATATGCCAGCACTTTGACCTAGGTTTACACAAAAAATGAAACTGAAGCTATAACTTCCCGTCAAAGTACAAAGCCTATAGCAATTGATATTGACTCAATGAAGTATTGGAAACAGGTTATGGTAATAGGGCCTTTTCTTTTGCATAGAGTCTCCTGAAAATTGTGTCAGTTCAAAAAATAAAAAAACCAAAAAACCCAACCAAAAACAAGAGCAAGCAGCATGTCAGAGATCAAAATCATTTACAGTCTCTTGCTTATTCTCACAAGCACTGTGATAAAGCCCCCACAGGCCACTGGTCAAAGAGGCACAATATAGGAAATAATTTGCCTGAGGGCATGATGATTCCTATTTTGCTCATCCGCTTAAATCAAGTTCATTTCTCAGGGCAATGCTTTTTGATGATATTTCTACTCCACTGCTCCCCACATTTCTGCCACTGAACAGAGTCCTTATGAAAGTGTGTAATGTGCAAACAGACATTACATCCTACACTGAATGGAGGATGCAGCCATCTCCCAACATTGGTGAAGTGTTTTTTCAACATTCCTATACTCTGCTGAACTACACGGCAGCATCTAAAGCAACCTAATTGAGATGTCACTTCAAACTTCATCCTCCTTCCGACTGTTCACATGCATATCCTGCTGTGTTGCCTGCCGCCACTCCATGTCATTCCCTCTAAGGATGAAAACAAGGCTCCTAGCCTCAATCAGATGGCTAGGCACTTTGTTCTGACCTCAGAGGTAGCAACATGTGGTGGTGGGTTGCACAGTGGGATACACTGCAAACAGCCTCCTGGCATCCTAAACTTTGATTCCCCAGGTGTTTTGGACTTCAACACCCAGAAGCCCTAGACAGCTTAATCAATAGCCAGGAATTCTGGGAGCAGAAGTCCAAAACATCTGGAGGACCAGAGTTTGGGAATCACTCCGTAAAAGATGGATACCACTGGATGCAGCCCTGTCTTGTATCACCATATAGCTCAAGTAATATTTTTTGAAAAGAGAAAGATAGCTATTTTCACATAGTGGTGATTGGTTGTTTCCGTGTCAGTGAGGTGGTGAACCCCTTCTAGGTTTGGCTGAACTTTTAGTCCCCCCAACATAGATTAATTGCCTTGGATAGCTCTTTTAGCATTTGGACTAAAATACAGAGTAGATTCACCACACCATTGGACGTTATCACACGAGGTCTAAACCAGTCCCACCC
>CM034706.1:68154931-68167643 GCA_020142125.1 Phrynosoma platyrhinos | reverse complement strand
AATTTCTTCTTGTTCTGCCTCAATGGTTGGTGCATATACTTGAATTATTGTGATATTCATAGGTTTCCTGTGGAGACATTGTTACTTTGTGTAACCTTGGTCAAATCAATTCACAGCTACATGTCACTGTTTTTATTGTTTCCTTTCCCAACCTTTATTTAACTGGTATGTGAAATTGTCCTTCTGAGTCCTATATTGTAGTATAAGTCCTGTTGAACTTGATGGGGCTTATCTCTGAAAAGTTCTATATTTTCTGTGATTCTCAGAATAGTCTCCTTCAATTTGTTGTTGTTGTGTGCCTTCAAGTCATCAAAGGGGGACAACAATGTTGGCTGGGGCTGATAGGAATTGCATGTCTCAGAAGGCGTTATATAGGGAAATGCTGGAAAGCTAAAACACTTGTGCCAAGACTGTCAAGGGTGATTGTCATTCATAAAAGCAATGCAGTCAAGTTTTCTTGGGACCGTATGACTTTGAAAGCAGGTAAAAATTCACCTATTCATCCCCCAAGTACCTTCCTGTATAAACTAGGATGTCAGTATGAAAAATTATAGTCTTGTTTCCCTGATTTATACAAGAAGGATTCACTGCCTTGCTTTTAAAATGGAAGAAGGTTCCAATATGTCTTCTACCCAGCTGTATTCTGAGGTGGCGTAGTCCTAGTAAAACCACATCAGTTACTTTCTTGGAATATGTACTTAGAATCATAGAGCTGGAAGAGACTGAAAGTACCATCTACTCCAGTCCTTCACAATGCTCTCACAATGCAGGAATTGATCACTAAAGCACCCTAGAGGCAGACATCTAACCATTGTTTAAAGACATTTGAAGGAAGGAGAGACCTCCACCTTCCAAAATAGTATGTTCAACAGTTGAAAAACTTTTTTGTAATCTGAATTAATCCCTTTTGGAGCAGCAGAAAGCAAAGTTATTCCATCTCCTACATAACAATTCTTCAGATATTTTAAGATGGTTATATTATTATTTCCGACTCTTTTCATCTCCAGGTTAAACATACCCAGCTTCCTCAACCATTTTTCATAGGTTGCATTCCAAACTTCTTATTGTTGATTGCTCTTAAGATCAACTGTTAGAAAAGGGGAAGTATGATTAGCTAATAATTTTAGGAACTGGAATCTAATTCCATGAAAATCCATCAAATGGTCCCCTTAATTGTATCCATGATTATCTATCTACCTGTACTTCATCTCCCTTTTATGCCATCTTCATCTTCCCTCTGGAGCTTGGTCTTCCAACTGAAAGTGATGAAGATACCATTCTCCTTTCATTTCCCAATCTCTGCCCCACTGGGGAAAAGGGAACCAAATCATCTGCAGAAGCCTAAAACAGCTGCAAAGTGATTTAAAGAGGTCACTTTGACAGTGTGGGAAATTTAAAATCAGAAAGCGATCCATGGACTGGCACAAACTGAGAGGGGGGGAAAGGGGGCAGTTTGGGAAGGCTGTTGAGGTGGGTAAGTACTAGCACTCCCTCCCATCTGCTGACTTCCATCACTATTCAAATATGAACTTTGATAGGAATATGGACAGATTTGAACATCGCTTCAGTTTTGAATCACTTCATCACTTTGCAAAGATCCAGTTAAGAAACTGGTTTATCCCTAAGTGTGAATGAGGCTGCCAAATCACACTGGTTAGTAAACCCTTACAGTTCTAGTTTTATATCCCTCAGAGAACTAAAGGCCTAAGCAGACTGCCAGAAATAGTGCACATTAAATTGAGGCACTGCCCTGGCTCAGTGCTAGGGAATCATGGGAATTGCATTTTTTTCTGAGACATTGAGCCTTCTCTGTCAGAGAGCTCTGGTGCCACAATAAATTACAGTTCCCATGATTCCCTAGCATTGAGCCAGGGCAGTGCCTCAATTTAATGTGCACTATATCTGGCAGTCTGCTTAGGCCCTAAGTTACCATTCTAGTGACATTATAAAATTAATTCTTTGCTTTCTTGTTTTCCAAAGATAACTAAAGTATTGGCTGGAATCTTCTTATTGTCTTGTTCCAATGTAACTTCCCCAGTGGAAGCAGCTGGCCATTTTTGGGCAATGTGGAACATCTTTATTCAGTTCAGTTCAAGTTTGCAAAAAGTAGTGTTGCAAGGGGCATCACAAGGGGGTTGCGGACTGCAGTGGGTGATGTCTTCCGCATCTGGTGGCTTTGCTGGTCATGCAGGAAAGCGAGTTTCCTCCCCTTGCCACCCTGCCAGCAGCTCTGCAAGATTCAGAAAAGGCTGTTGAAAGTGCATGTGCGGGCTGTGTGTGTTATAGCAATAGTAAGTACATTTCTATACCGCTTATCAGTGCACTTAAGCACTCCCTAAGCAATTTACAGTGTGTAAGCTAATTATTAAAAAATGATCTGCACTGGGTGTTAAATATATTAGGTACGCTACTAGTTGTTGCATATGTGGTACCACTATGTATTGTGCATGGATATCCATACCCTTTGGGTTGTGCATTCAGTTGTCCATTTTGATGTCTTGGTACATTTTCACAACACTTCCATTCAATACAAGAGACCATTTAAAGCATGAGATGGCATGCAGAGACCTATGCTATGCAACCCCAATGTATGCTCTCACCAATATTTTTAGTTATTTTGAAAAAAATGACTGCCATAAGTTGTTGGCCTTTACTACCAAACCCATTCTTCAGCTGTCCATTTGATCATCACCTCAGTGTTTACAACAAAACAAGAGATACAAGGTAAGCTAGTTCTTGAACTATGTAATATTCCTCCTCCAGCATCTAGTAAGGCCACGCTTCAAATAAAAAAACAATTTAAAATTTTAAATTATGTCCCAATAGAGTGAAGTGATCCCTTCTTAATTTTCAGTTTAATTTGATGTAATACAGTTTTGTTATTGAGGGGAACTTATTACAGGTGACTCATTATTTCCAAGCTCTGATGCTGCTTCTGAAAACTAAGAAAAGGCCACCAACTAGAAGTTGAAGATAAGTCTATTGTGAGAAAGTTACTTACAAAATTACAGAACACCCTGAGGGCTGGACCACAAGTGAAGTAAGGGGAGGTATCATAGAAGCAGAAATGATAAATGGTTTCATCCAAATTGAACTGTGTGCAGAAACGGAAAATAGATGAGAACAACAATGGAATCACAAATACATATAAGCAAGACAAAGAAGCAGCTTTCTGTGCAAATCAAGGTCCAGAGCTCCACTCATATAATCCTGGCAAAGCCTCATCAGTCAAAAACACTTATCTAGCCATCTTGACATCTGGTCCCTGGAAGCCATAGGCAAAAAAGAAACCATGGAAGAGTGTGGAGAGAGGCAGACAGAGGGATTCCTGGGTGGTTAAGAGCGGAGTATAATGCAGTTGCTGAATGAGAAAAGAGAGGGCAGACGGGTGAAAAGAAAGAATGAATGCTATAAATAGACTTCTCTTCTGAGGATGTCTGTTCATAAAGAAGGTGCCAGGGAAGGAATACTCCTGTAGAAGAAAAAGGTGAACAAGGATAAGGGTAACCATTCTGCCTTCCTCCTGACATGGCATCAGAACACTAAACATTCAGGAGGAGGGCAGAATGGACAGTGAGACACATTTTTTTAAAAAAAGATGAACAGTTATTAATGGGTAAAATAAATTTGTCATTACATACAGTGCAAATCAAGCCAGGTTAAGCTGAAGACAAGTAAGTGATCAAGCTATGCAGGGGTAGGCAACCTTTCCCCTTTAAGGGCCGAGGGACTTCAGCTCCCAGAATCCCAGAAGTTATTGGCCAACATGGGACTATTGGCCAACATGGCTGAGGCTTCTGGGAGCTGAAGTCCCTTGGCCCTTAAAGGGGAAAGGTTGCCTAACCCTGAGCTATAGAATTCTGTTTATTCAACTCTTCTATCATTCCTTCAACCACCTGTGGTTGCTACCTCGTCCCTCTCCATGACCATGTGGAGAGAGGGGAGGGATTGTCTGCTCTACACACAGTTTACCCTTAAATAGCTGGGCAACTGAAACATAGGTCAAGATCCAAGCAATCTCCCTCTGGAGCTGAAGCTTCTTTATTCCTAAAATGAGGGGCTCTATCCAGATGCTTAACAAATAAATTCAGTTGCCATTTCTAGGTGAAGGTCAAGTCCTTACCCACTCTTGGCTGACTAGGGGGGCCTCAAATATAGTCAAAAGCTTGAAAATGCTGGAAGCAGCAAAACTTTGTAGGGATTCTATATCGGTATCACATAATCTCTACATATGGACTTCATGTGTCAAATGTGACCCTATGCCGAATGGCAATGCTATGAAATAAAGTGTGCAACTGAATGCAAAACTGAAAGACTACTACTGCTAATTTCAGCAGGGACAGCCTGGTAAACACTGGCAGAGAATGGCACCCAAATGTGCAAAGCCACTGTACATGCAACTCTGTTTCTGCAATCTTGAATATGAACATTGTGTATCAGACAAAAATGCCCAATGGCTTCTATAGGGAAATGTATCCATGCATCAAACACCAAGCGGATTCTGGCCTTTCAATAATAGCATAAATGCTAGCTGGGTTGGTATTCCCTGTAGGCCTTGTAATGGGATAAATATTCTGTTTGTTCACCTGATAGACCTGTCCTATTGATTAACTACATTTATGTTTGGGGAGAAATAATAGACTCTCATGTGATGAACTTCCCTGTTAAATATTCTTAAATATTAAAGAAACATGGTGACTATTTTGACAACATGATGTTTGTAGGCATTACAACACATAAAACTGTTTATGGGACATTTGTTGTTGTTGTTGTTAACAGCCCTCGAGTAGATCTCGATTCATGGCAACTCTATGGATGAGAACCTCTGTCTTCCACTGCTCTGCTTAAATCCTGCAATCCCATACCCACAACCTCCTTAATAGAGTCCATCCACCTAGCATGTAACCTTCCTCTCTTCCTACTTCCCTCCACCTTACCCACCATTATTGTTTTTTCCAAAGAGTTTCCTCTTCTCATGATATGTCTGAAGTATGACAGTCTCAGTTTGGTCATCTTGCCTTCCAGAGAGGTTTCAGGTTTGATATGTTCTGGGATCCACTTGTTTGTTCTTTTGGCTGTCCATGGGATCCTCAGCACTCTTCTCCAGTACCACATCTCAAATGAATTGCTTTTCTTCCTATCATCTTTCTGAACTGACCATCTCTCACATCCATACATGGTAATAGGGAATACAATGGGTTGTATGAATCTAACTTTTGTGCTGAGTTGTATATCTTTGCATTTTAGAATCTTTTCTATTTCTTTCATAGCTACCCTCCCCATTCTTAGTCTTCTTCTGATTTCCTGACTGTAGTCCCCATTTCTATCAATGTTTGATACCAGGTATAGGATTTTTTTTTTACTATTTCTATTTCTTCATTGTCTAGGTTGGACTTGTGAAGGTCTTTGATGCTCATTATTTTAGTTTTCTTTATATTCATTAAGCCTGCCTTTGAACTTTCTTCTTCAATCTTCCTTTGTAGGTGTTCCAGATCTGTGAGGTTTTCTGCTAGTATTATGGTATCATCTTCATATCTTAGATTGTTGATATTCATTCCTCCTATTTTTACTCCTCCTTCTTCTGTATCCATGTCTGTTTTTCCTATAATATGTTTTGCATACAAGTTGAACAGATAGGGTGAAAGGATGCAGCCTTGACTGACCCCTTTGCCAATTGGCAACCATTCTGTTTTTCTGTGTTTTGTTCTGACAGTAGCCTCTTGTCCTGAGTAGAGATTCCTCATCAGGACTATCAGATGTGTTGGCATTCCTATGTCTTTAAGGGCATTCCATAGCCTTTCATCGTCTATGCAGCTGAAAGTTTTGCTATAATCTATAAAGCACATGGTGATTTTCTTTTGGATTTCCCTGATGAACTCCATTAGCCATCGTACGTTTGCAATGTGATCCCTAGTGCCTCTTCCTTTCCTGAACACTGCTTGGACCTCTGGGATCTCTCTTTCCATGTATGGTTGGAGTCTATGTTGCAGACATTTGAGCTTAATTTTACTTGCTTGGGAGATCAGTGCTATGGTCCTATAGTTGCTGCAGTCGCTTGTGTTTCCCTTTTTGTGGATGGGGATTTATGTTGATCATTTCCAATCTGTTGGCCATCATTTTGTTTCCCATATCTTTTGACATATCTTGGTTAGCACTAGAGTTGACTCTGTCAATGTGGATTGCAGCAGTTCAATTGGAATATTGTCTGTTGCTGGTGATTTGTATTTTGTTATATCTCTTATTGCAGTTTCCACCTAATTTTTTAGGATTGGGAGTTCATCTTCATATGGCTCTTCATTTCATGTGTCCTTCATTTTGTCATCTTTTTTGTATAATTCCTCTGTATATTGCATCCAACGTCTTTTTATTCCTTCCTCATCTTGAATTATGTTATTTTTATTGTCATAGATCATCCCAATCCTTGGCTTGAATTTTCCTTTGATTTCCCAAATCTTGTGAAATAGATCTCTTGTTCTTCCCTTTTTATTGTTGTCTTCTGTTTCTCTGCATTGGCCATTGTACTAATTTTCTTGAAAGCCTTTGCATTGTTGCATTCACAATTCTTAGTTTGTTCCTGTCTCCCTTTTGTTTTTTGAGACATTAATTGTGTATAAATGATTTTCAGCCAAAGGGGTTTCTCTTGCAAAGATCTATGACTGGCTGATTCTTCTTACTGTAAAATGGCCACCTGACTCTAATACAGATGTTCAGCGTAAGAAGCAAATCACATCCATATGTCTTTAGTGAATCTGTGATATTTCTGTCCTGTATGATTGTAGAAAATCTATGGTGCAGCTTCAGTTCCTCCATGCTGAACATTCTCAAACCAATGGTGTTTTGACGCCAGACCTAGTTCATCATTCAAGCTTCAGTGCTACTCTGTGGGTTCAGTCCTCTGTGTTCGACCTGCTTCAGGGTTACTTATAATTCTCACCATAAATCAATTGGTATTTCTCTACCTTCTTTAGTTCTTCTACTGGCACTAGAGGTTTGAGAAAAATTGAAGACTATAGCTGGAATCCTGTATCACAGTTACCTGGAGTTACACACTTTTGACTCAAATATTCATAGGCCTCATTCCACTGATTTACTTTGGTTTGCTGATTGCTTGAAATGTGCCTCATCCCCACTGGAAACATTTCAAATGTGACTGTGATTTTTTTCGGTCTCGCTTTGAAGCGAGACAGATGCAAAAAATAAAAATAAAAAAATGCTCTTTTCAGACACTAGTTTTTGGGTAGTTCTTTTGAAAAAAAGTATTAGAAAGCATGTTCAGCAAGTGGGAATGATGGACCTGAATCGCATCACACTGGAGGGGAGGGATCACCAGTTTTGGAGGAAATCCACCATCCCCCCTCTCTCCTTTCCCAGGACCCATCCAACCTTCAACCTGGGAGGAATTCTAAAATGTCTCCCATTCTGGAGACCAGGGTTTGAATCCCTACTGAACCTCTTCGGAAATCCCCTCCACTGGGGATGTTGGGCATCACACCCCTTGATCCCAGATCTCCTGGACTGCCTGCCCACCATGCCTCCCAAGATCTCAGGGATGATGGAATCCTAAGTCCCATGCTGCTGCTGTTGCCACCGCTGCTTCTCTGCAACTATGGAAGAGTTAAGGGAAGTGGCTTCAGAATGAAAATCTCCCTCAAATTCTTGTTCTCCCACCCCATTGCTCAGTCCAGTCTTTTTAGCTTCCAGGGGGGCCCTTCCTCCCTCCCTTTCCCCCAGGAAAGCAGAGTTGAAATGCCCCCCATCTGGGCCTTGGGAATGTCCCCCCTCCTCTCTCAGCTCAGAGGAAGGCAGTTAGGCAAAACCCTTCAGGAAGAAATAGAAGGGAGGGATGAAGGAAGGAAGGAAGGAAAAAGGGAAGAAGGAGGAGGAAGAATTTGACCCAGCTGAGCCATGGAAATGCACTGGGTGACCTTGGGGAAGTCCCACTCTCTCAGCCTCAGAGGATGGGAATGGCAAACCCTCCTCTGAAGAAACTAGCCAGGAAAACTCCCTCAGCTTCCTCTCCACTGGGGATGTTTGGACTTAGGAGTTTATCACACGGGGGAAATCCCGTGCAGAAATGGGGTTTTAAATTGAAAAAAACCTGCAAAAGCAGGCAGATTTTCAGATGACGTTGCTGTTAAAATGGAGTTAAGATGAGGTTAATCCGAATGGAAACTCATCAAAAACTGCTTCTTATTACTTTTGGGATTTTCCGAAAGTAAAAAGAAGCAGTTTTTGATGAATTTCCATTCAGATTAACCTCATTTTAATTCCATTTTAACAGTGACATAGTCTGAAAATCTAATCGTTTTTGCATTCCCCACCCCCCAATTAAAAGCCCTGTTTCCGCACGGGATTTCCCCTGTGTGATAAATTCTATAGTCCCCCTGATGCTGGAGCCCCCGGATTGCTTGCTCCCTGGCAGGCTTGGGAACTCCCTGCGAGGCCCTGGAAAGCAGCCCAGGTTGGCACCGATGACGTGTAGATGCACATCATATGGATGACATTGTAAAAAAACCAAAAAAACCAGCTAGCGTGAATGTCAAACATGTCAAAAAAGACATGAATGCATGGAATTCTTTAAATAATTTGCTTCCTTAGTGGGAATTGGCATCAGCCTTAATTGAATCTGTAACCCGGTGTCAATATAATAATAATAATAATAATAATAATAATAATAATAATAATTTATTTGCACTCCACCCCTCTGCATAGCAATCGGGGCAGCTTCCAGCATAAAATACAACACAGTAAAAATCAAACCCAAACCCAACCCTCCCACCCCTTAAAAAAATCATTAAACAATCATCAAATTAAAAACAGCAATTAAAATTTGGGCAAATGCCAACAATTTACAATAACAAACAACAGGGACGGCTGTTTATAGCAGCTAAATGGGGAGGGAGAAAAGGAGATACAGTTGGACAGGCTTCTTATGGCCAGAAAGACTAGTCTGGAAAGGCCTGCCGGAAGAGATCCGTCTTGATAGCCCTTTTAAAGCTGTCTAAAGTCGCCATATGACGGATCTCATCTTGCAGGCCGTTCCATAATCTGGGAGCAGTCATCGAAAAGGCCATCCCCACCCCTCTGAGCAATCTCTGGTGATAGGGGGAATTGTCATAGGAACCTTTTTTTTCTGCTGACAACAGGGGTTGTAGAAGGGGTTAGAAAGAGTAGCCAGCTGCCTTCTGAGCAGCAGAGCATCAAATCCCCTTTGATTTCAGGGGCTGCTGCCTATTAGGTGGGGAATGGAGGAGGGCTGTACCAGAATTCACTGCATGCATTGCTTATGTCTTTAATTGTTCCCTGCCAGAAAGCCCATAATTGCTCATATATATTTTTTAAATTATGGGATTTGCACAGAGCTTGGGAAAGTTTCTTTTTGGACTACTATTCCCAGAATTGCTTCTGACAGCATGGCCAAACTCTAGATCTGCATAAAATAAATATGTAGGCATAGCTGGTTCTAGCTGCAAAGGAACCTGGCAAAGGGCCATCCAGCATCAGGAAATGGGATGTGACTTCCCCCACAATGGAACTATATTGTGTCTTTTCTCTCATCTTCCCAAAAATCTAATTTGTAGTTGCTGCAATCCCCAACAGCCATTTAGTGGCTGGTGGAGAATAGTGGCAGATCAATGGAGATGAGCCCAATTATGTGCATGTGGCTGGGTGCAGAGTGACCCCATCATTCTCCTGGACCCTCACTCTCCACTAGCCAGTAAATGGCTATATTGGGAGAGGGCATGCAACAGCTAAAATGTAGGGTTTTTTTTTTTTAAATGGGGAGCTGGACATTGCAGAAGGGATGAAGAGGATTTCAATCTCAGTAATGAGTGAAAAAATGAATTATGATGCCATTCATTGAACTCATTCCACGGTAAGTCACTAACAAGATGTCAGCCCATGTCTTTGGCTGATATGCCACAGTGGTGGCTGGTGACTTCACTGGCAGTAGGGCAGTGAATCCAGTCTGTGTTTCAGTCTCAACTTTAATAGAGCTATCCAAAATGGATGTTGTACTTTGCAATATGGCCAACATGGTTACCCCTGGATATATGAGCTATCCAAGCTGCTGGGTGCTGTTTTGGTGATCAGTCCAGCCTCTTAGACAGATCCTTTTAGGTTTACACTAAAGCCCAGGGCAAATTCACCACCCTATTCACATGGATGCTTCCAATGTACACTAACCAGATATATATCCTTTCCCTGAAGAAGGATTCTGGAGGAAACATTTGGTATTCTTCTTTCCAAGCTGAGGGAATCTGTGTCCCAGCAATTTAAAGCTAGCATACCCTCTATCTGTGGTGCATCCACCATTCTGCTTTCACTGTCATTTTCAGGAAGACGTGTCAGTTCAATGGAAACAGGATGAAAAAAATGACAGTGTAGTGTTAATAGTATATATATTTTATTTTTTAAAATCCAGTGCTCTATTTGCATATAATTAATCTTTCAGCAACATTTTCAGGAACACTCCAATGGAGACACAATACAGGTGAGATGAACAAGGCCAGTGGTGAATGATTATTGCTTTTGTGTTATGTTTTGAGAGTTTAGCTTGATTTGGCACTGCTGGATCAAAATCTTTAAAAATAGACACTTCTGGAGCTGCAATATGGAGCTCCTTTGCAGTTCTGTGAATCAGCCTTGTAGCAAACAAAGAAGCCTCAATTATGTTCCATGAAGATGGAATGAGGGATCGTAATAAGGTCTACCCCTCAGTATGAGTGGCAAGCCATTGTGCTAATAGATATAGGGAAGGATGTGCACAGATTATGTCTTTTGAAAAAAGCATTCGTCCCAATTTATATTGTAAGGAGCTGGCAAAACTAATTCCCCAAGGTCTTCATTTACACTACAGACACAGTATTCATGCACTCTAGTGGGCTCAAAAGGGGACAGAGCTGTACACAGTTCTCCTCTCCCGAGATGTCACTGTCTGCACTGATCTCTCAAAAAAGCGTAGAAAATATACTTTTTTCTGATCATGCTGGCCGGGTATGGGTGGAGTCTGGGAGTTGTAGTGCAAAAAAGTAGGCTCTGGCACTGCCTCTTCATGCCTAACTTCACCGTGTGGTAAAAAGAGGTGTGAAACAGGTGTGTATTCATGTTCAACTGAATACAGGTGGCTTGGTCTATGAGACTGGCTCCTACCTAAATAGTATCTCTAAAATAATTCTTGGCAACTCATCACACTGTAGTTTCCCCAAAATATTTGAGGGAACTACTTGATTGCAGAGCTTGGAAAAGTTACCTTCTCTAGAAAGTACAGTCCCTGATGCTGTGGAAGATTGTGTTTACAGTTACTTGAATGCAAGTAGCCGAAGCACTGTGGCAAAGCCAGAGAATGAGAAGACAGAACCCAGCATGCACCCAATAGTTCTACTGGCCCATTTCCATGCAAAATTCAAAATGAATAAAGTCTTTGCAGCTCAGGTCCAGGTTATCTGGAGGACTGTATTCTCCATATGAGCTTGCTTGAATCTGAGATCTTCAATGGAGGCACTTCTCTCTGTCCCATCACTTTTAGAGGTGCACGATGGGAATGCAGGAGAAAGCTTTCTTTGTGACTGATCCCTTGTTGTTGTTGTTTTTACTTTTTAAAGGATATTTTGTTAACTTATTTTAACTAGAGTGATAGTTTAATTATATTTTAACTTCTTGTGTGTTTTAATTAGTCACAGTTTTTAATTGTAGCTGAGTCCCAAGGCTGGGGGGAAAGGAAAAAGGAAAAAAGATGATTGATGATAGATAGATGGATGGATGGATAGATAGATAGATAGATAGATAGATAGATAGATAGATAGATAGATAGATAGAGACAAAATAGATGCATAGACAGACAGTCAAGCAAACAAGCAACCATGAAGATAAGGCATGACCAGGGTTTCTGACTCCATCTTGGCTTGCAGGTTTCATACGTCATTTGGAACATGTCAATAGGGCTAAATGTTTAATCATTATATTTCACTCAAGAAGAGTTTGGACTTCCTTACACAGACATTTTCAGCTGGTGTAGATCAAGTCCTTTATATGCATAGCTGTAGATTTGATGTGCATCACTTTGTCATGTTTCTATCCTATATGATCCTGGGATTTGTAGTTTGTTGTAGCTAAATATCACAACACAACATTGAACATTGAGTGGTGACTGTTTAAGTGGTGTCAAACTGCATTAATTCTGCAGTGCAGATGCAGCCAAAGATGACCATCTCATATGGTTACCTACTTTATGTTCTTGTTTGGGAGGATATACAAGTGGGATATACATTTTAACATTAAAAACATCAAAAGATTTACAATATATTGGGAAATAATTTGCTTCACTCACAAGCTGTGGCTGTGTCCATCATGCAGACCAGTATTTATTTCTGTGTGTGTGAGAGAGAGAGCGAGCTTCATGCTTCCATAAAATGCAACTCTGAATGTAAGAGATTAGTCAAGTAGAAGTAAAGGACATTTTCATTCTTTTTTTCTGCTAAATGATTTTTAAAAGAATTGTATCATGTGGAACATTTATTTATTTATTTATTTATTGCTTTGTTTCACCAATGGCATCATGCCACTTTTCTGTGGGTGGGGAGGAAGCAGAGGACAATGGAGAACCCAAATCAAATGCCTGTCTCAGGATATCTTCATCTTATAAATTGTAAAGGGTGTAGGATTGATTATGTTACTTCTTATACCTTGCCAGAGCCAGACATACAGTGTT
>CM034706.1:68135648-68147065 GCA_020142125.1 Phrynosoma platyrhinos | reverse complement strand
TATTGTTTTATTGCATTGTGTATTTTAAATCCTAATTTTGTTTTAAGGGGATGGGAGGGTTGGATTGTGGGATGTGGAAATGTTTTAATTCTATTTGTTTTAATATGCTGTAACCCACCCCGATTACTGCACAGAGGGGCGGGCTATAAATAAAAAAATTATTATTATTATTATTATTATTATTATTATTATTATTGAGACAGGGACCTTCTCCTGATGGTTGCATTTGGTCAAGATGTTGTCCTCAGTTCAGCCCAGGAAATAAACTTTAAATTCCATTAGCAAGCCAAAAAGCTACTGCCTTTGAGATCCAGTTTGTCTTGGATTCTTTGTTAGGCTACAAGCCCCTTTGTTAGGAAAAGAACACTGAATTTCTCAGGAAGCCTCCATGTTTTTGCATCAAGTAAACTTTTAGGTGTTGTTAAGGTAAAACATGCCAATGCAGTTTCAATTTTAAACAACAAAAAAAGTTTTATCTTTGTTCAAGGTAGAAACCTCTAATAGTAATGTCCCAGTCCATTGGCTCTCTCTTTAGGATTCCCGTGTGGCACCTAACATGCAGAAAACATATCCAGGGCTAGCTGTGTTGGCCATATAGCAATGGTATGGAATACCTTTCCATACCATGTGAACTGAGGACAACAATCACAACTTCTTGACCAAATGCATGGCTATGACTAACATCATTAGTCAGGAGTTGTTCTCACTACTGTATCCAATTGTGGCTCAAACTTACTGGGATTTACTGTTTTGGTGACATGTATGTTATGGGTGGGATTTGCTCCGCTTCTCAGATGCACACCAAAGTTAGGCAGGAAAATGCACAGCAGCATCTGTTTTATCCTCAGGAAGTGTCCACAAGTGGCAGTGGAACCTAGATAAGGAAGATGGAGAGGGAATGTACCCCAGCTGTCTCAGAAACTCCTAAGGATGTAAAAAAAAAACCAAAAAACAAAAAACCTTGTCCTTTCCTGGATGCATAAAGTCACAGTAGCAGTAGCTACTGGGAGTAGTGTCATTGGAACCATTAAAAAAAGTGGTCAGTATAGCAATGAGTAAAGTTGAATCCTAGGACTTTTGTGCAGTTTGGATGAGCCCTGAGCTGAATGAGCCTACAAAATCTTACAAAGTGATCTATGGAGCTTGGGCCCAGGGATATTGGGGGTTGTGGTGCAAGATTTCCATGCACACTCCTGTCCCAACCAAACTGTGACACAAGGGCGGCGAACTGCTTTTAGCATGAGGGCCAAATTCAATGTGAGAACATTTCTTAGTGGCTACATTCCATTAATTGGTAGAGCCAAAGAGTATTAGAGTGTAGCCAAAAATACCAGCATATATTTTTTATTATTTTAAAGCTATTATGGTGAAAAACTAAGGATTTTTAGAATGGGGCAGAAGACCTGTATAAAAAGTGAGAAACAACCAAATCTTTGGGAAAGGAATGAGGCCATCTAATGAAGCCCAAACAGCCAGATTGAGCCTCAGGGCCTGTGGTTGTCCACCCACACTTAAATATTGGATATTTACACTGAATGTCTGCATAAGGCTTTTGTTACAGAGAAAAACTGTATTCATTTTGATAATATTTTGCCATTGTGAAGGGGACTACCTCACAACAACCCTCCATCTTCCTGTTAATCTTAGAATGTCCTTTTCTAGCAATGCACTTTTTCTTTCATGTCAGGAAAGTACATTCTAAGATGTAATGCAAACATGAAAAACTGAAAGTTAAGCTCTAATGTTCATGCCATGTATGGGGTGTATGCCCACATAACACGCCCTTAGGTACATGAATAATTAAAATGGGCACTTTAGGAATACATAGCTGGGTTTGGAAGGGTGAGGCAGCTGTAATATTCTTGAATTTTGTTTGATAGAATTTTAACTGGCAAGGGGCATTCATAAAAGCATCTCTTCTCCATCCATGAATTTGGTTTGGGGGTGGAGTGGTCTAAGGGACTATCAGGTTCCTTAATGCTACAGTACTGCCCTTGAAAAGGAATAAACCATTTCTGCTCTGCCAGTTGCACTTTTTTTAAAAAAAGCAACCTTAGGTGTTATTTCTGAATATAGTCTATACCGAATAGTCTTCTAGTTGTCTAGTGGGATATCAGAAGTCTGGCTCTGACTAGCAGGCCCTTTAGAACCTGCTTACATTTTCGACTGAGTCTTCAGCAAAGAAATGTGAATAGTGTTTTTAATGTAGACCCTTCAATTCTTCCCCTGAAAAACCGGGCAAAACCCTCCAGAGATATATCATGAAGAGCCTCTGTGAAGAGCGGGGGATGGAGATGCTGCAAGCGGTGAATGCAAAATGTTGGGAAGAAAGAAAGCTGTTCAAAACAAAACGTCGACTAAAAGACATCTGCAAAGGATACTGTCTCCTTTTCAAATCCTCATCCTTTGTAAGGGAAAAGACAAAAGTTAAAGGCAGTAGGGGAAATTTATGCAAAATCACAAAGCTTTTTTTCCCCTTCTAAAAAAAAAAAAAAGCCCATTTCTGGGTATGATTATACATATAAATGCTCGAAATAATAATGTGCAAGCATATTAAAATTAAAGAGGATATGGAATCCACCCCAAGTCAGAAATGTCAAAAGCTTGAGGTTTAATAGGAAGTAAATGGAGGGGGGTTGCAGACTGCCAGAAATAGTGCAAATTGAGTCCACTTTAAGGGTTAGGGTTAGTGCTAGGGAATCATGGGAATTGTATTTTTCTCTGAGACATTGAGCCTTCTCTGTCAGAGAGCTCTGGTGCCACAATAAAATACAGTTCCCATGATTCCCTGACCCTAACCCTAACCCTAAAAGTGGACTCAATTTGCGCTATTTCTGACAGTCTGCAACCCCGCGGAGTTGGAAGTGGTTTAATGCAACATTTGAGAACAGTCAGCTTACAGTATAACAGAGTGGGATAGCTACAGGTGAATAAAAGGGAAAAACAAAATCAGGGGAAAAATATGTGTGTGAAAACTTCAGTTTATTATTGACCTTGAAGGTTTTGCAAGTCAGGTAGATGTGGTACTTGTGTATGAGTAGCTGATGGTTGTTGGCAAAGGAACTGGATAAAATATTTATTTTATTGTCTGTGCTATAAAAGCATAATAATATGCCCTAAAATTCTGCCCTCAGTATGGAAAATGATCATGCCAAATTACTCTTCAAATTCAGATTTTATTATAAATTAAGTACTGAAGATTGAAAGATGAATAATACTTTAAAAAATTATTTCATTTTTTACAACCAGCACATCAGTTTTCTTTATAATATATTAAGAAGGAAGGGAATGGGAGTGGGGAAAAGGTGGTAATGCCTTTAAGACTAATTGTTTTTTTACGTTAGCATGATCTTAAAGGTGGCAGCAACTTTAAGACTAATTGGTTTTTATTTTAGCATGACTTTTTTGTGGATATAAACTCACCTCTTCAGATGCAGTATAGAGTGATATCCAGGCCTCAGGATATAAAGCATATTTACACAGTAGTGAGAGTGGGATAGAATGTAATACGAGTTTATCGCCCCCGCTCCCAAAAGTAACTTAGTAATATCAATAGTAGTTTCATTTATATTCTTCTTCATACCGCACGATCCTGGCAAGTTTTCAAATCAGCCAGCTGAGTGCAACTGGGAGCTGGGATTTAGCCAGGATGCAGTAGTCCAGCAGCATTGGTGGCTTTTTTAATGCAATCGTTCCCGGTTACATCCTGTAAGTGACTCTATCCCAGCAGGGTTAAGTCGCTTTTGGGGGTGTGTGTGATAAACTCCTAGAGTCCCCAAAGATGCTAATGATGACTCTTGCCCCAATTTTTAAAGAGCTGTGTTAGGTAATACAGGTATTTCAGATTTTTACAGTAGTCTGTTAATGTTGATTTGTGAAAACAATAAATCTGTTTACTAAATGTCAGTTTCCCTGGGTTCAAAACTCTCTCTGAGAAGATCCCTTCTCATTATTGCACATGTCATAAAAGGAATCTTCTTGGGTTATTCAAATGGTGAAAATAATCCTGGTAAAATCTGGGTTGAATCTTTGTTGTTCTGATGCATTTTGAATGCATCTGATTAAGTTTGGGTAGGTTGCCAAAAACCCCACTTAACCTAGGATAATTGATCTCGGGGGTTTTTCTGAGTTTTTCTGAACGATTCGTATTGTTGGCTGTGTGAATAACCAATGTGAATAGACCCATGATAAATTGGGATAAAACTCTGCATGCCTTGAAAGTGTTTTGAATACATCAGCATCGTTGAATCCATCTTTATTTACAGTGCGACACGTGGGAACAACAGAACTCACAGAGAAGTTTATAGTTGTCATTCCAATTAAAAAAATATAGTGTGAACAACAAACTCAGAATGCTTGAGAGATTATTTACATAGGGCCTTTACAGACTGCCAGAAATAATGCAGCTTGAGGCCACTTTAACTGTCCTGGCTGAGTTCTAGGGCATCATGAGAATTGTATTTTTTCTGGGACATTGGGCCTTCTCTGTCACAGAGCTCTGGTGCCACAATAAACTACAATACCCATGATTCCTTAGCACTGACCCAGGACAGTTAAAGTGGCCTCAAGCTGCATTATTTCTGGCAGTCTGTAAAGGCCCATAATTGCACTAAAAAACAACATCTGAATGACCCCTTCAAAGAGTGTTTTGAATCCAGGAAAACTGAGGGCTAGCCTGGAGGCAGAGATGGGGAGGGGCAGCCACACGCCGGCTGCCCCAACCCCATGCCAAGGACGTCCTGATGCCATGCGCTGTTATACATGGCACGTGGCATCAAGATGTCCTTCCGGCGCAGCATTTTGACACACTGTGCCGGAAGGGGCACTAAATAACTGCTCGCCAGCTCTTAAGGCAGCCTTTTGCTGCCCATAAAAGGAGCAGCATTTTTTTTAAAAAAAAATTATTTATAAAAACATTAAACATAAATATATAAAATTACAAAGCTGATTCTATTTCATAATGCCATCTTAAATCAGCATTCATAGTTGACCTTCCATAAGTTTGTTGACATTAAATACTGATCTACCAGTGCTTTATTACTTAGTTTTTCTCTAAAGCTAATAAATAATCATCTCTCTTGTGCATAAAATAAAGAGAAAACAACAACAACAAAACCCAGAAGCAAGTAATTTTACTTAATCTTACTTTCAATTGTAAATAATATAATTCATTATTTCAAAATAATATCAGTTGTGCTTTCTTAACACCATCTTATTTTTACATATTCTTCCATAAGTGACCAATCTTTTTGATTTAATAAGGCCGTTAATTCGTCTATTTCTTTTATCTCTGTTAGTTTTATCAACCATTCATCCACAGTCAGTAATTCTTGATTTTTCCATTTTTTAGCTATGAGTAACCTTGCTTCAGTTATCATATATAGGAGCATCCTCCACTATTTCCTTTCAAGTGTTGGATCTAATTTGTTTGTCATATTCTGGTCTCATTTTGAATCTAATTTGTAAAATTTCCTGTATTGTGTTGTGAACCTTTTCCCAACATTTTTTAATTTTTTTGACATTTCCACCATACATGAAACCAGGTCCCAATATTCTGTTTACATTTCCAACACTTGTTTGAATTAGTATTGTAGATTTTCATGATTTTTGCAGGGATCAGGTGCCATCGATGTTCCATTTTCCAAAAAAATTCTTTCAAGTCCTGTGATTTAGTAAATTTCTCTGTCTTTTTCCTAGCATATTCCCAGCTCTCTATTTCAATAACCTTTCCTATATCTGTTGCCCATTTGATCATATTATTTGAAATTTTTGCTCCTTCTTGTTTCCTATCCATAAGCACCTTGTACAGCATACCCGTTCTCTTTTTTTCTGGTTTTGATAAAAATTTTATCAAATTCCAAGGATTTTCCTTTGAAATCTTCAAATTTCTGGTCCATTTTAAACCTTTTTCTTAATTGTGTGTATAACAACCAATGTATTCGCGAGTCTAGTTGCTCTAATTCTTCCATCGACTTTAGTTCCCATCTTCCTTCCATTTTTTTTCAATATGTTATTGTATCTCAACCATGTGTCTAATGCTGTCCATCATCCAAAAAAGGCTTCATGAGGTGATACCCACTGTGGATTTTTTTGTATGTTCTTTCTTTAATTTTTTTCCAAACATTTAGCAGTGTCCTTCTTATTACATGGTGTTTGAATTCTTTGTGCATCAATGCTTTATCATACCATAAGTAACCATGCCAACCATACCGGTTGTACATTTTACAGCTCTTTTCCGGGTGGCAAAAGGGACGACCAGGGCCACGTGGTCCGGCAGCCTCGGCCCTGATCTGCCACTTCCTGAGGTGGCTCTCTGCCGCCCTTTGGGCTCATCTGCAGAGGCCCTGACTTTTGGTGAGTAGATTTATTGTTTTCACATTATCATTAACTGATCACTGTAGAGATCTGAAAGACCTGTATCACCTCACCCAGGCCTTTTAAAATTTAAAGCAGGAGACATGATTTATATCTTTTTGGATCCAATTACATTTCATCCCACTCTCACAACTGTATAACTATGCTTTATAACCTTAGGTTATAATATCACTCTTGATACAACTGTCTAGAATTTAAGGTGGGTTTAGGGGTGTTTGAAGTTGTGGCAATGATGCCACAATTATAAAAATCACATTGCAATAACATAAAACTTCAATTGAGCATTTAGAAATACAGCTTAGACATCCAAAGAAAAAGTGCAGACAAAGAAGATTATTGCACTGGGTTATAAACTGGTTTACCTGGGCTGGCTTAAAATTAGAAGCGGGTGGCATCCTGATAGTATCAAACGCATTTAACTACCGAAATCGCTGGCTGGCTGCAGCCTGGCTCCATCGTCATTCCGAGGGGCACTCCAGCAACCATTTTTCCAAGTTGGAAAACTCCCAGCTCTGAAAAGAGGTGTGAGGAGTGACCCTTGGAGCAGGAATGGAGCCAGGCTGCAGCCAGGCAGCAATTTAAGTGGCTAAATGTGTCTGATACTATCAAGATGCCACCCGCTTCTAATTTTAAGCCAGCTCAGGTAAGCTGGTTTATAACCTAGTGCAGTAGACTCCAAAGATATCAAAAGAATGTAAACACAGAAAAATTCAGAGTTCTGGATCTCACTTGTGTCTCACTCTCTGCGTTGCTATATATTTGGAGACTCAAGGAATTCTTACTGGGAAGAAGGGAGTTCCTATACAGTCAGCCTTCCACATTTGTGGCTTTGACTTTTGCGGGTTCGATTATTCCTTGGTTTGTTTAATATGCTCTCTCTAGGAATCTCTAGGTCCTTCAGTGAGACTCTATGGTCCAACTCCACCAAAAGTCACACTGGAGGACCTAAAGATTCCTAGTGAGAACAATTCTTTAGGCACTTGTAGTTCTTCTAGCACAATTCTATGGTCAACCTCTGGCAGATGCTGACCATAGAGCTGTCCTGGCGGATCTAGAGATTCTTAGAGAATTTGCATTTTTTTCACTTTCATGTGGATCCTGTGCCTGTAACCCCAGTGAATGTGGATCCTGTGCCTGTAACCCCTGTGCCTGTAACCCCAGTGAATGTGGAGGGTCCCCCATAACTACCTGGATACTCCCATTCACCTCTGCTCTTCATAGCCTAGTTCTCCCATTTGGGCAGATCCACCAACTCTCTGTGTAGTATTTTCAGGAGATTGTGTAGACTGTTTGGGAAAGAAGGAGTGAGGAAATAAATTTCTATGAATTTCATTCTGCCAGTATGACATTGGACATAGCCCTTTATTTTTATCCTACACTGAATAGTTGATCTCTTGTAACTGTTATTTTCAAAGCTTAGCATAGTTACCTTTTTTAGCCATAACTTCTAGAATTCTCAAGCCAGCTGGAGGATTTTGGGAGCCCTGGCTGAAGAATACAGTTTCTAAGTTTTGGATAGTGTTCACTGTTAGTTTTAATTTGCAGTTTCATCACTTCAGTAGCTCTTCAGAAGAACAGTAAATATAGTTAAGTTTCTGGCTCTTCTTTTTTCATCAATCTGGCCTGCTCCACAGAGAGAGCATCATACAGGCACAAAATCTAATAATCTGATATTCCTCACAAAAGCTTGAAACAGAATGTGACAGACATGGCTAAACCAAAAACCATGGGAAGCAACACCTAGAAGCAAAACAATGCCTTTATAAAACTGCAACTCACACGTACTCACAGAAGTCATGTAACAGACACAGAAATAATCTTCCCTCCCCAACTGAAAACATCACAATTTACAGGAATATCCAGATTTATAAAGCCCTACAATATATCCCTCCATTTTTCTGCACAAATCCTTTGGATCGCAATTAGGCATTGATGAGAGATCTTCAATTGTGTCTGAATAGCTCCTATATTGATAGACATTTTATGCTGAACTGCAAGACAATGTGAAATAAAATATGTATTTTTACTCTTTTTTGAATCATAAAATATATACAATGCATGTGTGAGAGAACCAAATTTAGCAATCTTTTGAATACCAAAACTTAAAAGAAAGGCATAATTACAGTAATCACAATTAACATAGCTTGTATAGGTTAAGCCATATGCATTGAATTGTTGAAGATGTGTTTCCAGATTCTAATTAGAGCTATAAAAAACAGGACTGCAATTTCGCTGTAACTCAATAGATTATCTGATATTTTATAATGCTAATGCAGCTGTTCCTTTATAAACAAGAAGCATCTGGAAAGGTTGCTTTTTTGGTTAGGGAAAACATTAGTATAAGAGAGAAGAAACATTTATTGCTATCTCTTGATAGGGTTAGGTTTAAAAATAGGTATGTGTCCTTGTTCATAACAATGAGAACCCAGTCTTTTTAAAGATGATCAGCCCTTCACCTCCAAGGAGTGATGTACCTGTCAGATTGTCCATTGAAGTATGTAAGTAGTGCTTTCAGCATTCAAGAGGCAAGGCCATACTTTGATAAATATGAACATTTCATGGTTTGTTGAATGCATCTGCCCTCATTACGAGGTCAGCTGGAGCAAGGAAGAGATCATTTCCTTACAGATTAACTCTTTCAAACAATAGTTGAATCACTATTGCTATCTGGCTTAGTATTTTCTTTAAATGGATTGTAATGATCCAGTTGAAAATGCTGTTTCTATGCCCTTTGAATGAAATGAAAATTTGTCCATGCACAGACTAATCTCATTTGCCACAGGAAGCCTCCATTCAAACTGCAGCCACCTCTTTGAAAAACTCTCAAACATTAATAGAAAAGTTAGTGGCAGGCCACCAATCTTTTTTTTTAATTTTATTACATTAATTTACAAATAGACATACATCCAGCATACATAACAAACACAACATAAAATAAAATTTGAATTTTCTATCTTCTTCCATCTCACTTGTAACTCTTGAATATTCATAAAGCATTTTGATACATATATTCTTCCCTTTCTCATCTTTGATATCACACCATACATTATATTAGTTCATTAGTTTGCTTTTCATCTGTTGAGCATGTTAACACATCATATTACTAACTTCTTGCCTATTAACCAATATTCACAGTTCTTCCAGTACCTGCTTATATATCCTATTTCCAACCTGCTCTACAAATCTTCATCTGTTCTCATTTAGACCATCCTTCCTTACAATATTGTAATAATAGTTCTCAATCATCATTCCAACCCACTTTATATGTGTTGTTTATTAACACTATCAATTTGTCTACTTCCATCATTTCCACACTACCAATCATCTATCTTTGGGATCTCTTTTTCTTTCCATCTCTGCATATATAACATCCTTCAGCAGTAATCAGATAGAGGATAAACTTTAAATGTTTTCTATCATTATCTCCATCTACCATATTCAATAGAAAATATTCTGGTGCCAGTCTGATAGGTATCTTTAATAGTGCTTGTAAAATTTTATTAATTTCTTTCCAGTACTTTGCAGCAAGTGGGCATGTCCACCACAAATGATTATAGTGATCCATCAGTATTCCCACACTTCCAGCATTTAACTATTTCATCACCTCAAATTTTAGCCATATTATTAGGTGTAAGGTACCACCTGTGGAGCATTTTGTAAAAAAATTCTTTTAAATCAATACACAATGTATATTTTAAATCCTGACCCCAGGCTCTTTCCCATTTATTTAGTTGAATCTGATATCCAAAATTCTATGACCATCTTACCATACAGTTCTTGATTGTTCTGATGTTATTTTCAATAGCAATTTATATAGCTTAGCTGTTGTCCCTTTCGGAACTTCTGACATAATCTCATCTAATTCATTTCTTTTTTTGCTAAAGCCCTTCAATTTATGGCCTATTTTAAATCTTTCTTTCAACTGACGGTAGGTGAATCAATGACAAGATGCTCCAGTTTCTTCTATTTCACTATTTGATTTAAACCTCAGTGTTTTTCCTTCTCAGTTCAAAATATCTTGATATTTTAGACATTCTTTACCTTGCATTTTGTACCCTATCCTCCATACTTCTTGTGGTGATAACCAGGTTTGTAGTTTCATATATATCATATTTTTGACTTTAATCCAAACTCTTAAAAGTGCTCTTCTGATTAAATGGTAACTGAATTGTTTATTTACCTCTGCTCTCTTATACCATAAATAACCATGCCATCCATATATCTTATTAAATTCTTCTAAACTTAACATTTTATCATCCTTGAAAGTTATCCAGTTATGTATCCACTCAAGGGCACATGAATAGTAATATATTTTGAAATCTGGGACTCCCAAACCACCTCCTTCTTTCGCATCTTTAAGGATTATCCATTTTATTTGAGGTTTTCTCTCAGCCCAAATGAATTTGGAGGCCTCCACTTCCCCCTGTTTGAACTGTTTGTCATTAATTAAAATTGGTAGATTTTGGTAAAGAAACATTATCTTTGGTAAAGCAGACATTTTAATTGCTGAGATTCTACCCATAAAATGATAAATTTATGTTTGCCCATTTAGATAAATCATTTTTGACCTCTTTCATAACAATCTGTAATTATTGTCATACAAATTAGAGTTTTTCTTTGAAAGCACAATACCCAATACTTGACTTTTTTATATGTTTGAAATTTTGATTTCTCCTATAATTCTAATTCCTCTCTCTGTGTCATATTCAAAGTTAGGATATTAGATTTAGCCTTATTAATGTTGAAACCAGCAAATCCACCAAATTCTTGAATTATTTCCATCAGATGTTTACTACTTGCATTCGGATCTTCTAAAATAATTACCAAATCATCTGCATAAGCCCTGACTTTATATTTATAACCTTTAATTTGAGCTCCTCTAACTTGTTTGTCTTCCCTTATCTGATTGATCAATATTCCCAAAATCAAAATAAATAGAAGAGGAGATAGTGGGGTGATTTGACTGATTTGACAACTTTTGGTTCTTTCCCCATTCAGAACAGTCCGGCCAGAGAGAGGAGAAGGAGAGGAGCAGCTGGGCA
>CM034706.1:68119134-68135548 GCA_020142125.1 Phrynosoma platyrhinos | reverse complement strand
CTATGATTCTATGATTCTATGAGTATTACTTGAGCTTGCTGTGTTTTGCATATTGCTTGTATCCATCTTAAAAAGGTATCTTCAAAATCCATTAATTACAATATTCATTTCATGAAGTCTTCATCTATGCTTATTTCCTTAGCCAGAATATTGTTAGTGAGGTAGAGTACCACACTGCTCTTTTTCTTCTTATGTGCCGAGACATATATTTGACCCAATTCTGGATTACGTAACTATTTAGCATCCTGTTTCCTTATGTGTGTTTATTGTATGCATATTATTCCAGCTTTTTCTTTTTCCAATAGATGAAAGATCTGTTTCCTTTTGTGGGGTTTGTTCATCCCCCGCACGTTAAATGATATTATTTTCATCTTTTGTAAGTGGTACAGTTCTTATTAAATTTGTTAAATTTATTACACTATTTACTTTTCACAATTCTTCCGGAATGTCTTTTTGGTGTTCTACTGAGTCTTCTTCTGTGGAGTCTAATCTTCTCACCTCATCCAGAAGCATCTCTTCCTGTCCCTCTTCCTCTCCATCTGAGATGCTTTGGTTCTTCCCATCTCTTTTTCCTTTTGTCTATTGCAATTCGCTTTCTTCTCGTCTTTGTTTTTTCCCATTTCTCCCCTGTCATATGCCTTTACCACTATCTTGTCTACTGTCTTGTCCATTATTCTCTTCTTGGCATTCTTTCCCTTTCATTTCCTCCGCATCATGCAAGATTTCTAAAAAATTCTTCTTTTGGAGGGGAATCCCCATTTGTATTTTATTCCCTTGGAGAGCAAAACAGCTGTAAAAGGCTTGAAGGACTGTCTTTTTCTTAGTGTCTCCACTGAAACATCTTGGTAGATTGCCACTTTATGCCCCTCATAATTAAGATTTGTGACTCTCAATAAGGTGCTCAAAACTAGTTTTATTTGGAAATCTTGCAAATCGCATGATAATATCCCTGGGGGCATTGTTAGCTGGCTGTTGTGGCTTTAGGAAGCAATGCATTCTATGTCTGATGCAGATTAGTTTAGTTCAGGATTTATTTCATTCATCCATGCAAGTATTGAATCTTGTAGGGATGAGGGGAGTCACTGATTCTGGAATGCCCTTCAGACGAAGGTTTACCCTTCTTTCCCAGTTTTCCAATTCCTCCAGTTTTTTGCATGTGATAATTTGCTGCTTCTAAGATGCAAATTCTCTTTTTATGATGAGATCCCTATTGGAAGGCAGCATATGCTGTTTCCTCTATGTCTTGGATTTTGTTTGAAATCTCAGAGATTTTCAAACTAAGTGGCTCTAAAACAAGTGACCAGTCCCTTTGTGGATCCCTGACCAAATTTCTGGAAATTTCTGGAAAGGGAAGGTCTGAGACAGCAGGAGATCCAGGGTTCCCCATGCCTTATTAGAGCCACATGTCATGTTGGTAGCTATCAGGCCTCTCTCTTCCAGTTGTGGTTTTGCTTCTTTTGCAGGTGTGCAAAAATCTGTAATATGATCAGCTGCCCTCTTAAATGTGAACATCAATACCCACAGTCTTGTAGATTTTTAAATTGAAATTCTTGCTTTTATTTGTAATTCATCATCAGGATTGAGGCGAGCTTTTCAACTATGCATTTAATATGTTTGATGGCTGGCTCCAATTAATTACATTATTTAAAGTTGTAGAATTCAGCAGTTTCTTGCAGACTCAACTCAGAGTAAGGACCATGACATATAGCATTGTTTACCTCTGACTAATGGGACTGCAAAGTGAGATGGGGTGTGTACTGCTTTGAGATACTGAATATAAATCATATTGACCAACTGATATTGCTCAGCTTACTGCAAATACTCTTAAGCTAAGGAGATTATCGCACTGCTAATAAAACCGGCTTACCTGAACCAGCTTAACATTTTAAACGGGTGGCATCCTGATGTTATTAGAAGGATTTAGCTGCCAAATCCACCACCCAGGACCATCCTGGGTCCATCCCGGCTCCCAGCTCCTGGCTTCGAAAACTACGGGCTTCGAAAAGAGGTGTGCTGAGTGCCCCTGTGAGTGGGGATGGAGCCAGGATGAACCTGGGTGGCAGATTCAGTGGCTAAATCCTTCTGATAACATCAGGATGTCACTTATTTTAAATTTTAAGCTGGGTCAGGTAAGACAGTTTTATTAGTGATGTGATAAGCTCCTAAGTGTGGCATAGTGATTTTGATCATTGATCTACAGCTGTGGGGACCAGGGTTTGATTCCCTGCTCTTCCATGAAACCCACTGAGTGATCTTGGGCAAATCACACTCTCTCTGCCTCAGGGGGAGGCAATGGCAAATCTCTGAACAAATCCTGCCAAGAAAACCTTATGATAGAGTCATCTTAGGGCTACCATAAGCCAGAAATGACTTGAAGGCATACAAGAACAACAATCTTTCTTTCTTTCTTTCTTTCTTTCTTTCACCATTCAAGCTCTAGTTGATTGGTCCTGAGGCTTTACCACACAAGCCCTGTTCCTGCAATAGTCACATTAGTAAAAAAAAGAAAAGAAAAAAGGAACATATTGCTTTCAGTGCAGCTGTCACTAGGGATGTCATGATCATTGCATTCATTGCAATTTGCTAAACATATGGGCTTTTGTTTTCTTAACCCCCCACCCTTTAAATTTTTATTAATGAGCCTAGAAATTTGCCATGTCCTTGGTCTGGATGTGAGAATCTTCAGATGGTTCATTTGCAAATGAACTGACAAGACAATGTCAGTTTGAAATGTCCATTTCAATGTCCACTTGAAACTCTTTCTGAATGTCTTTATGGCTTCAGAATTAAGTTGAGCACTTAAGTGGGGTGGGATGGGGGTGCAATTCACATTCTCTCCTTTGTTGATATGTGCTTTCTAGTCATGGCAACCCTAAGGCAAATCTATTGCAGTGTTTTCTTGGCAAGATTTTTTTCAGAGCGGGTTTGTTTGCCTTTACCTTCCCCTGAGGCTGAGAGAGTGTGACTTGTTCAAGGTCACCCAGTGGGTTACTAACTAACCCAGTGGTCCAGCTTGCCTGATGCTTTTTCAGGCCATCTTAGGTCATAAGCTCTAGGGCCTGCAGAGACTGCAAAGTGTGTGTGTGTCTTCAAGTATCACAGCTTCCATGATCCAGATGTTGTTTACTGCAGCTTCCAGGCTTTCTCAGCATTGGATACACTAGCTAGGGATGCTGGGACTTGTAGTTCAACAATAGCTGGAGGGCCATATGTTATGATAAAATAACACAGTGGCCCAAAAGTAATTTTAAAAAAAAGGAATAGCTGCATAATTGAATGGAACATCTGTATTCTCCATTGAGTTCAGAGTGGACTTGTATTAAGTCTAATAATCTTGTAAGGTTGGCCTTAAATTTTGACACTAGCTGCCATAAAGCCACAATGTAAATCTAAGTTGTATCAAGGATGGGAACCTAGATGTTTCCACCTAAAGTCCAATATGCTAAACACCACACTGGACTGGATTTTCTATGTGTTTTAGCTGATCCAAATAAGGTGGGCATTACAGTATGCACTGCAGAGAAGAGGGAGTGGAGTGGAGTGAGAGAATTAGAATTTGGAAAAGTTTTGGACAACAGCTCCTATAATCCCCAACCTAGCTATGGGTTTCCAGTCTCTGACAGATAAGGAACAATGCAACTGTATGTGTGTTTCCTGAGCTACCCAGAGTGCTTCTTCAACAGATTGTTTTGGTTGGGATATAACACATAAGGAGCTGGAATGGAAAACTGATCCCAGCTTGTCTTTTCTATATTCTTAAAAATGGTACCTTCCCATAAAACATATTTCCCCCCCTCCTTTGTGTAACATTTTCTGTTTTTTTGACAATTTTGAATCCAGTCATTAGCAAAAACAGCAACACAGAATTTCCGCAGCTCATTGTCAATATGCATGTACTATGCTGCCTTTATTTATTGTGATTTAAGATGATATGGGATGTGGTGGCTTAGTGGCTAAGGGCCTTTGCAGACTGCCAGAAATAGTGCAAACTGAGTCCACTTTAAGGTTAGGGTTAGTGCTAGGGAGCCATGGGAATTGTTTTTTCCCCCTGAGACATTGAACCTTCTCTGTCAGAGAGCTCTCGTGCCACAATAAAATACAGTTCCCATGATTCCCTAACTCTAACCCTAAGCCTTAAAGTGGACTCAATTTGCACTATTTCTGGCAGTCTGCAAAGGCCCTAAGATGCCAGTTCTGACAATTGTACGATTTGATGGTTGGCAATTCAAGGCACAAGTGCCACATGATGGGTTGAACTCCCATCACTAGTCCCAGCTTCTTCCAACCTAGCAGTTTGAAAGCATTCAAATGCAAGTAGATAAACAGGTACCACTTTGGTGGGAAAGTAACAATGTTCGGTGCAGTCATGCTGTCCACATGACCACCAGAGCCGTCTTTGGACAACACTAGCTCTTTGGCTTTGTAATGGAGATGAGCACCACCCCTTACAGTTGGTTACAACTATACATTCATGACAAGGGAGAACCTTTACCTTTATCTTTACCTCTACCTTTAAGATGGCCCCAATATGCACAGAAACCCACTGGAGACATTGGGCAAGTCATGTTCTCTCAATCTCAGAGGAAAGCAATGGCAAAGCCTCTCTGACCAAATCTTGCCAAGAAAACCTTGTAATAAGTCAGAAATGACTTGAAGACATGCAACAACAAAAGTTAATCACAATCCTGGCTATTTAATTGCTCATCTTAGCACTGGGGCAATAAAGCCATCCAGTTTATATGTAGTCACATAAAAAAAATCAGTCTGCCATATTTATTTTCCAATATTTCTTCTTGGTTTATATTCAGTAGGTATCTCCCCAGGTCTTTTGATATCTTAAGGCTTAATGTCTTTTCTACTACTTCATGAATATTATCTCGGAAAGTTTTAGCATGTTTGCAATCCCACCCAAGATGATAAAATATGCCAAATTCTTTCTCACATTTTTATAAATTTTTGCCAATTTAAATGCTGTAAGATGCCATCCAAATAACATTTTATAAAAGTTTCCCTTCAAATTATAATTCAATGTATATTTCAAACTTTTCGAACAAGTCTTTTCTCATTATTCTACTAATCAAATAGCCAATATTTTGGGCCCATTTTATCATTTGAGGTTTAAACTCTTCTTCTTCCATATCCAATGTTAACAGTAGTTTATAAAGTTTCTTGATTTTGAGATTATCTTCTGATTTCACTATTTTTAAAAATCTTTGATCCGCTTCCTTAATATTGTTTAACCTTTAGTCTAAATAGAATCTTTCTTTTAATTGAAAATATGTGAACCCTTCTTCTCGTAGTTGATCTAGTGTTTTCAATTTCAGTTCGTTTTCTCTTAATAAATCCTCATAGGTAATCCATTTTGAGTCTCTTAGTGGTACATTATTGAAAAATGCTTCATTTATGGAAGCCCACCTAGGTGCTTCTATACACAATCTTGGTTTTAATTTTAACCAAATTCTTAATAGAGATTTCCTAATATAATGATTGTTAAAATCTTTGTTAGCCTTTAATTTGTTATAAAATAAATACCCATGCCACCAGAATCTAAGATCAGTCCTTCCCAATTGCAATAATCTACTATCTTCCAGTTTCAGCCATTCCATGAACCAATCCATTGCACATGTGTATAATAAATTTTAAAGTTAGGTAGTGCCAAACCCCCTCTGTTTATCTCATTGTGTAGCAATTTGAATTTTACTCTGGATTTTTGCCGGACCAAAGGAATTTGGATATATCTTTGTGCTAATATTGTAATGGACTGTCATTCGTGATAATAGGCAAGTTCTGAAACAAAAAAACAAAACAAAACATTTTCGGTAATATATTCATTTTAATGGCTGATATTTTCCCCATCCACAATAGACCTAGTTTTGCACACTTTTCTAGATTTTTCTTTACCTCTTTCCATTTAGTCTCATAATTATTTTTTAACAAATCTGTGTTTTTTGTAGTAATAAAAATTCCAAGATATCTTGTTTTCTTTACACATTGGAAATTTGCCTTTACTTTCAAAATTTGTTTCTCTTCCTCAGATATATTTATAAGTGACATATAAATACTGTGTGGTATCAGGACTATCAATAAATAAAGAAAAAACAACTACCCAGAAAACCTTTCTGATATTTTATTATTTATTTTTATCCCCCCCCCCACACTTTTTCATGCAATTTAAAAGCTCTGCTACTGTGAGTTACTGCAATTTTAAGTTTTTTAAAAATAGAGGAAAAAATTCAGGGAATCTGGCTGCTTGGGAATAGCAAGGGGGGAGATGGGGGGAAGAGGGGATATGACACCTTGCGACCACCAGTCCCACAACTGCCCTGGCAGAGATGTTTTGCACCTGGGGGTTTGCACATTTGTGAGATCATTGATGGGTTTCTCCTGTCAATGAAAAGAGATGAGTAGGGGACAAAGCAAGTTGGAGGCAGCAGCATGTGATAAATATCACCAAAATAGCATTTTTTTCTGGTGCAATCATAGTTTAAAAGATGCAAGTAGTAATCTCCTAGGAGAACAGGCACCCTAATTCAGGCAAATGTCCAGGATTTATCAAAATGATGTATCAAAGTAGTGGAATTTGCCACTTTTCCTGTCAAAAAGGATATTCATGCTGCTTTTGAAAATAATCTGGAATACATCATCATAATAAAAAATTGACAATCTCTGTTTGAGAGGCTGGCAGTAAATCAGCTGCTGGCATTCATCCAATGGTCATTTTCAGAAAAAATCACATCTAAATGCTTATGATAAACTGATAGCCATTTTATTAATGAATATTAATAGTGTCACCTTTTTTTAAATCTATTTTTATTCACACTGACTGATCTTTTATTGGCTTAGAAAAAAGCTTTCCCCTGAAGCTAATCAGAATCCAGTGCTTTAAAAAATGCAATGAACAAATTGTCATTCTGTTGCCCTAAGTATCCATCAATCATACACTTTAATAGAAATAGTGTCATTGTAATGAAATGTTGTCAATGAATATGTGTCTCTTGCTTTGAAAAAACATGCCTTTGACTTGATAGTTTTTGATAAATGTCTACGATTTGTCATTTTTTAAAATCTTGCAAATGGAGCTCATTGTCTTATGATGAAGCTTTATCCAAATGAAATTATCTCTTAATTATTTTTGCAATATATTTTTGCAGGAGTTTTTGGGAGCAAGACTTTATTGTCTAATTTTCATGATTGATGTGCTAATTTTGCAAGTATTAGATTAGCAGACAATATATATTTTCCATTAGCATATGTTTTACTGCTGCATTGATGCAAGGAATATGGTAAAAGAATGCTTGATTTTAATGTTCAAATTTATTGTTCCCTCTGACAGTAGCATCACACTTCTAGAACTTGTCTTATTCTCCTGATGTCAGAACTAGTGATTTAAACTGATGCAATCTATAGCAGCTCTGCCTTCTGCCGGGGAAAGGCCAAATAAGAGAGAATTATCAGTTCTTCCATTGTCCATTGATTCCTACTATTAAGTTGTGTGGATGTTCTGTGGAGCAGCATAAATATTACCAGGCAGAGTAAAGGATATAAGTAGGCAAGGATGTTGGGAAGGGGAGAAAGTGACTGAAGAGCAGGTGAGTGAGTGAGATGTTATTGACAGGGCTCATCTATCATTTCTTTTACACACAGACTCGTTCCTTGAGACATCAGATATGACCATGGTGACACATGCCTTAGTTACATCCCAGTTGGATTACTATAATGTGCTCTATGTGGGGCTGCCTTTGAAGAGTGTTTGGAAACTTCAACTGGCTCAAAGAACTGCAAGCAGATTATGGGTGCTGGCTACAGGGAGCACACAATTCCCTTGCTGCAACAGTTCCACTGGTTGCTAATCTGTTTCTGGGCACAATTCAAAGTTCTGGTTATGATCTTTAAAGCCCTGCATGGCTCAGGTTCAGTTTATTTGAAGGACTGTATTCTCCCTTACAATTCAGTCCATGCTCTGAAATATGCTGGGGAGGTCCCTCTGCCCCACCACCCTCACAGGTACATCTGGTGGGAACATGGAGAGGGCCTTCTCAGTGGCTGCCCCCAAGTTCTGGAACTCCCTTTCCAGAAAAGTTAGACTGGCACCTCCTTACTTTCTTTTCACAGACACAACAAAGACTTTAAAAAAATTCTGACAGGCATTTGATGAGTGATTATATAAGGCCCATCTTACACAACACAGTAACTATTGATAATTGTTGTTCTGCTGTGTGTGTGTGTGTGTTTTAGTGATATATGTTTTAACCTGGTTTTAATTTTCCTATTGTTTAATTATGTTTTAACTTTTGTAGCTTGTGGATTTTTAACAATATTTTCAATGATGGCTAATGTAGCATTGCCATTTTGGCCCACAGGTGCACAGAACAGGAGAGAAATGTTGTCAGATCATTTTACCTAGGGATGGGTAAGAATTTCACTTAATTTTTTAAAAGTAAGAATGTATAACTATTCACTAGGTTGTTATGCTGTTGAAGTTAAGGAAATTAAGGAGGTTCCTCATATTTAACATCTATAAGGCCAGAAACTGTGATCCACTTCATGCAGGGAAGAGTTGGACCTGTGAAATGTGGACCAAAGAATTTTATTGCAGTCAATTTAGAATATTTTAGCAAAATTTACAAAAGTCTTCATATTTGAAACAGTAAGAACGTGACATTTTAAAACACATACCATGAGGAAAACATACACATTTCCCCATTTTTACAGTATTTTCCTCTCTATAACATTGTTGTGAGTGTAGGGAAATGCTAGTATAATATCAAAGGCAGGTGCTGTACCAAGAGTAAACGCACAAAAAAAGATTTTTACTGGCATTAGCTCTTAGACTCTTAAATCCTGGTTCTTGTGGATACTGGAGTCTATTTCCTTGCTCACAGAAGTGAATTACCAAATTCTGCATGGATACCATACACATTTTCTTATCCCACTCATTTTGCATTCCTCTATTGTAACTTGTTCAAGGACAACCATCAAGGCTAGACCTTGCTATTTGTTAGATTTTATTCAAATAAATCACCTCACTGGAAGTGGACTGAGGTGGTTCATTTGAATAAAATCTAACAAACAGAGACTAATTGGAATTGTAACAGTGGAATTGTATCTAATTTATGCTCATCTCAAATCCAATCAGTTTAATTTAAGTGACAACATCTCAGCATTATTCTTCCAGTATTTGTATGATTCTGAATGACTATCTCCTCTCATTTGAACCTACTGATCAGCTGTTGTGTGTCACTTGTGTTGGCTGTTGCTTCCACAGGCATGGTTGGGGGCAACATATGAATTGACTTTTTCAGTGATGGCACCATGTTTATTAACATAAAAAGAGACTCTCTGCTCCAATATTCTGTTCACAATATTCTGTTCACAATATTCTGTTCTGTGGGCTGAATTACCTGTGGGAAGCCTGCTACCAGGACAAGGTGCAACTACACCCTCCAGCTTGTATTCCCCATCAACTGATCTATACATACTGTCTCAATATTGGAGATGATATACAGCCATCCAGACTAGAAAACACTGATGACTCTTACCTCCATTAATTATCAAATCATCTTTGGCAGCCATCATTACATCTTGTGGCAATGAATTCAGCAGTTTAACTGTCAGTTGTATGAAGACAGTCTTTTTATCTTCCTTGAATCTCCCACCATCCAGCTTCAAACACAACTTTATGAGAAAGGTATGCCTTTTATTTACTTACTTACTATACTATATCCTTCCCCCAACTAGGTCCCAAGGCAGTACAAAACATACATTTAAACAAAATACAGCTAAAGCTACTGCCACACTGCAGAATTAATGCAGTTTGATATCGCTTTAATTGTCATGGGTCCATTCTATGAAATCTTGAGTTTTGTAATTGTAGCACCAGAGCTCTCTGACAGAGAAAGCTAAATTCTCACAAAAGTGCAAATCCCAGAATTCCATAGCATTGAGTCATGGCAGTTAAAGTGGTGCATTAATTCTGTGATGTAGATGCAGCCCAGCATACGATCACAACAGTAAAAAACCTTCCACAGTTAAATAAAAACTGAGATCCTGCATCAAGCATAGCCATGATATTATAGGCCAACTCCCCACCCAACTCATGAACAGTGGCGTCCCTGCACCTGGTGTTATCTGGTGCGGGGGTGGACAGGACCTTGGCAGGGTAGCGCTTCTGGGAGTTTTAAAAGGCAGTCATCTGTCCAGAATAAAGAAAGTCTGTTTTGTGGGTAAGTGTGGAACTGCATAATGGCATGACCAGCCTCCTCCTGCCAGAGAGCAATGAAGTGTTGCAACAGGTTCCTCCTAGGGGTCCCTGTTTCTGCTTCTGCTCCTTGCAGCCTTTATTGCTGGAAGGAAGAGGCTGGCTGCATCATCCTGCAGCACCCCACTCACCACCAGAATAGACCTCTGTTGTTTTGGACAGCTAACTGCTCTTTAAAGTGGGTTTCTGAATCATTTGTAGTTGTGGCTATAGTGCCATGATCGCAAATAAGAAAAACAAAGCACTTGTGATATCCAAGGCTGCTGCTATACTGCAGAATTAATGCTGTTTGACATCACTTTAATTATCATGGCTCCATCCTATGGAATCCTAGGATTTATAGTTTGTTGCAGCACCAGCACTCTGATGGAGAAGGCTAAATATCTCACAAAACTACAAATCTCAGAATTCCATGGGCATTATCATATGAATCCCGTTCTTGCCAAAATTACACTAATTAATGAAAATGGGAACATACTGGTTTGAGAGCACCCATCATCACACATTTTCAGAATCACACAACTGGGCCTGCTTCTGCCATCATGGTCTCTTCCAGACTCCCTCTTAACCCTGGCTCCCTACCCTATGCTTTACCCAGTGTGCCTTTTGGTTTTTTATTTTATTTTATTTTTAATACAATTCCAGAATTCTGCTACTGCAATTTAAGTTAAAGGATCTCATAAGTTAGGAAAGTGCAGCAACATGATTTTTTAGAATGTTACTAAAGTCTGAAGAAATGTTTGTCAAATGTTACATACTTATTTAAATTGGACATAAATAGGAACCAATGGAAATACATTAATATGTAAATGTGGTGTTCCTTCCATAAATAAACGAAGAGCTTTGAGTGAACACTCTGGAGCAACATTTCATCCACCAGTTCTTCAGTATTTCTTATGCAGATGCACAAATATAGAAATAACACACAATCCTTGATTAGGGCAGAATAGCAAAAAGCAAATTAAACTGGGTGATAAAAAATTATTGGTAAATTCTGGCATGTGCAAAAAATGACAGTTACAAAGCAGCTTTCTCAGAAGATGTAGGGGGAGTAGAGTCGCTTGTCTTCTAAACAATAGCACCATCTGCTGCCCATTCTAATGGAACAGGATTTTCAACATCCTTGCAAAATTTTCAAATGGGATTGCAGGATGTGGTGAATCACAATCTTAGAGGCATATGGGAGCACTCAACTTATTTTTTTAAAAAGTTTTTTATTAGTTTATCCATGTTGCCAACCCAATGACACTGCAATACCTCTTTTTTGTGCTTGTAGGATAAAGACAAACTGGAATTCCAAGCCACCTTTTTGTGGTTTGAAATGATTTAAGGCTGATTCAAAGTAACATTTTACATGCTATGGTTTTATTATTATTATTTTGACCAATTTTAGTGATCCACTTAAGTATTCTTAACAAAGGAAAAGAGGAATATTGATGTTTTATCGTACTTGTAGCAGATTTGGAACTATTTTTCCACTGTATCTTTTCAGGTAACAATTGGATCCAGGGGTAATATGAAAATATTTATAATACCTATGTACATAGTAGCTTTATCCAGGCATTCATGTTAAGATTAACCTGAGCTGAAGAGAGGAGATAGGCTGTGTCCTTTCATGCTTCCTCATCACTCTCCATGTATAGTAAGCAACAGTTTGAAGAGCAGATCTCCTACTACTCTACTAAGTAGAGGAGGCTCTCTAAACAACTCTGAAAAATTGGAATTTCTGCTATGTGGAGAGACTGACCACACAGAGGATGCTGCATTAGTCAGATTGTCACTCTCTATACATGAAGGGTGATGAGGGAGGAACTGGTCCATCTTGTTCTTTCATATTCAGGTTATTAACCCTACTATGAATGCCTGAACAGGGCTTGTGGGTACAGATTTGAACTCAGTTTTCCCTACATCCAATCTAACACTCCACTGGCTCTCTTGGGAAAATAAATGATGTGTTTTCTTTTTGTTGACCAGACATTGCTTTCTCCCTTCTGCCTGGACAACATCAGGTTAAGTTAAGGAAGGGAATAGGGATAACATATAGAAAACAGAGCCTGGAACAAAGCAGCACCTTGGCAATTTGGGAGAGCTGTGTGATGATAATTGTCCCTGACATGGTGTGTTTTCATTTCCTCAACTAACACAATTGTTGCACCTTATGAGCCTGGTGTCATAAAGTTCTTAGACTGTAAAATAGGATGGCTAAAGGAAAAATACAAAAGCATGTGAACTCTAGAATATTGTAAGCATATGTAAATTCATACTAAGTCATGGACTTGCTGCATATCCTTAGGTACGTAACTTTCTCTCACCCTGTTTTCTGTCTCTAAAACAGAAGTAATATTGACAACTTTCCTCAGATTATTGTTTCTGAGGACAAGGACTCTTTAACACATAGCATATTGATATTGCAACCCTATATATGTTTGCTCAGAAGCAAAATCATGACACATCTTTCTTGATGATTGTCTGTAGGACTGCAGTCTTAAAATACTGTTAAAGAGGTAAGTCAAAAGAGGCCTTGATGCTGTTAGAATGACACATTGATAAATTTGAACAGGATTATCCATGCACTAAAGTATTTTATGCCTTTTGGAAATAGAGATGACTCTGCTATTAGGCAGAGTGAGATAGCTATTTCAGGCAGCATTTCCACAGGGGCAGAATGTAGAGAGACAGGAAAAATGTAAGAAGACCAAAATGTGTATCTAATGCACCTTGTCTTGCTTGTATCACCTAAGCAGGGTTGCCAGATCAGCAGAAACACATTCTTTGAGGTCCAGGGTTAAAACCTGAGACCAGGAGATGGATCCTTGTGATATCATAGGAGATAAATCCTTGTAGTATCAGAGACAAGAGTTGGGAAGCAGGCTGGCATTGCTGCTGGGTCAGCTGTTTAGAATTGGTAATAAAATTAATGGGCTCAGAATTTGAGTAAAACCTGGCAAACCAGGTAATATGGCAACCCACAGCTGACAAGGGGGAGACCAAAACATTTTTTATAAGCATAAAAATGCACCCAGCATGTGAGAAACAGAAGGTTAACTCAACAGACCCCCTTCCCAGGACAAAGTGATGAAGCAAGCAGAATTCTCAAAGGTTTATTTTTATTTTGCAAGGCACAGACTTGGGTAAGCAAGAAAAAAAAAAAAAAAACCAAAGAGGCACACCCCATCAGGATTTCACACAATATTTATCTACCTTCTCCTGGCTGCATTCTTCCCTACCTCATTTGCCATTGGCTGGAGCCATGAGGTGCACAAAACTTTCAGATTCACCTTCTACATTTCCCCTTAATATGATCTCCCCCTTTCCCATGCACATCCAATGTTCATTTAAAATAATATTATACCCCCAAGGAGGGTTTGTAAGTATTTATAAGTCTATTATGCCTGCGAACTTAAAAACTAAGAAGCCTTGAACCCTAGCTGATTTTCAATGGCTCTTTGTTTTACCAGTCTCTCTAGCTTTCTATCTCCTGTCTGCCCAAACTGGACTATCTGCCTTTGAAGTTCCCAGTACAACCACATTGTTGCAACCTCTTCAATAGCTATTTCTCTGTCTTAAGTTTTTAAAAAGCAATGACACCAGTCTAGTAGTTAACTTTTTTGTCTTGGCACATTAATATAGCTATATTTTAAGATATTAAAACTTTTTAACTATTGTGGCTGAAGCAGAAAAGTCTACTCTATATCTCACACAGCAGTTGCTGGCATGTCCACTAGAGCTCACATCCCATGTGGAGCCTCATTTACTACTAGACACAGGACACTTGGGGAGACTTTTCCCCCTAGGCCTTATGCTGCAGCTGAGACTTGAAGACTCACTAGCAATTCTTGAGGATTTTTTTTAAAGCAGCCCCTGAGCTGTAGCTGCCAGGACTTGTGCAGCAAGTTGGAATGCTGGGATTCCACTGCCTGCTATGCTTAAAAAGGCACAATGAGCCTAGTCTCCCTCCTCTTCTCAGCCCTGGTTTTTAGTGTACCAACTGAGTCTTGAGAGAGTGAACTTTGAAGCTCCTTGGAATGAGTGGAGATATATGCCTGAGCTTTAAATTCACCAGACATAGAAAAAACAGGATGCTGGTCACCCTGAGGTATGTCACCTCACCCGGAGAAGCACAGAAATTCCATAAGATGTCAATGGGCACCCTGAAACCTGATAATCCTAGGCCTGGCAGTGGTAAGCCTACTGCCCTCAGGTGTAGTAGTGGTTGCTATGCCAACTTCTATGCTGATGCATGATCCAAGTGCATGTTTTTTCAGCTTGTGTACAAGTGAATTATTTATTTAATTAATTCATTTATATGCCATATTTCAATAATAAGACACAAGGCAGATAACCGCATATTTAAAAACAATACAGATTAAAACATTACAATGACTTCAATAAAAGTTGTAGCTCAAAATAAAAAAACAAACAAAAAACAAAATAAACATCCAGGGGTAGCCATGTTGGCCATTTAGCAAATCCAATCAAAAATCCACCAAGCAGTGATACCTTTATTGGACAACCAACATGCACAATATACATGTTGCAAGCTTTCAACACTTCATTGAATTCTTTATCAGGCAAGATGTTATAAACCAAACAGGAGAAAAAAATTGAAGATGTTAGTTATAGACTTGCATTTTTATGTTTTTGTTCTTAGTTAAGATGGTATGGAGGCTCATATCTTGCAGGCTGCCCCCTCTTCCTTCTGGCCATGTTACCACATGTTACCATGGTTTCATGGCCAACCTGGGAATTGAATCCTGATCCAGATTCACAGCCCAACATGCAAACTACTATGCTATACTGCCCCCTTTTTCCCATAGCTCTGCCTAGTGTGGAGACATGAATATGGTGTAAGTTAGGCCTATCAAGAGCCCTTCAAATTAGAAGACAAAAGCTGCTTAACCAAGGCAACAGGTTTATTGATTTATATCCACATGAAAACATTTATATATAAAAGCAGCAATATTTTTTTTCTAATTTAATCATTTTTCCCTAGATGGGCCTAAAAAGAAGAATGCATACCTTATATATTTGTAGAATACTTTTGGTCATTTCTGTAATGGGAAATCAAAATATACTCTGAAAGAAGCAGCTTATTCCAGATTCAATCTATACTCATAGTAGTATTATGGCCACTCCATACGGAAAATAAGGAGGTACTTATTTGTTTGTTTGCTTGTTTATACAGTGATTGTATAAATTGTTTTAATGTATACATCGGTCAGCTGGGAGGAATCTGCTCCAACCGACAAAGACTAGGCTCACGCAGACCTCCCAGAGGGCCTTCTCTGCCACTGCCCCTAAACTTTAGAATGGCCTGCCGGATGAGATCCGTCTTATTATGACACTTGCTGCTTTCTAGAATGCAGTAAAGACGGATCTCTTCTGACAGGCCTTCCCAGAATAACGTTTTCGGAGGGATGAGTTTTAATTGGATTTTTATTCTGTCCCTAATCTTCTCGCCGATTTTAGTATTATTGTTGTTGTTTATTTTTTGTATTATTTTAATTCTGTCAAGTTTAATTTAGTTTTAAGGGGGGGAGGGTTGTTGACTGAGGGAATGTTTTTAACTTGTTGTTCTTTTAAAATGCTGTAACCTGCCCTGATTGCTGTGCAGAGGGGTGGACTATAAATAAAAATTTATTATTTATTATTATTATTATAATGGAGTCTAGAGTGAATCTCGTTGGGCTTCTGTTTAACATGTTGAGCAGTGGTTCAAGTGGTTAAAATGCTGACTCTGTTGATTGCAAGATTAGCAGGTTGGCAGTTCGAGGCCCAGGTGCTGCATGATGGGGTGAGCTCTTGTCACTAGTCCCAGCTTCTGCCAACCTAGCAGTTCAAAAGCATGCAAATGCAAGTAGATAAATAGCTACCACTTCAGTGGGAAGGTAAACAATGTTCTGTGCAATCATACTGGCCACATGATCACAGATGGTCTCTGACAATGCTGGCTCTTCAGCTTAGTAAACAGAGATAAGAACCACCCGCTATGGTTGGACACAACTTGACAACCTTGTCAATGGGGAATAACTTTACCTTTACCTTTATCAAATAATGCCTGGTCTCTTAATGAAACTCTGTGTGTATGTGTGTGTGTGAAACACAAACTATTTGCATGACATTCTTAATCTGAATGGACAACTTTATTTTACTTTG
>CM034706.1:68089041-68104592 GCA_020142125.1 Phrynosoma platyrhinos | reverse complement strand
GACATGATCTTAAAACCAGCCAGGACATTCCAAGAGCCTGAAAAAATGGGATTTTCCTGGGAAAAACAGGGAAACGGCAACCCTAATTAAGTATGATATTCTGATCATCAACCACAGCTGCATTCTGTGTGTGTGTATGTGTACGTGTAGTTTGCCCTCAAGTCATTTCTGACTTATTATGCCCCAAAAAGGAACCTATTACAGGGTTTTCTTGGCAGGTTTCTTCAAAGGGCGGTTGCCATTACCATACTCTGCAGCTGAGAGAGTGTGACTTGCCAAAGGTCACCCAGTGGGTTTTTATGCCATTCAGATAATAATAAATCAATCTAAGATATAAAGAAGCACACTCATACTTTTCAAACAAATGCTCTTTTCCTGAGATTGTTTTCCTCTTGCCCTGAGGATTGAAGTCTCAGGGCAGGAACCCTAATGTGCATCCTATATAAAACTGGGGCCATATTTTAAATCCATTTTATAGGTTCTTTCCTGAGTTTGTGGAAGGACAAACGCAGCAGTAGTGTCAAAACAGGTACATTATTTAGCTGAAATCTAATTCTGGTTGTTTCTTAATCAGGTGGAGGGTTAGAGATTCCTGGGCTGTAGATTTCTACTGGGACACCGTTTTATGTGTGTGTCTTGTGTATTCCGCCCACGTGCTGAATTTTAAAACACCTTTCTACTTAGTCTTTCCTTGCTAATCCATCTGCCCTGAGGATTTACAGGACTATTTTAGCTGCTTCTAGTATTTAGATCTCTTCCTTACAACCAACTAATAAATATGCATTCACACCCATAAAAGAGCTTTCAGGTAAATGTATCTCACTTTCCTGCATTTTATTCCAACCAGCACTGAGAACATTTAATCTTGTGCCTGTGATAGGCTTAACATCTTGTACCCTATCACAGCTATAAATGGGAATTTCATGGTATTAGAAAGAGGAGACTCTTAGACTTCCACTGTGATAGTGGTTCATTCTATTATTGGAGGCACTTCAGAAAGGGAAAAAACATTCAGATCCTTTTTCTTTATTATTACTGAAGCTCTATATACGTCTCAACACTCAACCTCCATTAATGTGCCTATGTGCATTAATAGAGCTTGAGTGTATAGCTTTAAGGATACCAAATATAGCTTTCACAATTATCTGAGCAAAGTGATTTTTTTTAAAAAAATCTAAGATTACAAAAGAACAAAAGTATGATTATGATGAAATGTAAAGAATCACTTTATTCTTTTATGCAATGTGGTTACCTGAATGATATTCAGCTTAAATGTTCATCACTTTTTAAAATCCCTTTTCATTTACTGGGATCTTATTTAAATAATAAATACTGTTATAAAACACATAAAACATTATTTTCCATTGGCACAGAAGAATTAATAAAGGAATAAGCTCTGGACAAAACCACCTGGACATTAGAAAAAGTTTTGAAACTTGAAGCGTTTAATGTACATAAATGGTTTTATTAGGAGAAAGGAAATAACTATTATTATTCAGTGCCATCATCATTTTCAAAATGCTTGTGTTTCACTTTACATTCTATTCCCTTCAGCTTACACCCATCTCACTGTTTTGATTTTTCTTAATGTTCATCTTCTGTCTGGAATTTTTTCCTTATACCATCTGCTGTTTTCCACCTCATGAAACAGCACCCTCAACATGCCTACAGTGCCAGTTTCTCTCAAAACTGCCACACAAACCAAATCACATAGAAATTGCATTGTCTAACTCTTATTTACTGATAAACAATTTTTTCTAGATGATTAATATCACAGGCATTTAATGTACTAAAACCAACAACACTTCAACACCGGAATTTGGATAGTCCTACAACTATTCAGGGAAGGTGTTTCTTTTCTTTTTTATTATTATTTTTTATTTTGCTGTCATGAAACATAGTTACCATTCAATCACCCAATACACCATATACATACCATCTAAGTATTAATTATTATATACAGAAAAAATAGTTATAATACAAAAGGGGTTTCAACAACCATCTCCATCCTTGAAATTAGAAGTTGTACATGATGCATGTATGGGGTATTGCATGTGTGTAAAACGTATTTGTTGCCCTACTCTCCAAGCCTGTAAATATTTAAAGAATCACAAATTCTTAATTTAAATAACAACAACAAGGACAGGGTATAATTAATAGATATCTGTACATACAATGAATTAATAGATTTAAAAGGCATAGACTCGTTTAAAATGTCATTACCTGGTGCTAAAAAGAAAACATGCTTGGTGCAAAGGTTAGCTCCTATGGAAAGGGGGTTACAAAGTCTACATATCCCATTTGAAATGCCCTATCACTGACTACTGCATTTCCAACCATGAGAGGAGAAATCAAAGATGTGAATGTGAGAGTGATCTTAATGTTTGGGCAGTTCAGATTTTTTTTTTTAGTTGAGCAATAGTAGTAGGTGCCTTCAAGGCATCTCTTGATTTATGGCAACTGCACAAATTCATAGGATTTTCTTAGGCAATGAATGCTCATGGTGACTTGCCATGGAATTCCTCTCAATATAGCCTACAACACCTGGTATTCCTTGATGATCTCCCTTCCAAGTACTAACCAGGCTTGACATTGCTTAAATTCAGATAGATCCTGCTGTCTTTAGGGTATTTGCCTAGGTCTTAATGGTACTTAAGTTTGATGAAAGGTTTAATGCTGCTTACTGAATGTATTGAGAAATACATAGAATGTACTGAGAAATGGTCTGGAAACAATTGCTGCTTTTAAAAGACCAGTGAATTGTGATGCTTTCACCTCACCACCCTGTTTTTATGTGCCTCCAAGTGTTTTCATGATTTTCAATGTTTTTTCTTGGCAAGATTTAATGAGAGGAGGCTTGACACTACCTTCCTCTAAGGCTGAGAGAGTTTGACTTGCCCAAGGTCACTAGTGGGTTTTCATGACTGAGCAGAGATTTCTTAGTGTAGTAGTTCAAGTCAGTGGCATCATTAGGGTTGGTGTCACATGGTGAAGTAACTCATGATGTCACCCCCCCATTGACCACCTTCTATACCACACCATACAGAATCGTTAGTATTTTTTTTTGTAATTATATAATTCATAAATTATAACTCCCATATATCACTGAATGCAATGGTGACATAAACAACTAGCACAATTAAAATTACGCTTTTAAATTACAATATCATATGTGCAGCCTAAATGTATTTACATATACATAGTTTCATGTGCTTAAAGTGGAAATTTAGTAAAATGTAATGTTTTTACAATTTTTAAAACAAAATATTATTTTTTTAAAAAATTAAAATTTATTTTTTCAAATGGGTAATTTTAATTTAAAAAAACACCTGGGGGCCTCTCATTTCTCCTCCCACTGAGCCTCACCCCACTCATACCATCTCTTCATCATTTTAATGGGACACAGTTGAATATCACAGCCTGTTTCCGCCTAAAGGCAGGTGTTTGAGGAGCAGTGGTGTCACCCTCCCTTAAGGTGTCACCTGGTGTGATCCACACCCACCTCACCCCCTAGTGGTGCCTCTGGTCCAAGTCTTGGATTACTACACTACACTGACTCACTATGCCACCAGGTAGCTGCAGTATTTTGAAGCAACTGTATTGCCTGAATAGTTAAGAAAGACATTCTCACATGGACATTTGAATTAGCCCAAATGAGATTTTATGAGAGCATTGAAAGCCTCGCCACATTTATATGTGTTATGAATGGCTTACCATACTTAGCTGGCAGAAAATGATTCTTGTCACAAAGTCCACCTAGCTAGACTGCTTCTTCAAAAACAAAATTTGTTTTTTCAAATGGAGTACAATCTACTCAACCCTTAAAGAGGTCAGATGAGCCCAGTATCAACTGTACCATATTCTGTCTCCTGTTGATTAAATACAGTGATTCATATTTTCTACAGCTGTAAACCATCCTGCCAGCAAGGATGAAGGTCTCAAATCTAATGAAATACCACTGCAAGAATGTGATTGTGGTGTAAAATTATTGGTTTCCCCTCCACTACCATTATCAGAGAGCAGGCTCTAAAATAAACTGTAATGCAGGTTCTCTCATATTTATTCTGAGCTTTTGTGATATAGCTATGTTCCCTCTGTCTCATTGCTCTCAACTTGTCTGTATCTCCAAGAGCTGAATCAGCTTCTCCTAGGTGCTTAGGAGCAATGGTGGTATCAACAACTAGGTCATTTTTGCATTCCATGGAATGACTCTGTCATTTACAAAAGTGCCAGTCAAACTAACAGGAATCTTCTCCAAAACTGTCAGCAATCCCATCTCAATCCATCACCCTTGAACAAAGATACATCCCAGTTTATATTCACATTTCTATATTCTTTCTTTTAATTAGATACTGAATGCATCTAAGGGCCAATAGACTCACTTTGAATCCTATGTTGGGAGAGAGGTGGGATATAAATCAAATAAATAAATAAAAATAACTGTTACATTAATTTCACCATAATAATTAATTATTTCAGTAGGGATGGACCAAAACTTGAAAGCTTGATATGTTTTGTATAGGAGATGTACAAGGGAAACAGAGGTCATGATCCAACCAAAGTTACTCATTTTAAAGTCCAAAATGACTTCTGTTAATCAATTAAGCATGTGATTGAACACTGGGATTTTTTTTATAAAAGGAATTTAAATGTGCTTAATCTGGCTATGAACTAAATGTACAGCAAAATACGTTGTGCAGGTTTTGAATTTACATTAACTAGGTATTAATAGTGTAACCCGATGTAATATATATGTCCTGAAGTAATTGTGCAAAGAGTTGCAGCCTCACTTGAATAATTATGTGACATATTTTTTATGTGTAGATACTAGTCTTTGATTCACATGCATCTTCCTTTTTCTTAATTGCACACATAGAACTTGGAACTGCTGAAGAAGTGTATTTAGGACTCCTGAATTTCCTTTCACAAATAGCTCCAAGTGAGATACAAATCAAGTTTACATCCTCTCCAATCTGGGTAGCCTGCTCATTTTTGAGGTATTCCATTAGCACAAAATTCTCAGGCAATATTCCCTGTTCTGCATCGTTACATCTTGCACAGGCAAACTGCTGAAGCTGCTGACTACACCATTTTAATAGTCCATTTTACAATTACAAAATCCTGTTTCTGAAGTGAAGATTTTATTTTATTTTATTTTATTTTATGAAATAGCTGTCAGGATTTTAAACATTCATTTCAGTGCTCATATGTCACTGTACAATGACAACAAGTTAAATGTGAAAATGTTTTCCCCCTCCAGAATTACAATAAAAATGAAAACTTTCCAATGCATCCTTCTTTATAATATAATGTGCATGGAGCCTAGGATTTCTTTCATGTTACCTTTTCTGCACTCCTTCTGTTGTATGTCCCCTTGATGTTACTCATTATTCACATTCCTACCTTCTCCAGATCGATCAGTTTTGGTGTAATGAAGTCAGACTCCCCTACCCATTACTTCTTTTTTTGCTTCTCCAGTCTTCCTGTCTCATCCAAATAGTTACAACGATATAGTTTTAGGTTCATTAAAAAAAGTAAATTAGGGAAGATTTTTACAGACCATCTTCCTCCACTACCTATTTATATTACAAGAGAAAGCCTCCAGGGGAACATGACAGAGCTCTCATATAATGTGTGCCTATGCCTACAGGTATGGAAAGGAGACATTTGGTTTTGAAATAAGCATATCAAGCTTTACATTGAGATGTCTTCTCCATGCAGAAAGACCTCCTGGCATTTGTTTTATGAAAAAAGTGAGGAACTGGAAAGTGTTAAGCTACAAATCCTGTTGGAATTAATGGGAATGTGCAAAAATACAGGATCCAGGATACAGGGGTGACGGAGAGAGGTTCATGCCCTGATCTCCAATGTCAAACAAGTTGTTCAGATTGCAGAGAAATTTAGAAACATTATGCAAAATTAGTACAGTTGTTTTTGAGTATACTTAGCTGCTTCTTAATCCTGTAATCATTTTTTGGAAGCATGACCTCACCTCTCATATCTCAAGTTAACTAACTGTGAACTCCATCTAGTATTTGCTACGGGGCAATATCTTATCATATACCCTAGCCACCACCACAGAATTTTGAGAGACTCCTGGGATGCATTTTTTTAAAATGTGGTATTTGGTAGTCTCCAATCTATAAATTTATTCCCAGTGGTCAATGAACTATGTTTAATATTTTTTCTTATGATAATTTTTAGCTAGCTAGTTTGTATTTCTTGAATCACACAATTGGAGAATTAGTTGCACTGAGAAACAACATGTAATAGTTACGCAGGTTCTGGCATAGCAGCAAAATCACTTTCCTGATCTGCTGCTAAAGAACATATCTTCCTAAAGTACATGTTTATTTTCATGCTGTAAGCATTTTAGCATCATCCCCTCACCCCATGTATCACATCCTGAACATAAATTAAAAATGTCACTGAATTTTACAAGACCATCACATCACATCATAAAAACTGTACCTTCTTTAAATTAATATTATCATAGTCTGACATATGGAAACAGATACCCCTAAAATACAATTCTCTTTCTATTAAATTAACCTGCTTACAAGTCATCGCCATCATCATGACTCCCTCCTGCAAAAGATATGTCAGTATTGCTAGGATACATATTTATTTGGAAAATACATTAATTGCACAGTCAGTATAAAGTCAGTGTACTTGCTGTCAGGTAAATTTTATTGCAACTGCATTCCAGCTCCTGATTTGTGCAGTGAAGCTTACTGGTCAGAAAAATTGAAAGCCACAACCGAGGCCACCAGAACTATCCCAAATGAAGCCCATGTTTATGGGAGCTGGTTTTTATCTTTGAGATAGCTGTAGAGTGCATCCAATCCACCTTCTATGATCTGTGGCAGTGGTTTGGACAAAGGGTTGTGTGAAATATGGAACCCCTTATCCATTGGATTCCAAGCAATTTTGGGCAGTCTGTGCAGCAAATAGAGTTCATCTGGGAGAGTCTGAATACAATTGTAATCAACATTTAGGAGTTCAAGAGCAGTGACTGAGCAGATAGATTTTGGCAAGGCACGGATATTGTTATAGTCAGCAATGAAGATCTGCAGGTGGACAAGAAATTGGATACTGTCCCCAATGCTCTCAAGTTTATTGCAGCCTACGTGTAAAAAATCTAAGCTCCTCAATGCAAAAACACTTAGAGGAATGTAAATGAACCGATTGTTGCTAAGATTCAGCTTTCTCAGGTTTATCAGTTCTGTGATGCTTGAAGGGAGATGGGATATACGGTTGTGGGAAAGGCTCAAAACTTCCAGTTTCTTGCAGTGTCCAATCTCTGCAGGTATTTCAGTCAGACAATTCATATTGACAAATAAAATCTTCAGGTTTCTGAGCAGCCCAGTCTCTTTCGGAAGAGATTTCATGCGATTCCCACACAGGTTAAGCACTACCAGTCTGTCAAGTGTGCCCAGAGCAGGAGGAAGGATCACCAGTTGATTGTGTGAGAGATTCAGTTTCTGGACCTGTGGGAATCCCCATAAAAAGTCAGGAGCCTTTGTCATTCCCTTCATTATGAGGTTCAAACTGACATACTGTAGTCCACGCTTTAACAGTGTTCTTGGGTCTTTTCCAGAGAGAAGAGCTTCTTCCCATAGAGGTAGCTTCTGGCTTCTCTTCAGCAGCATCATACCTTTCTTCCCTTGGCCCTTGGAGTTCTTTCCACCCATAAAACCTCCAGCTTTGCTGCTTCTCCTTACTGAAGCTGTGTTTTTGTTGCCTCCAATAATTAACACCTGGCAAAAGGTTTCAGTTTTCAAAAGAGTCGTAAAACGATCATCTTAGGAAGATGTGCAAAGACTTTGAAGGCCACCTTTCCTCCCAAAGAGCCTCAGCAGCTGCTAAAATGAGTTTCATTTCTCCAGGATGGGACTTGAAGATGTTTTCTTTGGTGCTATATGCTGTAATGACACACTGGCTACTGACACTTCTGAGCAAACCACTTTCATTCAAACTGAATGCCACAAGGCAGCTGTTACTGTCATTTTGTCTGTGGCTTTACTGGATAGATACGCATCCTCATTGCAAAGAGGTCACTGCAAAGCCATATATAACTTCACCATGTCAGCTTTCTTGGATTTCTGGTGCATGAGGTAGCAACAGGACAATTAGGAAGAGTAACTATAAAAAACATAGAGAGATGACCCACTCTCCGAGTAATGTTTATTCAGCTGAGGAACAACCTTCATATTAATGTTAATGTTTACAGCAGCACCCGCTTCAACAGAGCTTAAGTTCTTCATATAAATTTTGTTTTGTGGGCCAGAGAAAAACAAAACTTTATGACAATTTTTTTGGGGGGGGGATTTTAAAAAAATTGAAAATAATAGGGAATCCTGAAATAGCTTTTCTTTATGTCCTGCATTCTTACTGGTGAATGGATCTGATTTAGTGATTTTTGTCTTCTTAACACATAGTTGTAACTGAGATTTAGAGATGAGTAGGTACCCTTCAATTTAGTCTAATCTGTAAATTATCCAAAATCTTACTACATACCTGTACAGGAAGTTTTTGGATACTTTCTCAAGTTACTCTAAGGCTCAAAAAATGACCTATGCCCAACTGTCCCAAACAAAATACTCATCCTATCCACCCACCACACCCAAACTCACTGTTATGTACAGGTCTACAGCCATAGGTGCTGGTCTCCACATCAGCAAGGTAGTGAATCCACTCCAGGTCTTAGTCAAAATTTTAAAAATGCTATTCAATGTACTCTCCTAAATTCAATCCCTAAATTAGGTTCAGCACCTTGGCTATGTCCTTTATGGTTCACACTAAAATTTGGAGTAGATTCATCACCTCACTGACATGGAAGTCATCAGCTAGCCCTGTTGAGTCAACTGTAGTCAGAGTGACAGGATCTGGATATAGGGAGTCTATTATTTCTTCCTTCCTCTCCATTATCCCATTGGGGTTCACTGTGCCTTTGTTGTGGTATGGTGAGTGCAAACACAGAGACATAGAATCATTCTGGCAGGCTATCACTTCTCAGGATTCTTCAACCTAGAGGCAAAGGGAAAGGGAAGTTTTGGCCAGCTGATATCTGGAGACAAGTGTGTTTGGTAGGGATAATAGAGAAGGGAGAGCCTAGTAATTCTTCTCTGGCTTCTGTTTTGAAAACAGGGGGACGGGATATAAATTATTATTATTATTATTATTATTATTATTATTATTATTATTATTATTAACTTGTGAGTCATTTGAGGTGCATTTTCACAAATCTCTGCACTTCTCTTTTGAGCCTGAGCTTGGAGAATTTTATTACATCTCTTCAGAAACTGAAAACAAACTGTAGTGTCTAAGTAGAGATGCTGGAGGATGTCCCATAAAATGTAGGCATTTCAGCTATTGACACTAGCCAACCTTGCCAAAATACTTCAGAATGTTTCCACTACACTTTATTTATTTTCTTGATTCAGAAAAGGAAAGAAAACAGAGATGTAAATGCAATGTTGAATATTAGTGACCAGCTAGTTCCCTGGGGGCTCCAGCTGACATATACAAAGACTACAGTCTCCCCTGCTCAATTCCAGCTGTCGGAAAGAGATGAGGAGGTCACTCAAAGAATTGACTTTGCCCGCTGAATTGACACACAGTGTGTGCATAAATGCTCCTAGAGAATATCTTCTGGCCCAGTGCTTGGAAAAGGTACTTTTTAAAAATTACAACTTCTAGGATCTTTTCACCCTCTATGGTCACAAGTCTGGGAAATGCAGTAAAAAAAATAACTTTTCCAAACTCTGTTCTGGTTCAGCAAGGACTTTGTTTATTTTCCATACTGAAGCCTTCTTTCAATCGTGGAAAAAAAGGTGTATCCTGTTTAGTTTCTTGTTACCAAACTGGGTTTACAGAAAATGCACAGCCTGCATGTTATTCTCACAATGATGATATTGTTGATATTCTCATACCAATCTTGTGAGGTGCATTGAACTAAGATACAATGACAAGTTCAAGGTCACCCAGTGAGTTACATGGCTAAGCAGGGAAATGTACCTCTCTCATAGTTCAACATTAACAATATTAAGTGTTAAACCAGATTTTGGATTCTGGCCCTGAAGTCTTCCAGGCAAAATGAGTGCTAACTTCAAAATGAGAGTGGGATTCACAAAATCAGAATCTGCTCTTGTCCCAGGACATTTGTAAGAAAAGGAAAGACAAGATGGCCAGAAATTAGCAAAACCACACTATAATTCAGCAAAGAGCTTGGAGATACTATTTTTTGGACTGGAATTGTAGTCTGAAAAGTAACCCTTGCAAGCACTCATTCAGCCACAACGTTTGGTTTCCAGTTTAGTTTCTATTCTATTAATTTTGGCTGCAGTGTCTTGAGGGTGGAAAGAGTAGAAGAGAAGCTGAAAATTAATTGAGCAAATAAAATCTTGTTCTAGCTGTTATTAAATTTAGAAGCATGGCATGTTTCTTAAATTGAAAGCATTGGGGCCTGATACTCATTCTCCATCAAAATCTGAAAAGTACTGCTACAAATCAATTTGATCTAAAGGAAGTGGGTTAAAAAAAGTTACATTTACAATGATGAACACAAAAGATAGGCAAGGAGCTAATTTTAACTGAACATGCTTGCAAGGCTTCCATTTAGGAAAAACAAACAAAACAAAAAATATTCCAAACTATTGATAATAAAAGAGAATCTAGACAGAATTTCTAAAACAACATACTTAGGTTATCAGTTTAACAAATGAAAGCAAAGACAAGTTGTTCTTGTCTTGAAAGTACCGGTAGTTCATAATTTCCTATTTAAATCTGTTGAAAAGATTTACATTTTTGCAAAAGATAACAAACAAAAAAAGGCATTGTGAAGATGTTGCTCTAGATGAGGATGGAGTGTGGAGTGACAGATTGTGTAACTTCATTTCACTTCATAAATGCTTGCATATAGCTAAAATCTAGGGCCCTATTCAAGTGTTAGGAATGTAATTGAAAGTAACTTTAGCATTGTCTGCATGGGCTGAAAGGCCTGTTCCCCCTACCCATGTTGTGACATTGTCCGGTTTGGTTGAGGCATGGCCCAACTTCAGTTCTGGTGTGGGTAGTCCAGATGATGTCCAGCATGTCTCACACGAGAACCGGGATATAACAAGGTTACAACGGAGTAAAAAAACTTATCTGTTGCTCTGGATCTTCCAGGATCCAGAGCCTTTCACCCCTGTGCCACAGTGGCTGTCTGCATGGGCATCCCATTGGATTGCCCAGCACATCTGTCACAGGTCACCTGTTCTGAAGTCATAATGAGGTGCCCAGTATGTGACCTCAGAAGTGAATGACATGCAGCACTGGCAGATGTGCTAGGTGGCCCAGGGGATGCCTGTGCAGACAGCCAGGTAGCAGGGGAAAACAGGCAGTTGTGGGGCCTACGTGGAGAGCAAAGATACAAGGAGAGCCTCTGATATACATGAAAGGATTCTATATGATTGGAAATCCAGATTTTTCAGTTGCTTGCTTCAGTTTTCAGCCTCCATGTATACTAGATTCTCTCATCTTCAGACTTCTTGTCCCTCTCCATGTGGGAATAACAATGAAAGTGACAATGGTGAGGCTGGCTTGCTTCTCTCCTGTCATGTTTATTTTCAAGCAGATTGCTAATGCATGAACAGGGGCTAGTTCGTAAGCAATATGAAAAGAAGTCTGCCAAGCAACTACAGAACAAAATTATGAGAGGAAGAGAATGTCCCACTGCCCTTTTCTGTTCAGCTTTTCAGTTAAATTAGTCTCATTTGTAGATTAAAATAAACGAGAAACTTGAGTAAAATGTAACTCAGCAAGTGGGAAGAGCTTGGATTCAAATATTGCATCTCCAGCTTCAACAGGGTATTTGAAACCAAATTTTAATGAGCAGTTCAGAGAGCTTTGTACATTAATTATGCCTACCCACATTCTCTTCTTTGCATTACGCCCACCATCTTATGCAAAAACCATCCAACAGCATAACGTATGGGAAGTATTTGAAATACTTTGGGAAGATGTCCCTTGTGTTCTGAATTCCCTGTTTTACCTACAGGTTCAACTGCAGCCATGCTTTCTGGCAGTGGTCAACAGTGAACTGAAATGCCCTATGCTCCATTTATTTTATTTTTTTACAAGTTTCCCTTCCAGTATTGACATTTTGGTATGTCATATTCATGGCCACATGGTAATAAAGAATTACGACTGCTTTGATGTACTTGGTTAGCACTTATATATATATCCAATATGTTCATTCAGGATAAACTGATGATTGTGACGATGCTGTGGATTACTGTACTGTACAGACATACATATATTTAGTTCACATATTATATATACACAGAGAGAGAGAGAGAGAGAGAGGCTTGGATCCCAAGGCCTAAATGCAAACATTAGTCCTACCCAGAGTAGGCTGACTGAATCAATGAGAATTTGGTGAGTCAAGATGTATGTAGGTTCCATTGGCTAAATGTGTCTACTCTAGTTGGACTAACAATTGGGGGGATTATCACACCTCCTTCTCCCAGACCCAGTTTACCTCTTGCGAATTAGAGCCCAATTTGGGCTGGAGTCAGATCTTATTGCACTGCTTTTGCCCCTAAAAGAGCCATCCAGGTGTATCCCCTCTCCAAAGCAAATTGGGAAACACACTCCGGAGGCCATTTTTCCAAGTCAGAAGCTTCTGACTTGGAAAAATGGCTGCTAGAGCAGGTTTCCTAATTCACATTGGAGAGGGGATATACCCAGATGGCTCTTTTAGGGGCAAAAGCAGTGCAATAAGACCTGGCTCCAGCCCAAATTGGGCTCTAATTCGCAAGAGGTAAACTGGGTCTGGGAGAAGGAGGTGTGATAATCTCCTAAATCTCTCTTTCTCTTGAAATAATCCAGTTTGAGACTTCTGTAACTGCCCTGGCTCAATGAAAGGGAATCTTGGGAAGTGTATTGTAGTTTATTGTGGAACCAGAGCTCTCTGACAGAGCATGCTAAATGTCTCACAAAACTACAGTTCCCAGAATTTTCTAGCATTGAGACAGAGCAGTTAAAGTGCTTTTAATCTGGATTATTTCTTCAGTGTATTTTGGACATCTCTCTCATTCTCTCTGCCTCCAGGGCACATGTCTACTTATGGGGATACCATGAGTACCCATAGATGGTTATGTCAATTCCTTCCTCTAAAATATATCCTACAGCACTTTTCTATGTTGTGAGCAGGAGGAGTGTTTGTTTAAAGAAGGATATGTCAGCACATGAAATGGATTCATACAGCTCTGCTCTTGTGATGGCAATGCCTTCTTTTTATGAACTTGAATTGCGGCTCCCAGCATTCTTCACCATTGGCTATGTTGGTCAGGGATGCTGGGAATTGCATTTCAAAAACATCTGGAGGGCTGCACAATTCTCACCCCTGAATTATATATTATATTTATTTATGTTATTTTATGGTTAACATATTTATATTCTCCCCCATCCAAAGGTCCTGGGGAGGGGTATGACAAAATCAACTTGACCCATTTAAAACAAAATGGTTTAAAATGGTTTTAAAAGGCTGAAAAGATAGTAAACAATCCCACTAGTTCAAAGAAGACAGAATAAAACTGGTTAAAATAGTTAAAAACTATTGAAAACTGTGTACATGTGTGGATTTGTACACAGCCCCAAAGTAAACAAGTATGTTTTCACTTTGCATCCGAATGACAGCAATGTTGGTGTCAATCAGATGTCTAAAGGGAAGTTATTTTAGGGTTAGGGTGCCATAGTAGACAATCCCCTCTCCCATGTCCTCCCACAGCATATTGCCCTGACAGGTGGGACATGGAGGAGGGCCCCGTCAGCAAACCTGACTTTTTGGGCAGCCATTTTATACTGTATCGTATAACATCATATAAAAAGGAGGAATAGAGGGCAAGGGGGACAACGTTGCAAGAGACAAACACAGTTACCGGTACTTCTTTGAATATAGATCACATTATGTTACATAAATCTTACATATTAAATATATCTACTGAAGGGAAACTGTAGTAAGTTGGATATATCTTCAATTTTGTGAACAAATTTCCCTGATGGATTCCTGCATAATATACTTAGATGTCTTTCTTATGTCCTTAATATTTCTTCTATTTGAAAAATACTTCAGTTCACTTTTGTTTCTCTACTGGTTATAGGCTGAGGATGCAGAACACTTCCTAGCCTTAGGACTGTATCCCTCTGTGCCTAACACAAAATTAGAAGCAGAAGCAGGTGGGTTTTAGTTATGCTTTTAACTTTTGTGCATTTTAATGTGATTTTATATTCTGTGTAGATGATTTTAATTGTTTTGAATTGTATTGAGATTTTAAAAATGTTTTTGTCTGAGAGCCACCTTGGGTCCCTCCTGGGAGAAAGGCAGCATACAAAATTTTATATTTATTTATTTATTTATTTATTTATTTATTTATTTATTTCAAGGATTTATATCCCATCTTTCTCACACAATGGGAAATAAAATAAAATAAAATACTATCTGGGGTTCCAACACCAAAACAGCATGATCCTCTTGCAAAATGTGAATGGGGTCCAAAGTAAAGTTGGTAGGATCATTTCTCATTTTTAGACACACACACACCCTTGCCAATCCATTCAGACATGCACATGTATACATGCCAATTAATACACATCCATTCATTCAGATATATGCATGAGAGTATGTTTGTGTGTTATATATCCCTACAGGTACGAATGAATGGGCATGTATCAGGTGTGAGAATAGATAACAAAACATGTAGCACATAGATTTGCAAACACATAAAGATACTATGCATATGTATATTCATTCACATAACACACCCATCAACCCACAAAATTAGATTTTTAAAAAGTCTTTTACTAATTCTAATGGAACAATTTTTCCAAAATATCTGTTTGATTACATTTTTTCTTAAGCTTGAGAAGATTAGCTTGAGTATTCCCCCCTTCTTCTCAACACTGAATTTCTATCAATGTCTACAATTTAGCTATGTCATGTTCCCACATCTTTTTAAAGAATTTTCAGTTATAGACACTAGTGAAACCTTGTACAGCCTTTACACTATCCTTTTTGTCCCTGTTTTATGGCTAGCAATTCACCCCTCAGATTGGGTGAGAGGTCTGCTAGCTTGCTGTGCTATTTCCCTTTTACTAATGAGATGCAGATGAAGAGGAAATTGAGAGATTCTGTGGTGCAGTCCAGGAAGAAATTGACAACATACCATCACAAGATTTCAAACTAATCATTGGAGACTTGAATGCTAAAGTTGGCAACAAAGAAGAATAAAAAACAGTAGGAAGAATTGGGTTAGGAACAAGAAATAAAGCAGGGGAGCGTCTCATAGAATTCTGTGAGGCCAATAATGTATTCATTGCAAATACCTGCTTCATACAACCAGACAGGAGACTATACACCTGGACATCACTAGATGGTAAACACAAAAAAGAGATAGACTATATAATTGGAAGTAGAAGATGGAGAAACGCTTTCCTTGTGGCGAAAACCAGACCAAGAGCTGATTGTGGCACAGACTACAAACTGCTCATAACAAAAATCAGAG
>CM034706.1:68042847-68077944 GCA_020142125.1 Phrynosoma platyrhinos | reverse complement strand
GGTTTCTCTCTCCGCCGAGAAAGAAGATGGGGCCCGTCTCCGGACCCCCGGCGCCCCCTTCTCCCAAGGCGGCTGCCCTCTCCTGCCTCCTCCTCCTCTGCTTCTCCTCCTCGGCGGACGGCCAGCTGCGAGGTGAGCAAGTCTAAGGGATGCAATTTCTAGGAGCGTTTCAGGGTGGGAGGTCCTCCATTTTAGGCAGCGCCAGTTGGAGGACTTAGGGGGGAGGGGGAGGGGGAGGCGGACCGGCTGTCCTCGCCGCAAAGAAAGTGGTGGTGGTGGTGGTGGCCAGGCGTCCTCCATTTTCCCCTGACTTGTCCTCCATTCCAGCCTTCTGCCCGGGAGGGATTCTCAAAGGCTGCCCTCTCCTTTGAGCAGAGGCAGGTAACCAGGCGTCCTCCATTTTTCCCTGACTTATCCTCCATTTCAGGCTTCTGTCCGGAAGGGATTCGCAAAATCTCCTAACTAGGCGCCCTCCTTTCCCCTTTACTTGTCCTCCATTACAGCCTTCTGTCCGGGAGGGATTCGCAAAATCTCCTAACCAGGCGTCCTCCTTTCCCCTTTACTTGTCCTCCATTCCAGCTTTTCCCCTTTACTTGTCCTCCATTCCAGTCCGGAAGGGATTCTCAAAGTCTCCTCCATTTGGAGCAGAGCCAGATAACCTAACCAGGCGTCCTCCTTTCCCCCTGACTTATCCTCCATTCCAGGCTTCTGTCCAGGGAAGATTATCAAAATCTCCTCCTAACCAGGCGTCCTCCTTCCCCCCCTGACTTGTCCTCCGTTCCAGCCTTTTGTCCGGGAGGAATTCTCAAAGTCTCCATTTGGAGCAGGGCCAGGTAACCAGGCGTCCTCCTTTCCGCCGGACCTTTTCTCCATTCCAACCTTCTGTCCAGGAGGGATTCCTAAAGTGTCCCTTGTTTTGAGCAAGGCCAGGTAACTAGGCGTCCTCCTTTCCCTTGGGCGTGTCCTCCATTCTAGGCTTAAGTCTAGGAGGAATTCCCAAAGTGTCCTCCATTTTGAGCAGGACTTAAACAAAGGGTTTCTATTTCTAGGACTGTTTGGAACTATTAGGGTGAGAGGTCCTCCATTTTGTTCCCTGAATGTCCTACATGTTTTCGGTGCTTTCTCCAGCTCCTTTGGGAGGGGGGGAAGGGCACCTACCTCCCTTCTCTGAGGAGGCACCACACAAGGTGGGACAGTCAAGGAAAAATGGAGGACATGACCCAAGAAAAGCTTTTAAAACACTCATAGGACCTTATCCCACGGGGCCAAAAGCAGCAAGAATCGGCTAAGAATCAGGCGCTATAGCGCTATAGTTTTCCGGGTGATCCCACGACGTCGCTCGGAATCGGCTAAGAATCAGGCGCTATTGCGCTATAGTTTTCCGGGTGATCCCACGACGTCGCTCAGAATACAACAAGAAACCGCTCGGAATGCAGCATCATTCGGGTTCTTTTGTATTCCTGTTTTCATCGGGTATTGCAATAGCGCTAGCTTATCCATAGCGCTATTATAGCGCTAGCGCCATATTATACTAGCGCTATAGTACTGCAATGATGCTCATACGGTTTCTTGCCACTTTTGAGAGCAGCGTGGGATAAGGTCCATAGAAATGTAACCCCCATACTTCTCTTTGGGGGGTTGCAGACTGCCAGAAATAGTGCAAATTGAGTCCACTTTAGGGTTAGGGTTAGTGCTAGGGAATCATGGGAATTGTTTTTTTTCTGGGACATTGAGCCTTCTCTGTCAGAGAGCTCTGGTGCCACAATAAACTACAGTCCCCATGATTCCCTAACCCTAACCCTAAAGTGGACTCAATTTGCACCATTTCTGGCAGTCTTCAACCCCCCTTTGTTGTCGTTGTGTGCTTTCAAGTTGTTTCAGACTTATGGCAATGCTAAGGGGCAAGATTGGCTTAGAGGATGCTTTGCCACTGCCTTCCCCAGAGGCTGAGAATATGTGACTTGCCCAAGGTGGGTTTCCGTGGCTGAATGGGGATTCAAACCGGGTCTCCAGAGTCATGGTCCAACACTCAAACTACCATGCTTCTCTTAGTCCTGCTCCAAAGAGAGGACGATTGGGAATTCCTCCTGGACAGAAGGCTGAAATGAAGGACAGAGTCCTATAAAAGGAGGATGGGTCTGGTCACTTTGATGAGGAGGGGGAGACAAAGGTGAGGGAGGTCCAGAGGCAGGACACCTGCATAGAAGCTGGTCTCCTCCAATTCTGAGCATGTGCGAATGGACGATGCTTCCTTAGCCTGGGAAAGGGATGGAGGTCCCTTGTCTCCCCATCTTTCTCTCTGGGAGTGGGGGCAATGCTTCCTTGGAAAGCCACTTCGAGAGTTAGTTACTCAAATTTTAGTTTCCATCTTCCTTGACTGTGCTTGGTGGCATTGAGAGGCATTTCTCTCCTCAGCGGCAGAAGCCCTTGCCTTCCCCAGAGGCTGAGACTGTGTGACTTGTTCAAGTTCACCCGGTGGGTTTCATGTCCAACCCTGCTCTCCAGAGTCAAACCACTGCTCCACACTGGCTCTCTAGGCTGCATCTACACTGCAGCAATAAAGGCAGTCTGATACCTCTTTAAAAGCACTGTCACTCCAGCCAGAGGAATCCTGGATTTGGTTATTGCTATAGTGTAGAACAGAATTTCTACACTAATTTGAGTAATTTAAGATGTGGTGCTAGAAAAGAGTGCTGAGGATCCCATGGACAGCCAAAAGGACAAACAAATGGGTCCTAGAGCAGATCAAGCCAGAGATATTCCTAGAAGCCAAGAGGATAAGGTTAGACTGTCGTACTTTGGACACATCATGAGAAGAGAGGACTCTTTGGAAAAATAAACAATAATGGTGGGAAAGGTGGAGGGAAGTAGGAAGAGAGGAAGGCCACATGCCAGATGGATGGACTCTATTAAGGAGGTCAGGGGTATTGAGGATCTGCAGGAATGAAGCAGAGCAGTGGAGGACAGAGGCTCTTGGAGGTGTCTCATCCATAGGGTCGCCATGAGTCGAGATCGACTTGAGGGAAGTTAATAACAAATAGTGTAGATGCAGCCTAGAGAGCCAACAGTGGCATTGTAGTTTGATTGTTGGACTCTGACTCTGGAGATCAGGGTTCGGCAGTGAAACCCACTGGGTGACCCTAGCAAGTCATATGTTCTCAGTCTCAGGGGAGGGCAAGGGCTAACCTCCTCTGAACAAGAAAGCACCATAATAGGGTCGCCATAAGTGGAAAATGATTTGAAGGCACACAACAACAGATGCAGCCTAAGTGTCATGTTGGCTTATTTTCTTTCCATGGTGGGATTCAGAGGTGGGACAGTTCTTCTTTCTCTGTCCCAACTGTTGCACTGATCCTTATTCTTCTTGGCCTTCCTTCACCTCTCCTGTCTCCTCCCCTCCATGGCTTTCCTAGGTCCCCCTCCTCTTCTGTTTGCAATTTATAACTTCCCCCCTTCCCCTTTCTTTCCCTTCTGCCTGTTCTTTTCTTTCATCTTCTGGCAGTGAAGGGGAGGACTGCTTTTGCCTTTGAGGGTAAAGGGGCCGCCCACTTGTTTTGTGGACGCTGAAACTTGGGGTGGGTTGGGGAATGCTTTGAAGTGAAAGGGGAATCAAATCATCTGAGACTCCCCTCCAGATTCCTTGCTTTCCTTTGTACCCATTTTATGTATAAATAACTGTCTTGATCTCCACACACAGACACAAAGTTCTGAAATCATTTGATGCTGTTGCTGCCCTTCCCCATTGAGGCATGATTATTGCTGAAGGGAGTGAATGGGGAGGAAAGGGCTCTTTGCAAAGCCTTCCCCATTGTCTCCTAACAGCCACATTCACAGCCTTATCCTCCCTCCCTCAAACTGTCCTTTTCTTTCTGACTAGCCTGAGTCTGGCATTCAGGACTACTGCTGCTGGGGCTTTCCAGCTATTCTCTCTCTGGAAGATGCTGATCACTCCATTAAAAAAAAGGGATTTGCCTCTACCCACTTTTGAGGATTAGATAGATAGGAGTTGGCACTCGCTTGCAAGCCTCAAAAAGCACTACTGCATCCCAGACTAATGGTGCACGTGAACTAAGGCATCTCAGGGGAGGGATGCATTTCATCAAGCTGTTGTTTTTTGTTTTTTTTTGTGGCACCAAAGCAAGTGTGTAGTCAGCCATCCACGGGGATAGTAGCATTTATTACTCTTTGGAATCCATGAGTGACAGAAAAAAGAACTTGGGAGAATTTGTTAATATATTCCGCTGCCACGATGACTAGAAACTTATTTAAAATAACAACAATAGAACATATGTATGCCATATGAGAAATTTCTGCCAGAATTTTTGGACCAGAATTAGGATACCGATTAAAGTAGAGCAAGTTTGTAGTCAGACTTGAATGTATGCTGTGTTACATGCATCTTTTATGGAGGCAAAGTCTGCTCTAATAGCCATGGCAACATCCTTTGGGATCCCAGATTTGCAGTTTAGGAAGGAGTAATTGACAGGTAGTTTGAAGACCACACACACACACACACACACACTTGAAATTTTCTGTCAGAGAGCTGTAGTGTGTCACCAAACTGAAAATCCCAGAATTCCATAGGATGCACCTATGGAATCATTGTGCTATCATTGTATAGTGTGAAAGGGCCCCAGATTAGGCTGTTGTTCTACAACTACACTGCCTCATTCAAGAATGAGATACAGGACATCTAGGTAATATTGTCTTCAGTTTGTCACTTTGTGTTACCCAGAAGATTACCGTAGTTAAAGATAAAGTGGGAAGAATGAGAGCCAAGTCCACTCATTGAAGGAAAGAGTTAGAAATGAATTAACAAATAAATGTACCTATTTGGAAGTAGGTCTCACTAAAACCAATGAGTTCAGTGTGGATTACACATGGATATGTATGATACTGCCGTTTCCTTACTAAAACCCTAGTGTTATCTGTATTCATGTGTTAGGTGACACATGCTGCATAAACTTGGAATAACAAACTCATTTAAAATGGAAGGTCAGTGTGCATAGAGCTCCCCTGCACCAAGTTTCCAAAGTTACAGTGCTTATGTGAGTCAATACAGGCAATTAAATATGCAAGACAGTTAGCTGAAGTAAGCTATGAACCAGATCCTTTCAGTCTTGCCAGTGGCAGGTTAGCCTAGGAATACAGGAGAATTTCCTTGGAGCCTCAGGATCACTGGACCAATCTGGGCTGTGCTACAAATGGGGTGAAAGAGTAAAACACAGCAGAGCAGAACATAAGGAAAACAAATATTGCCATTCTAAGCAACAGAGAAGACGTGTGTGTGTGTGTGTGTGTGTGTGTGTGTAGGTAGCACACATACGTTATGCATACTGTTGGAATCTTGTTGAGCAATATGTACCTCATTTTCTCCTTTGGCATTTATTATCTGGGAAGAGCATCTAAAAGTTGTTGGGTTCCCCCCTCCTGTGCTGTTTGTGAGCTTTGTTACAATGAAAGAGCAGTCTGTAAGTTAACATATGGAAGTTGTATCTGCTCCTTTCCTAAGTGGTTCAAAATGAGAATGAAATCTTGGAAGATCTGCACTTTGAAAAGCATATAATCTGTCATTTTCATGGGCTTAGACTAGAAGTAATTCTGTATATAGAAATGAAAATGCAGTTATTTCTCCACTGTTTGGACAGTGTCATGAAGACCTAGAAAATAGCCTAGCATATATTCTGACATACTTGGGTGTGATAGTACTGGAAACCTTCCAGATATTACCACCAGAGCTCTGAAAAACTGCCAGAATCCCTTTGGCTCTCAGAATGGCCTCTGATTACTGCCCATATAAATGCTGCTTATTCATCATTTTTAGAAGTGGATTGAAAATTTAATTTAATAATAATACATTTCATTAATTTTATTTATATTCCACCCTTCTGATGCTTATGTAGGGTGGCCAAACTTAAAAAAAGAAAATAAATTATACCGTGATTCCCCCCCCCCCTCCATGCAAGTAAAATGACTTGGTCCACTTGTAATTTTGAAACCATTCAAATCCTGCTTTCGTTTTTGTTAATGTTATCAGGGGTCATATTTGTATTTGCATGTTATGTATGTAACAAACATGTAAAGGAAAAAAGAAGATAGGATGTTGTGGTTTCTGTTGTTGCCATTTAGGAGTTGCTCCATCCAACTCATTCTATGTAATCTTCTTGATGAAGCAATTCAAGAATAATTTATTGACTTACTAAATTAGAAAACGACCATTTTATCGAGGTATAAACACACTATAAGCTTCCTGAGCCTTAGAAAGTCTGGCATCTGGGTGAACAGTGTCCTTGTGGTCTGCTTTTGTATTAGTCTTTGGAAAGGGGGATAAGAAGTAGAGAGCCTATGTGGTGCAGGTGTTTGAATGCTGGGAGAACAGGGTTCGAATCCCTGATCAGTCATGGAAAACCAGATGGGCAAGTCACACTCTTGCAGCTTCAGAGGAAAGCAAAGACAAGCCACCTCTGAACAAATCTTGCCAAGAAAACCCCATGATAGGTTCACCTTAGGGTTGCCATAAGTTAGAAAACACTCAAAGGCACACAACATTATAAAACTAGAAGTCAATGTCACTGTTCTCCATGCTTCTTAATACCCAAATGGGAACTCTCTTGCTCCACACCTTGTGGTAAACTGCATAAAGTGCCAACTGTTGTTTTTTGGCAGTGACATGTTCAAATTTTGTTTCAGTTATTACAAAGGTGTGTAAAGGACAGGATGCACTAGGCAGTTCTTTTCTCATTCTGTACAGGTCTGAAGCCTTTTTGCATTTCTTACTATGTATGTCACTCCCAAACTGACTCTAGATAGAGCTACAGGAAGACAATTGTTTAGAAAGTATTAAAACAACTTAACATACACAGCTTCCTAAGGGATTCTTTTGAATAGTCAATGCAGTGACATCGACATCCAGGTTTAGACAACTAAACTTGTCTAAACAAATCTCATGTGGATGGTTTTAATTGCTGACTTTCTGTGAAGTTAGAGAGACAGTATAGCACAATGGTTTTGGTGTTGAAGGACTCTGGAGACCACAGAGTTCACGTTCCTGCTTGGCCATGGAAACAGTGGAAAGCAACAGCAAACCTCTGAAGAAATCCTGCAAAGAAAACCCTGTGAAAGGTTTGGTTAGGGCTGCCATAAATTGGAAATGACTTGAAGGCACCAAACAACTGTGTAAAGTTACAAACCTCATCCTTATATATGCATTGGTAATTGAGTTGAAGACAGACAAAGGGCCTTTGCAGACTGCCAGAAATAGTGCAAATTGAGTCCACTTTAAGGGTTAGGGAATCATGGGAACTGTATTTTATTGTGGCACCAGAGCTCTCTGACAGCGAAGGCTCAATGTCTCAGAAAAAAAAATACAATTCCCATGATAACCCTTAAAGTGGACTCAATTTGCACTATTTCTGGGGTCTGCAAAGAGGCTCTAAGTATCAAGGTATACATGGATAATCACATATTTAAACTTACATATAGAATCTAGTATGTTCTCATATGTGCACATGGCTTCTTCCCTTTCATTTCAGTCTAAGACTATTTTTGCATCTGCATGTATGTGTGTACAGAGCTGCCCTTCACTGAAATTCAAAGGGACCATGTATGCATGATAGGGAAACAAATAAACAAAGTGCTTCTATCAAATCCCTCAGGTCGGTAAAAGCCTGTAAAATCACTCCAAATGCACACTGTAGCTTTTGATTTTACTTTGGAAAAATCCATTTTTATAAAGATTTGGGCATAAGATCATACTTTTGCTTTTTTCAGGTAAGTATATTTGCCTGTTACTGGACTGCTGCATATTAGAATCCTTTGGAGGATAATGAATTTGCAGAACTCAACATTCCGTTTTTTATCTAAAGATGCTAATCCAGAAGCAATCCCAAGCATGTAAGGAAAATTCAGATGCATATATTACTTTTCCTAAGATAAAACTCAGCTGAAAGTCAAAATAACTTTACTTCTAAAATAAAATTATTAACCTGGTTGTTTCTGTGGATAGAACAAGCTACTTTGCCATTTTCACAATGTAGTGTCTGGTAGAATCCAAAACTGATATATAGAAACTAACATTGGTAAGATGTTTAGCATTTCCTGCTTTTCATTATGTGGGTGCATATTTCTTAATAGAAAACAAAGAAGCAATGAAGTGTAAGAATGCCATTGCTGTGCTTTAAAAATGCTGATTGTGCAGTAACTTTACAAGATTAGCTGTGATGTATTCTGAAGCATACATTTTTCCCCTTCATTTCAGCCAGAAAATATGTTTTTAATGCACTCACAAATGTTTGAAATACAGTAGAAGAATTTTTTTGGTGGTCAGTGGTTATTAAGTCTGTTCCAGCAGTAGGCTGCTGTATCTGCCCCAGCTTTTGACTCCGAAATCCTTTTGCTGTTAATATTTTTGAAACTGTATGGATTTTAGCAACTTAGAAGCATCTGGTAGAAATCTTACCTCAGTTATGAACTACAGTGCATTCCTTCTTTTTGTAATGTGGAAGTATACCGCCTCTTTCGTTTATTTCTTCCATCTGGCAACTTCCATTAGACAATTCTTCCAGTCAGGAACTGGTCAGATTTAGGGCCTATGTAGCTTCACCAGGATAACTGTATTGTACGTCATCAGTCTGCTGCCATGTTGGTTGTTATGCTTTGTGGGAATATTATTTAATTTTAACATTAGCCACTTAATAATCCTCTCATCGAGGGCAATATTTTTGTGGGCTTTTTTCAATTTTATTTGGCTTTTTAACCACTCCCACCCCCAAGCTGTTTAAATTTTGATCCCCTTTGGGAGAGACTCTTTGACATTTTGAAAAGTTGAATGTAAGCCACTTGAATCTATGGGTAGGCGCATAGGATACAAATTAAGTAGATAATATTGAGGAATGGTTTCAGTATAACAAGAAACAACAGTTTACTACTACATGTGTTAAACATAGCAAACCTTCCATTAGTTAGTGAACAAGGCAGGGTCAAGACCAAATTTTGATACTTGTGTACTTTAAATTATTAGAATACAGTTTGAGTTTTCTGAATAAATATCTTTCATAGAGCTGTGGTTAGTTGAAAGGCAAAAGAGGGAGCTAGAAAGTTATGCAGGAGAGATAGTCTTTGGGCTGAAAAATGTTCCCTATCTTTGCCATGCAGCAAGGGCGGGGAGCCAGTTTTGGGTGCCTAGTGATATTCCTCATGCTCTCCAACTTTGTGTGATCCACTTGGTGTCAGTGAGGGTGGTCATCCCACTCCCCACGTCACACGTGTTGCCATGCTTCTTGATTTCACAGATTCCTTGGCTATAGTGTTAACTGGAGTGCCATTTGATGCTGAAAACAAGAATCTGGGTTTATTCATTCTTTAGCTCTTCTGCAATGGGGGGAAAGGTGGAGGATGAGAATGTACCTTCCTCAATTTGGGATGTTGTGGCACAGGTGAAGTTCCCCACTATTAACCACCACCTGCCTTTCCACATTAGGAGGGTAAGTTATTCTTGAAGATTGGCTCCCCACTATTATCTCAGATCTCTAGATGGGACAACAGGGGTATTCCAGCTTTCCCTGTTCTGTTGCTAACTGGGAAATAGGGTGAGCATCATGGAATTCCCAAGGGCTCAGGGCATAGAAGGGGCTATGTTTTGTGGAGGAGGATGACCATTCTGTGGAACCCTTTGGGACTGGTCACTGGCTTTTTGGGTCAGAGACTCCCCTGTCCTATCATGTCCTGTGATATGTCTACATGGATGCTTATTATTGATTTATTTAACCAGTAGATATACCATTTGTAATATCTCTTGAAATCTCAAAATGGTTTAGGAATAATGGTTTCAATAGTGTAAACAGTGAAGGTGCCTTAACTGTGAAAACAACCCACCGTAACATATCATGCTGTTTATCCAAGTCTGGATCCAATTCTATGTCTGTTTTCATTAGAGAAAGTCATAAGTCATGGAAAAAAATCCCTATTTTTTCCTTAAAAATGGGAATGCGAGGGAATGAAAAAAGTTATATTAGCACCCTTTACACATTGAAAATTACTCTGTTTCTTTGTGTGTTTGTCTGTGCATGTCTTCAGGTCACCTGTTGACTTATGATGATCCCATGAATTTCATAATCCTTTCTTAGGCAAGGAATAATCAGATATAATTTGCCATTGCCTTCCTTTGAGTTTCGTCTTATAGCACCTGGTATTCTTTGGGGGTATTCCATCCAAGTACTGATAGCCAATATGAGGTAGTGGTTGGTGTATTGGACACTGGGAGACAGGGTTTGAATTTTCACATGGCTGTGGAAACCTACTGGGTAACCTTGGGCAAGTCACACACTTTCAGTCTCAGAGGATGGCAAAGCCAAACCCTTTCTGAACAGAAAATGATTTATATCCATTATGTATCCGTTATATTTCCAACCAAACATAAAGCATTCAGTCATATAAAAGGAAGTGAGAAAAGGAAACCAAGACCAGGAATTGCAATGATCAGATATTGTACATTGTCATATATAAAAATCTAAATAATTTTGGGTGAGAGCCAGATGGTATGGTGGTTTGAGCATTGGACTATGACTTTGGAGATCAAGGTTTGATTCCCTGCTTAAGCATAAAAAAATTGCACTGGGTGAACTTGGACAAATCACACTCTCTCAGCCCCAGAGGATATCAGTGGCAATCCCCCTCTGAAGAAACCTGCTAAGAAAACCTTATGATAGGTTCACCTTAGGGTCATAAGTTAGAAATGACTTGGAGACACACAACAAGAAACAACAAATATAAGAACACCTTAGCTTAAAATACAATATTCCTAACCTTGATTTTTTGATTTTTTTCTTGATTTTCCTATTTTTTTGGGGGGGGGGGAGTCTTTAGAAGAGGGGGAAAACCAGGAAAAAACTCCTCCTTCCAGTTTTTTTCTGTTTCCCTTAACCTTCACATATCTAATCTGAACCTTTACCAGGTTGCTAAAAACTACAGTTTGCCTGACTTTTTTGCATTGTCTTTAGAGCAAACTAGAGTTACATTCGAGCTGAGTTACACTGTGTTTTGCCCATAGTGTACAAAAGTATGTGTGATACAGAAAAATCTTATGAATGCATTCTAGGCAGGCTAAAGATTAACATAAAGTCCCTTGTCAGCAATAAATGCTTTTGTCTATGTCCTCCAGACAACAATGTTTTCTGTGTAATGAAAAATTATCTGAACATGTTGATTAGCTGTTGGTATTTACAGGACTTAAATGGAAAAGAAGTCTCTTCTCAAAGAAGAAGAGGAAGAAGATAGTTCCTTGATAGTTCCTTCTCTTTGTTTTTGTTTAACAAGGGTTCAACTGTGGTGATAAAGTATTCTGTGCTTAAGTTTTCTGGACAGAAGATATAGCTTATGTAGATTAGAGAAATGTGGTGTGATATGAGTTCACTTCATATTTGTTTGATATACAAGATTATTTATTTTTAATGTGTTGAAATATATTCAGGGTGTATTAATGATATTATCGTATGACCATAATGATATCCCCATGTTGTCATTTAAAGTTTTGGGGTGCATCTACACCAGGGGTAGGCAACCTTTCCCCTTTAAGGGCCGAGGGACTTCAGCTCCCAGAATCCCAGGAGCTGTTGGTCAACATGGGACTATTGGCCAACATGGCTCAAGCTTCTGGGAGCTGAAGTCCCTCGGCCCTTAAAGGTGAAAGGTTGCCTACCACTGATCTACACTATAGAAATAATGCCATTTGACACCACTTTAAGTGCTATACTTCCATCCTATGGAATCCTGCAAATTGTAGTTTTACAAATTCTATAGCTTTCTCTGCTGGTTCCTCACAAAACAACAAATCCCATGATTGTGTAGGATGGAGCAGTAGCAGTAAGAGTGGTATCATACTGATTATTTTTACAGTGTAGATACACCCTTAAGTTTAGTACTTTAAGAAATAATTCAGAGATGGGTGCTTCTTTCCTTTCTTGATTACACATCTAGTTTATGAGGTTGTTTTTTATTATACTGTATGTTTTTATGTAGGATTCTACTGGAAGACTATAGAAATCAAATCAGCTTTCTCATTGGTGATCTCACTACTTTTTGATTTTATGATATCTTGATACTGGAGGTAAATGTTTGAGAGAAATTTGTCACATATGGAAAGGACAATCTTATTATATTTCTGTACTAAAGTTAACCTTTCCATATGGAAACAGTCCTGATACATTTATCTCCAGTATCAAGATGTCATAAAATGAAAAGGTATATAAATGTTGAGAAGTTAGAAATGCGATTTGATTTCTGTAGTCTTCCACTTCTCATTGTGTGGTTTTGCCAGATTCCACTAGTGTAGGGGGTGGGGATAGCTTTTTCAAACTCTTAAGTGATTTAAAAATAAATAAATAAATAAGAAAGCTAATAGCTTAGCAGTAAAGAGTTAATAGCTGTTAACCAAGGGTAGGCAACCTTTCCCCTTTAAGGGCCGAGGGACTTCAGCTCCCAGAAGCTTGAGCCATGTTGGCCAATACTCCCATGTTGACCAACAGCTCCTGGGATTCTGGGAGCTGAAGTCCCTCGGCCCTTAAAGGGGAAAGGTTGCCTACCCCTGCTGTTAACAATGGTGCTTCCTCAATATATATTACTAAATTAAAATCTTTGTCTGAAGATAGGGTTAAAAGCTGAAGATACATTATTTGACAAACTTATTTATGAGTCTTTTTTTATGAGTCTTAGGAAGAGGTTCCAGAAATCTGTTATTTCCTCATCATTACTGTAAGCTGTAAAAATCTCTCCTGGAATGTATACTATCTGACTCCTTATAAATGCTTACCCCCCCCCCACGCCCCAGTTGTTGTCTTCTATTCTTTTAGTCAACAATCTTCAGTGGTTGCCACACTGACAAGAAAGGTTCTCTGTGGGGTTTCTGTGATCAACTTGAAAGAGTCTAGAGGGCTGTAAGATCACCTAACCTTCGAAATACTTGAGCAGACCACAGATTGTTTTATTGCTTCCTCTTGAGGATTAACTACTTTAGAATATTGACCAAAGTGTTGCATAATAGTTTACAAACTGAATGATGTTTTGCTTTGATCCCAATTGTTCTCATAGGCCTATCATACTTTCTTACTCTTATATTGCAGAGAATGCCACAGTTATTTCTTAGCATTATGTTAGATTACAATCACCTAATTTTATTAGAACCACATGTAAAAACAAACCATTGTAGCCGTTTCCTCTGATAAAACAAAGTATTTCATAGCACTTTTTGAGAACCCAAAGCAGTTTGCATACATTAGTGCAGCAGTCAGTTACATTTTATAAGGGGCTTATGTAAACAGGGTGATCCAGTGCTTCAGTAATTCATTTTACCTAAATGTGGTGAAATTACTGTCTTTTACCTAACATCTTCTCATAAGTAGGAACAAACAATACTTCAGCAAAAAAGAAAAGAAAAAGATTTTTGATACAATTTAAATACTTTGAAATGCACAATAGCCCTAGATGAAGTCAAAGAAAAAGTTATCCTGAATTTCAAAATTATCTTCCTCAGAAACATTTCCCTCTTTGGATTTTCTAAAATGCAAGTTGTCATGTGGGTATTTGCAATTGTGGACAGGTTGCTTAAGTATGGCTATGCAGGTCTTTGGCTTTCTTAATTAAAACTGGGAAAGCTTGATGAATTGGATAGTATCGCTAACATCACTTACAAACTGAGCAACATTTGGTACCAGGGACAATACTTACCCTGTGTTCAGTATTGCTACATGATTGCTGAAAACGTATTGTGGGATAATTGCCAGAAATAGTGCAAATTGAGTTCACTTTAACAGCCCTGGCTCAGTGCTAGGGAATCATGGGAACTGTAGTTTTTTCTGAGACATTGAGCCTTCTCTGTCAGAGAGCTCTGGTGCCACAATAAACTACAGTTCTCATGATTCCCTAGCACTGAGTCAGGGCAGTTAAAGTGGACTCAATTTGCACTATTTCTGGCAGTCTGCAAAGGCCCTTTCTCTACCTTCTACTGGTAGTAAAGGAGGGATGACACGTGCCATGTCATTCCAAGCAGAATGACACTTGGAAGCATTTAATGGTGTTCAGGACAGATTAAATAGGGATCACACTGCAGTCCTGTATGCTTTTATTACATTCATTGATGCTTCTTTCCAGGAAGCAGGTGTGAAATTACATCTTTATTGAAGCCCAGGGACATCTGCCAAGCCATGCTAAGTTTGATTGTTTGCTCTGATGTGCCAGTTAGGAAATTATTTCAATGTGTTGAAGGCCTTGGAGTACTAGTAGTCAAGAGACAGCTTCAAGGTCTTTGTAGGCTTTCTGTAGTCTGTTCTAGTACTTTTGGTAAGCTGTATAGGTAATAGTAGTGGTGTGTACTCAACTCAGGGGTAGGCAACCTAAGGTCCGGGGGCCGGATGCGGCCCCCCGAGGCTTTTGGACCGGCCCCAGGCTGGTCCTGCTGCCGCCACCGCCGCCGCCCGTCATGATGATATTGATTATTGTTATTATTACTTGTTCTTGGGGTTTTCTTGGCAAAATCTCCACAGGGGTTTTGCCATGGCTTTTCTGGGGCTGAGAGAGTGTGCATGCATATTTTTAAATTTTTAAAAATATTTATTTATTTATTCATTTTTGGTGCTTCGGCCCCCCAATTGTCTGAAGGACAGCAACCTGGCCCCTGGCTCAAAAAGGTTGCTTACCCCTGACTCAACTTTTGTAAGTATATAGAATGGGCTTAAACTTTCCTGGAAAAAGAGTGGTCCTATTCTGAAAATGCCTCTACCTAATTTGTAAGTCATGGTTGCTGCTTAGTTTCTGTTTGAAGAGAAAATCTTCCCCTTAGTATCTGGGGGGAAATGTGCTAGATTATTTTGAATGCGCACTGAAGCTGATGCGGTGGTGTTAGGATCACCAGATATGGATCAGTTTTATTTTAATCCACAGTAGTCCATACCACAGAAAGGCGAAACTGAAATACCCTCACTTGGAGATCATGATCACAAAGCGTGATGGGTGGGTGTCTACAAAGCTATAGAAAAGCACTTATTTGAACCCACATTCTTCTGTTCCAGCAAAGCCTTTGATGCATGGGGAACCAAGTGACTTTTAAGGCTGTAAGTATGGGGGGATGCACACAGCCCAAAACACCATCTTCAATCCCAGGAAGGTGAGGGGCAGCCGGACGCTGGGCGTCCCATCCCTTTCCTGAAGACATCATTGGAATGACGGCCTGTCTGCACAATGAGCACTCTGATGACGTCCTTCCGGCTCAGCATCTGGACATGCTGAGCCAGAAGAGATGCTGAAGAGGCGTACCACGCCTCTTGTGACTCCCCTTTTGTGGCTTGCGGAAGGAGCGCTATTTTAGTGCTTCTTTTGCAGGCGGTGAAAGGGAGGATTGAGGCCGAGGTGTCTGGCAGCCTCGGCCTCGATCCTCCGCTTTCGGGGGTGGCCCAGGGCTGCCCGTCTGCTTCCCCCCTATGAAATGGGATGGGCTAAGGCAGTGATGGGCAACCTTTTGAGCTTGGTGTGTCAAACTTTGCCAAAAAACTGAGCATAACTCGGGTGGTGTGTCACTTTGAGGAAAAAACATTATTTCGCCGCCGGGAGAAGGAGAGACTGGCCTAAATACCTTGGCCTGGGCCTGGGCCTCTTCCCGGCCCCACGCTGGTGGTGCCGCTGTGCCTGAAGTCTCAGAACTGGATGCTCTGTGCTGGACTTTTATTGTTTGGCCTACAGACCTCCGGCACAGAGTGTCTAATAGGGGATGATGAACCATTTGCGACTAGAGTGTTAGACTCTAAGACTCTAGTCACAAATGTTTCATTCTCAGGAGCAGCAAATGTTTCATCCTCGGCTATTTCACTTGGCTGTGCCATCAGAAATGGCTACGCGTGTCAATGCTGACACGCATGTCATAGGTTCGTCATCACTGGGCTAAGGTAAGATGGAGCTGAAGCTGATGAAGTGGTGGTAGGATCACCAGATGGAGGAATCCACGTAACTTCTCAAATTAAATGGTGAAATCCATATTTGTTGTTGTTAACTCCCTTCACATTGATTTTGACCCATGGCGACCCTGCGGCTGAGACATCTCCAAGATCCCTTGTCCTCCACTGCTCTGCCCAGTTCCTGCAAACTCATACTCATGATCTCTTTAATAGAGTCCATCCATCTAGCATGTGGCCTTTCTCTCTTTCTACTTCCCACCACCTTTCCTACCATTATTGTTTTTCCCCTCAGGAATTCATGCCTTCTCATGATGTGTCCAAAGTACCGGTACATCAGCCTAAGTTTTGTCATCTTGGCTTCCATGGTGATTTCTGGCTTGATCTGCTCTAAAACCCATTTGTTTGTCTTTTTGGCTGTCCATGGAATCCTCAGCACTCTTCTCCAGCACAACATCTCTGAAATGAATCCATATATCTTCTCAAATAAAAATATATAATTATGTTAAAGGAACAGTTTAGCTTTTAAATAAATTCGTAGGAGCAATGAGTTGGATGCAAACTGTCTGCAACATAACATGGAAAAGTATTTTATTTGTGATGTAGAAGCCTATATTTCCAGAATGTGATAGGTTGAAATCTGTGATTTCAGAATGGGAATGATACTTGACAGAAGGTTTTGAGATCACACTCATAATGCCTCTTTATTTGAGTAAAAATGACATTTAAAATCTGCAGGTTAATCTAAAATTCTAGTATAAGAACTTTTGATTTATATATTCTTGGTTTATTCATGGTTGGAATTTCCTGTTGAAAATTAAAAATTCAGAAGGGTGGTCGAAATTATGGAGCAATTCTCAAGCTCATGTTTGATCCCCAAGAATTGCCAAAGTGCAAAGAAAGAACTAAACAGTTCAGATTCCTAGGCTTTGATATCACTTTTTATGGTTCACTCACATTTGGGGCTCCATAAACATTTTAAATTTTGGAAATCATGATTCACATACTAAGTATCCATTCTTAAGTATCTTTAAGTATCCTAAGCTGAAAGTCTCTCATGGTCCAGTGTCCTGCCAAGCCCTTCATTTCAAAATATTCTTTACAGATTTTTAGCAGAAAAATAGAAGAAACAGCTGTTTGCTTGTTATAAATTGCTGATTGCTTTACTTGCAGCACTAGCTTACAAAGAAACCATTTAAAAGGTTATGTACCGGTACTCTAGAAAGTAAATGTATACAATATCCATTGTTTATCTCCATTTTTGATTTTCATTTTTTCCATGAACAAAAAGAAAATTTAATTATGAAACCAGCTTTACTATACTTGATGTCATGATGGTTGCTTTTACTTTTCTTTTAATTGGTGTTGTGTCCCTTCAAGTTGTTTCCAACTTATGGCAACTCTATCATAGGATTTTCTTGGCAAGTTACTTCAGAGGGGGTTTGCCATTGATATCATCAAAATTACCAGATTCTGTAATGTTCATTCCAGAAAATCTTTGTGTCACTTTGCAAATCCTGGCTGAAAATACATTTCTGCATCATTGATGAAAGTTGTTTTTGTTGGTTTGTCATCATACAATAAGTAGAATTTATATGAACCTGGATTGGGTAATTTCGAAATAGGGTTCCAAAATAGCATTAAGGGTCAGAAAAGACTGGTTGCGAGAAAAGAAACAGCCCTATATGAAGTTCACCAAAGTCTTGTGAGATGAGGTCTCTCATGAAAAGGTCCAGATCTCAAATTTGAGAGGCATTCTCAAACCCCTGAAAATCTTGTGATGATACGCCACTTGCCATTATGAAGGCAGAAATTTTACTGCTGCCAGACTGAATGTGCTGCTTGGCCTAGAATAGAAAGAGTTAGCATCAGCCATGCTCACCACAGAACCCACTCCTGGGTTCAGTCTTTGGTGTGTAATTTGAGAGCGGCTTGCTTGACCAGTAATTGAAAATACAAGATTTTTGGTGTCCTATTTAATACTTGCATGAGACAGTCGTTTTGGGCCTTAAATAATGGGCATCTCTTAGAGAGACGCCTGGCAATTCTATTTCCTAGGTAGTTATGGATTAAATATCTCCCCTTCTCTTGCTGTATCACCCACCCTGAGACAAAGAACAACCACAAAATATGGAGACTAGTTTTAGTTGCTATTGTGTACCTTCCAATTTACAGCGAACCCTAAGGCGATTCCATCATGGGGTTTTCTTGGCAAGAAGCCTAGTTAGATGTCTCATTTAACAGTAAACTTTGACTTCTTTGATTTTAACTTCTCCCTACCCAAATTTTTCCTGTATCATCCCAACCATCAGGAAGAGTATTTGCCTTACAGAACTTTCTGCTGGTAAGACATTCAGATCATCCCTAGTTTTTTTTTAAAAAAAATAAAAAGACCATAATGCTTGTCACCAAGGCAAAAATGATTCAGTGATTCATAGCGAAATTGATGTCTGAATGCTGTGTTTTTTCAAATTCCTGATGATGCTTTTTCCTTGCTTAAGTTGGATGTCTTCAAAAAGTTTAATATGTAGCTGCTCTTGTCAGCTAAACTCTGCCAAGTGTGAAAATGGTGTGTCAAATGAAAGTTCTTTAGTATGTTAATGTTAATATAGAATACCCTCCAACTGTCCAGATCTAGGAAGGACTGTCACAATTAATCCTCTGTTGTCCTACAATTTCAGCTATTTTTAAAATGTTCCAGTGTCTTTCTCCTTCCACTTCCCTCTTTGTTCTCAGCTTATTTCTGTTGTTGCAAATTGAATTCAAAGCACTAGTAGTTGTACTCAATTAACAGCAAATGGGTGAGGAAACCATTGGTTGGATCCAGGCAAAAACAAACTAGTGTAATTTTGCCTAGATTGTGTGTTCTTCATTAATGACTTTTGTCTCTTGACCACACTCTGATGTGGCTTGGCCACACATGTCCTGGTTTTCATCTGTGAAACATTGGAGGGTATGAAATAGGCAGATAATTATATGGGGCAGTGAAGCAGTTTTGAAAGCAGGGCCCACTTTCTATATATGTTTGAGTTGCTATAGAAATTAAATAAATGGTTAAATAATAAATAGAACAAAACTATAGACAATGGACAGAAGCACTAATACAATATCTTTTTCTTCACCCCCACCATACTATCTGTGCATGCAAGATATAGCATTCCACACTGCTATACGTATTAACATCCCTCCTCCAATTCATGATTCTCCACTTCCAATGCACTCAAAGTAATCAGTTGTTTTTAATTCATTACAGATCTGACAGGAAAACATGTCACTCATGTAACATTACTGCTCTCAGAACAAACCTTGCTCAAAGAACCCCTTTGATAGGTTTACCTTAGTGTAGTCATACTTGAAGGCACACAACAACATTATCAAAAATTGTCCTCTTATTTTTGGAAGCTAATTTGTTGTCCTTTAAAACTGGTTCTTGTTTGCTGTTGGTGCTGTGGATTGCCTCCAAAATTCAGCAGCACACCATAACCGTGAGAAAAGGGAAGCAAAAAGTTGATGAGGATTCCCATCCCCTCCCCCATGTGCCATGTGCAGACTGGAGAACCTACATTAGGGGTAGGCAACCTTTCCCCTTTAAGGGCTGAGGGACTTCAGTTCCCAGAATCCCAGGAGCTATTGGCCAACATGGGACTATTGGCCAACATGGCTGAGGCTTCTGGGAGCTGAAGTCCCTCGGCCCTTAAAGGGGAAAAGCTGCCTACCCCTGACCTACATGATTCTCAACAACACTGTCCCAGGTGTTTGTGGTAGATGGAACTCAGCTCAATGATTACTCTCTACAGCTCCCCTTTGGTGTCCCCCTCAACACACTGGATCCTGAAGCAAGTCAGCCATTTGAACAATGGATGATTCAGCCTGAACACAGGTTCCAAGTTGCAGCTTGATCATAACTATCCAGAGTAACATACATAATGTGCTGTCTCTTTGAGTAACATAAAATAAATGAATTACCTACCACTCCATATACAGGCATGCATCAGTTAGCAAAGCCTCTGACAAAGAAGGTCTTTTTTTTACAAGACTTATTACGGTATGTCCTCTCAGCCCCCTTTCCTCATCATCCTCTATCTAGCTGGAGGTTTCTTTAACAGCATCAGTAATAGGAGGATGGTGAGGGAGGGCTGGAGAAACACAGACTTTCAGTGTCAGGTTGCACCAGCATGTCTGCAGTCAGCAGTGCCATAAACTTAGAGCAGTGAATGAATGAGATTCTGCTCTAACCAGTGGCATCACTGTACAGAGTGTGACCCGGTGTGTGGGGAGGGGCTTCTGGGGGTGGGGCCAAAAGGGCACACCCTTTCACCTTGCTGCTACCTGCCACTCTACAGGTGAGTAGAATGGCATGTGGGAGGGAGGGGTGCTTGGCTGGGTGTCACCCCTCTTCTGGGGTGTCACTCGATGTGGTCTGAACCCCCTGCACCTCCCTACTAGAAGATTTGAATGTTTTTATTTGCTTATGCAAAGCTGATCTAATCTGGTTGTTTCATTTCACACAAATACATTGTTAGTTTTGAATAAAACATTTGCTGGAAAATGTTGAACAGCTCTTTTTTGTGGTGTAAGAACCTATTCCTGTTCTTTAGATGTCATTTCTGTCTTCAATACCAACATTTCTGTTAATGAAGTAATGCCAAGAAACACATCTGTTTCATTAACTGAAGTATACCTTTTTAAAGATACTATGCACTGTGTTGAAAATAATTTTTTGAGGCAGGATTATGTACATTGAAGTCATAACTCTATTCCAGTCTCCTTCCTCTTTTTTTGAAAAGTTCAACTTTAACATCAATTTACTGTATTCCTATTTGGTATTTACTTAACTCGATGACCTTAAGCAGGTTATGTGCAAATAATCTGCACTGACTTGAGTGGAGTGTGAGTTCCCATACTATATTTAGAATGTGGTGTTGTTGCTATTCCAGGTGTAACTTTAATTCAAGGTCAAATAGTCTCATTTATTCCTGATAGGATTTCTTTTTACTGTGGGAAACTTTTCTCCCCTTCAGACAAAAATGCACAGCTGAGTAGTCAGAAGAAGACCAACTTCACTTCATTATATAAACGAACAAGCAAAGATTAAAATTCTACACACTTTTTTTTTTAAAAAAATAGCACTTGGATCAATTTTTTTGTTCTCTTATTCCAGGGGTAGGCAAGCTAAGGCCCAGAGGCTGGATTTGGCCCCCCAAGGCCACCGCCGCCCGCCATGATATTGATTATTGTTGTTATTACTTGTTCTTGGGGTTTTCTTAGCAAAATCTCCACAGGGGTTTTGCCATGGCTTTTCTGGGGCTGAGAGAGTGTGCATGCATATATATGTTTTAATTTTTTAATTTGTTAAAAAATGTTTTATTTATTTATTTATTTATTTATTTATTTATTTATTTATTTTTGGTGCTTCGGCCCTCCAGTTGTCTGAGGGACAGCAACCTGGTCCCCGGCTCAAAAAGATTGCCTACCTCTGTCTTATCCCTCATTGGTTTTTTGTATTAGCCCTCTTCAATCATATTAGATATATATCCCACAATTGTAATCTGGGGATATTTACTGACACCTTGAGAATTCTTATGCTCTGTGGGGGATACAAAGATCCATATCTCAAACATGCCACAGAAAACACATTGGAGTTTTAGTATGCTTCAAGAAGTGGAATCTTTGTTTTGAGAAACTGTCAGCCCTCCTTGTGTGCAAAAAATGTAACCAACACCAATGTAATATATTTGGTGGGGCAATTTTGGTCCTAACTGGAGTTTTTGTGTGTGTGAGAGTGTGTGAGGGGAAAGCCTGTGCGTAGCAGGTAGCTGAAACATGTTTATAACTCTTCAGGTAAAAATGTCATAAAATACCTGCATTGCAACTCTAATTCTATGTGAATTCTGCAACTAAATATGACTCGGGGGACTAGAATGTCTCATTTGCCTGGATGAATGTTTCATCTCAATAAGCACTCTTTCAACAGACAATATTTAAAGGATTAATAAGGGTACAGGAAATGACCAGTGGCAATATTATGAAGTAAATTAATTCAGTTTAATGCAGTTTCTACAAGTTGCAGCAAAACCAGCAAACAGTACTTTAGCACTTTAAAGGCAAATTCATTTATTATGTCAGTTTCTATTTTTCAAGCAGAGGACTCAAAATCCCAAGATACTTACTTGTATTCATCAGTCTGAAGTGCTTAATTGGAAACACATTTTGCTTAATAGATTCATAGCAGAAAACCTTATTCAAAAGTCCAGAGGGAAAAAAAGTAACGTACATACTCGACTACAAGTCGACCTCATGCATTAGTTGAGGGCAGGTTTGGGGGCCAAAATTATGGATTTTGATATGACCCATGAATAAGTCAAGAGTAAAATTTGGGAGCATGTAACAAAGGATGTAAAGGATGAAGGAAAAGAAAACAATGCCCAACAACTTACAACATTCTGTTAGTGCTCACCCTAAAGGCAAAATGGATGAGAGAGTAGAGGGAGGTCTGTGCTTCCAGGACAGATTACGCGCTTGCCTTTTACCAGGGGATGGCTCCTTTTTTTTTTTTTTAATAAGAGTCAAAGTACAGTACTTACATTGACCTGTGGATAAGTTGACTCAGGTTTTGGGGGTCAGGTTTTTTCACTAAAATTTCTAGACTTATACATGAGTATATACAGTAATCCCATTTTACTCTGTGACATCAATGAACCCGACACCTTGAGAATTCCTTGACAAGGTGTCTGAACAGGGTCAAGGTACAGTATTGTGGCAGCAGGATCTTCACCATGGTTTTGTGTGTAGACTGCTTCTAACAGTGATTTGGAACCCATGCAGCAAACACATGGGAAGATCATAGAGTGTGTAGGAACAGAGCTTGTAAACTGCATCATGTACCTGAATGTGTTAAGAGTGTGCAAAGCACCATTGGAATGTCTGAAATGGGGTTAAAATCAGTTTTGCTGATTACTGTTCCCAAAATCCACTAACTAACTTGTGGTTGTACTTAATAGGTTTTATTTTAATAATAATAATAATAATAATAATAATAATAATAATAATAATAATAATTTTTACCCCACCCATCTGTTGAGTAATTGGGGCGGCTTACAAGAATTAAAATCCATACAAATCTAAAATAAACATCCCCCACCCCTCCCCCATTAAAACAGTTTTAAACTACAAATCCATTAAAACAAAACACCTTAACATAACATATCAAAAAGACAATAAAATAACAATACAATGAAAATTAAAAAACAACAACCAACCAACAACAAACAATGGGAGAGCCAAAAACTAGGATGGTAAAAACACGCGGAGTCCTGTTTTTTTAAAAAATAACATTACCAAGCTCAGAATTTGAAAAACCTTTATAATTTTTTTTTAAAATATTTTCCTATAAGTCCTTTCAGCTTTCCTCAAGAATTCCTTAGCTGATTTGTCTGAAGAGGAACCCTCTTAATTTGTTTTAAAGTTTCACTGAGAGTTTTAGTGGCAAATCATGTTGAGTTTCATTACTTCATTGAGTAAAACTGACACAGTTTTATTATGTTACACTGGATTGTGAATGTGACTCATAATTAATTGTCATAACACATAGTGAATTGTGTCCCAGAAAGATTGCCAGACTGGTCCTGGATATAAATCTTTTTTGAATTATCTCTTCTTGAAAAAAATAAAATATATACATTTAAGACTCATAGGGTATTTCTTACGGCAGTGATTTATTTTTCTGTTACTTGCATTACCAAAGTTGCTGTTTGCTGACTGATGCTAATTGAATGAATTTAGGGCCTCTTGGTGCAGACACGTAAGAAATCACCTTAGCTATAACAAAAACATGACAAAGACTCACAGAAATGTTGTGGAACTTTTATTTACAAATAGGTTAAAAGTGTAAAATAATTAGAATAAACTTCTCCACATTTTTAAAAATGAAACTATGTAGGCAGATTAAAGAACTCTGGCTATGAAGTCTTGTGTAATGACATCCATAACTTTCAAAGCTTCTTATAACAATTCAATTTCATTTTCATTTCTTCCAGGTTTATTTCCTGCCATTCTCAATCTTGCTAGCAACGCTCACATCAGCACCAATGCTACCTGTGGTGAAAAGGGCCCAGAGATGTTTTGTAAACTTGTGGAGCATGTTCCAGGCCGGCCTCTACGCAATGCACAGTGTCGAATATGCGACCACAATAGTTCAAATCCCAAAGGCAGGTTGACTGTATTATACTGTTTCTGGCAGTATCATGAGACACTGCCTATATAGTGTTGACTGTATTTTGTGTTACGCTTGTTAAGGCATGCAGCTGCTTTGGTTATGTGAAGGATGCAGTTTAGGCCTAGATCAGGGGTAGGCAACCTTTCCCCTTTAAGGGCCGAAGGACTTCAGCTCCCAGAATCCCAGGAGCTATTGGCCAACATGGGACTATTGGCCAACATGGCTGAGGCTTCTGGGAGCTGAAGTCCCTTGGCCCTTAAAGGGGAAAGGTTGCTTACCCCTGCCCTAGGTAGTCCCACTGTGATCACTAGAGTCTTAAAATCTGGTCTGTCTCCAAACATATTCTTTAGAGTAGAACTGTTTAAATCAGTGGGATTTCAGACATTGGATTTTGGTCCTATTATGCATGGTTTTGTCTGAACTGGGCATAGGAACAATTGTATTTTTCCCTCAGTCTTCTGAATAAAACTCCATAATATTTTTAGATTTTCCATGAGATCCCCACCCCATATTTTTAGGATACATGCATCTTATTAGTAAGACAAGAATCTATTCAGGAAGGACTTTCTGATGGTAAGAGCTGTTTGACAGTGGTATATACTACCTTGGAATGTATTGGAGTCTCCTTCCCTGGAGGTTTTTAAATAGAAGCTTGATGATCATCTGTTGGGAGTGCTTTGACTTGTCTTCCTTTATGGCAGGGTGTTGGACTGTATGACCCTTGTGGTCTCTTCCAGCTCTGTGATTTTAGTCTGAATGTAGCAAGTTAAAGGAAACCAGTTGGAAAATCTGACCTTAATTTTTGTTTTTTTAGAACAACATCCTATCTCAAATGCTATAGATGGTACTAATAACTGGTGGCAAAGTCCCAGTATTCAGAATGGAAGAGAATATCATTGGGTAACCATCACTCTGGATCTAAGACAGGTAAATATTAACAGCTACATAAAAGTATGGAGCTTTAGTGTATAACAGGATCAAAGTATTTCTAATACTTTGCAGTTGAGTGCAATGGGAAGACATAAAGAGTTTCCTCGGTGAACAGTGGAGGTTTGTTGATTAAACTCCAACATGACTATTTTTCTCTCTATGATGTCTGTTTATTAATGTAGAATGGGGTTACCAAAAATGTTCATAAAATATTTGAATTATTCTAAGATTTGCTTAGGCTTGAATGGATTCACCCAATAATATCGACAAAACTGCATAGCCTACAAGTTAAATTCTCATTCTTCCATATCTTTGAGCAATATCCAATCATTTCCTTCTGTTGATGTAAACAGTGTTGCCCTTGTGAGCGTGAAATCATGGCCTCTGTGCAAAGGAAGAATCCTATACTTTCTCATTTCTAGCCAGTGTAGTAATGTTTGCTCAGTTGGAGCAAAACAGCAGAACTCCAGATGTACACTGTGTTCCACTGATATCATGAGATGGAAGATGGTAGATAGAGATGAGAGCTTTAAATGTATATATACAATAATGTCAGTACTACAAAATATACAGTGGCAAATTTAATTTTATCATGTTTTTTTAGAAGTCACAAGCACAGTAGTTAGCTATATTCCAGCAACATAGACATTGGCTTTGGTTAGCTTGTTTCCAGTATGTTTCCATTGCTGCCAAACATTAGATTCTAAAAGCTTGGAAAACCAAGTCCCACCTGCCCAGCAGAAGTCTAAACTGAGTAACATAAATGCTATGCCACATTTCTAAGTTAAGTTTCTAAGTTTAAGATTGTTTACAAAAGTATACAAACTTTTGAAACGATTGTTAGAATGCTTTGATGAAATTCCTCATTGATGGTATATCTGCTCAGTGATTTTAATGTCAGATGGTACGAGACAGTCAGTTTAACTGTCTCGTACTCTTTTCTAGTTCCATTGTCCTTTTAAGAATATGCATTAGTTTTGCCACTAATACTGTAGCTGTAGGATGATGAGATGGATTAATGGCATGCTGATTTACATATTGTATAGCAAGGTGGGAATTATGTGACCCTCCAGATGCTGTTGGTTTGTAACTGGTGGCAGTGCTGGTCAATTAACCAGTGGTAAGGAAAGCTGAGAGTTACAGCTCAACAACATCTGGAGGGCCACATGATTTCCATCTCTAGAGATGTAAAATTTTGAGAGAGAAGCTAGGCAAACTTGGGGTTGCAGACTGCCAGAAATAGTGCAAATTGAGTCCACTTTTAGGGTTAGGGTTAGTGCTAGGGAATCATGGGAATTGGTTTTTTTCTGAGACATTGAGCCTTCTGTGTCAGAGAGATCTGGTGCCACAATAAACTACAGTTCCCATGATTCCATAACCCTAACCCTAACCCTAAAAGTGGACTCAATTTGCACTATTTCTAGCAGTCTGCAACCCCCCTTGGTTGGAGTCAGCCAGTTAGTTCCTGCATCACTGCTCTGTGATGAAGGGGCGGGGGGGGCTATGTGATAGAAAGGATACAAAACTGAGGCTTGTCTCTGTCAGAAGGCAGATAGAGGAAGATAGCCTGGATATAGGTAAAAGATTGTGTAGAGATAGGGGACAGATGGCATAGAGAGAGGGAAAAACTAGCTAGGGGGAAAACTGAATGGATGTTTTGGGGAACTGTGAATGATTATGTAGTTCATGGGTAAATGTGTGATCTAATGGTATTAATAAACTTTGACTGGTTTATTATTTTTTACAACTGTGTCTGGTTGTTCCTGTTAAGTTTTGGCAGAGAGCCTGGGCAGACTTATTACAATGAAGCCACTGAACAACACATCTGCTAGTCCGTATAGGGATCACCTTGAGGCCTAACTACCAGGGGCAAGAGTAATAGGAGCCAAGGAATGGAACTATTTGCCAGCCTGGAGAGGAGATCTGTCACAAAACCCATGGGGAAGTTCTTTTTTTTTCCAGGGAAAATATGTAAACAGGAATTCCCAGTAGTTATGGTAGACACTAAGGGCCTCTGCAGGTGGGTGGCTCTGGGATGCCCTGGGAAGTGTCGGATCAGGGCCACAGCAATCCCTTGCTGTGGCGCCAATCCTCCCTTTTGCTGCCCTGAAAAGAGCGGCAAAATACTGCTTCTTTTAGGAGCGGCAAAAGGCCGCTCTAAGAGCTGGTGCACGGCTCTTCAGCGCCCTTTTTGGCGCAGCGTGTTTGAACGCTGTGCTGGGAGGGCATCCTGATGCTGTGCACCATGCATAATGGTGTACGGCATCAGTATGGCGTTGGAGCGGCCGGCTTGCGGCTGCTCCGCCCCAACTCTACCTTCAGGCCAGCCCTTTGGGCTGGTCTGCAGAGGCCCTAAGTTCATCTTACAATCTCGTAAGTGCTGGACATGATGCCAACCACCTTTTTTTGTTAATTGACTTCAAGTTGATTTTGACTTATGGCAACCCTATGAATGAGAGGCCTCCAAGTTGCCCTATCATTAATAGCACTGCTCAGGTCTTACAGACTCAAGGCTGTGGCTTCCCTGGTTGAATCTATCCATCTGGAATGTACTCTTCCTCTTTTCCTGCTGCCTTCCACCTTACCAAGAATTATTGTTTTTTTAGTGAGTCATCTTCTCATGATGTGGTCAAAGTACACTTACCTCAATTTAATCATCTTGGCTCTAGGGAGAAATCAGGCCTGATTTGCTCTAGGACCATTTATTTGTCTTTCTGGTAGGATCTAGACAACTCTTCATAGCACCATATCTCAAAATGAGTTGATTTTCTTCCTATCAGCTTTCTTCATGGTCCAGCTATCACAATCATACACAGTAACAGGAAATACGATCCTAACTTTAGTATTCGGTGATATATCTTTACATTTCATGGTCTTATCTAGTTTTTTCATAGCTGCCCTTCAAAGTCCTAGTCTTCTTCTCATTTCTTTACTGCAGTCTTCACTCTGATTAATGATTGTGCCAAGAAAAATCTTGAACTATTTTAATGTTTTCTACTTTAAATAACTTTAAAGTTATTTTTCATTGTCTACTTTATGTAAATAACTTATGAAAAAAAATCTATGGTCATTATTTTTGTTTTCTTAATGTTCAGCTGTAAACCTGTCTTTTCACTTCCTTTCTTGACTTTTTTGAATAACCATTCCAAGTCTTTGCTATTTCTGCTACTAGTATGGTGTCATCTCCATATCTTCTCCATATCTTAAATTGTTGATATTCTTTCTTCCAGTTTTCAAATCTCCATCTTCCAAATTTAATCTTGCTTTGTGTATGATTCACCATACAAGTTAAACAAATGGGGTGATAAAATGCAGCCTTCCCAATTGGAAACCATTCTGTTTCTCTGTATTCTGTCCTAACAGTAGGCACTTGCCTTGAGTACAGGTTATGCCTCAGGACAATAGAATGTTGTGGCATAGGGATTTCTTTTTAAGAGCAATCCATAGCATATGCTAATATTTGCCTAACAGATTTTAACATACTGAAATGGGTGCAAATGTTAAGGGATTATTTTAATTATGTTTATTTTCATTGATACCAATGAAATCCCAATGGTTAAGTCTTCATATTGTATATTTTTCATTAAACCAGTCAGAGATATAATTTAGCAGTGCCAGAAATTTCATTTAATACAGGTTGAGAATCACATATGTGGAATTCCAAAATTGAAATGCTCCAAAATCTAAAAGTGTTCACATGCGTGGCTGAGACAGTGGCACCTTTGCTTTCTGATAGTTCAGTGTACACAAACTTTGTTCTTTGCACAAAATTATGTAACATATTGTGTATAAAAATTATCTTCTGGCTATGTGCAAAGGGTGTATGTGACACATATATGAATTTCATGTATAGACTTGGATCCCATCTTCAACATATCTCATTATATTAATGCAAGTATTCCAGAATTCAAAAAAATCCAAAATCCAAAACACTTCTGGTCTCAAGCATTTCAGATAAGGAAGACTCAATCTGTGTGTTATATCTAATCTAATATATGCCAAATAAGGAATGAGGGTTTATTTATTTAGCTCATCTTATTTAAATCATGGAAGTATCTTTGTTCTCAAACTCACAGTTGTATTCAGTCCAGATGTGCAGGCATGCTGTAATGGTGCCATGAATGTGTCGCCTGAAGATAATTTTCCACATAACCTTTCATTATTGGATCCTTTTTGACATAATGTCAAATAATATGCCTGAGAGAGCAGATTAAATGAAAGGATGATACAATGAGGAGGAAGAGTATTTATGGACCAGAGTGAAGGATTTTTATCCCTTGATACTTTATTTAGTTCTTTACATACCTTTGAAGAGAGAACAACTATTACCTCTACTCCTCAAAGCTAGATTAGATGAGACATCAAGTTATTTTATGTGGCCTTGCAAATTGTCTTTCTCACAAAATAGGTGGGGGTCCCCCAAGGAGTGGAACAATTGCAAGGGAGAGGAAGAATGTTTTAAGCCTTGGTTGCTCCTGGCTTCTGATTGAAACCAGACCTGTTGTGCTGCTATTTACACTAGTACCAGTGGTCTTACTGTAAACATCAGAAATGGAAGAAGAGGTTGGAGGTGCAGATTCTAGGCAGGACTGTGGTGGGGGCCAAAGATAAATACCTGCTTTTATCCTGCCGTCATGCAGTGCTCCCAAAATAGTTGGGGTCCCTTCCCTTCATTTTTTGTTGTTAAAGTACATTCAGAAACAACCAATATATTTTTATTCACATTTGAATTGTTGTTTAGAGATTATGTCAGGAGTCAATTCAGAGCCATGTTTTTGTACTTCTTTCCATCATGTCCCTTTTCTTTAATTAGCTCAGTATGTTAATTCCAACAGAGATAGAATTAAGAAAGAGAAGCAAGCCTCTTTCCTCAGATTCATGTCCTTTTACTTAAACACCATATCTTGATTTCCATTAATTATATAAATCAGTGCAATATACATTAAGACTAGAGTGATATCTTGTTTAGTCATGAACCAGATCCAAACCTGCTTGGTTCAGCAAATTACTATCAATTAATCAGTCAATTTTATTTATGGTCTTTGACCAAAGTATCTCAAAAAAATATTAGTATTAACCAGTAAAAACAAACGTACAAATATGCCAGTACATCTAAAATACAAATTTGGATATAGACAGACAGCACCCACACACCAAGATTTAGGGACCTATCTTCTAGCATTCCATTTTCAGCATTGAACAATAAGTCTGGTCCTGGATAATTTGTTTGCATGTAGCAATGACAGCTGCACAGAATCGAGCAATGATCTTGGTTATTTGAGAGTCTACATCCTCAAGCAGTAATGTCAAGTAATGATCAGCTGGTCTTCCTGGGAATTTTTGTAAAATTGGTTAAATTAAAGAGGAGCACACACCTTGGTAGCATGGGAAGTACAATATGTTATGCAGAAGTGATTCAACTGAAGTATCAGAACATAAACATGTCCAGTTCTCATAAGGGAGCTTCTTATATTTTCCTTCCAAAACAGCAGAGGACAAGGACATTAAAACAGGCTGCAGTGAAGGCTGCCCTAAATTTGGATGCTGTTAGCTTGGCCAAATAGGTTCGCCTAGCAAAAGCCACTTCCAGACTTCCTAATACTGGGATATTCCTAATTTTAACCCTGTGGTTCTGTAATTCTGTATCCCAGATATACTGTCTAAAAGCTGATTTTGCCCTTTCATAACCCATTTGTACTAGAGTTATCTGAGAGAATCCACACATACACAAGATGCTGTTTATCATCAATTTCTTGGAGGAGGAGTAATTGTCTGATAAAAACCAGTGGAGCCAACCTATGTGGAATAAACAAAAGTCTAAGGGGGGTTGCAGACTGCCAGAAATAGTGCAAATTCAGTCCACTTTTAGGGTTAGGGTTAGTGCTAGGGAATCATGGGAACTGTATTTTATTGTAGCACCAGAGCTCTCTGACAGAGAAGACTCAATGTCTGAGAAAAAAACCAATTCCCATGATTCCCTGGCACTAACCCTAACCCTAAAAGTGGACTCAATTTGCACTATTTCTGGCAGTCTGCAACCCCCCTAAGCCAGAAGTTAATTATCAGCATCTAACTTCATGCTTTGATGGTGATCAGGCTCGCCTCAAGGCACATTGCTGCATTTAACACACAACATGGCACTGAAAATATACTTCTCAGACATTTTGTCTGCAATATCTCAAACTTATCAAAGTATATGAAATTTGTTTAAGTAACGCATTCGTTAAGAGGTTGTTATGTTCATGTAGGATGTATGGAGTAATGAATGTTAGATTAGGGGAGGGGGAGAAAAAAGTTGTATATATGTAAGTATGAATGGAATGTATTTGTATTTGTACTTGTGTTTGATTACTTTATATAATAAAGTAATAAAAATTTTTAAAAAATAAAAAAAATAATTTAGAGTTAGGGCTTCATTATGGCAGCATATAGCTAATTGTCTCAGTAGTCTTCTCATGCTAATTTCAGTGTAAGATAATGAAACAGCATCATCTGCGTATAGCAGATTGAGGCGAATGGAAAGACTTTCCTTTTAAGAATCCAATTACAGAGTTAATGTACAGGTTAAATAAATATTTATTTAAATCAAGGCCTATTTTGATCATCTAAAGATATATTCTTGATTTGGAAATATAGAAGTCAGTGCTTCCAAATCAGCACTAATCCAGTTTATATATGAATAATGGACAACTCTCAGAGAAGTCTAGCATTAAAAATAAATGGAGGTTGCATGCCAGTAGTGCTGTGTGAACTGCACTCTTGTCTTGGTAGCTGAAGGTTTTTTCCTGACAAAATACTCTTTGTAACTTCAAAAAAAGCTGGTTCAATTACTTATTTGTAATTGTTGAGCTAAAACAGTTGGAACATCAACTCTCAATGTTCAGTTCTAGTTATACTGGGTGATTAAAAAAGAATGGGGCAAAAGTAAAGCTGTTTTTATTCAGTTATGCACCATTTTTTGAATCATTCTGTATTAATCATAAAAAACTAATCAAGATTGCATAAAATACAGAAAAGGGCCCTCATAGGCCTTGCTATAATGCTAGAATTACTGTATATGCTCATGTATAAGTCCAGAAATATTAGTCAAAAATTCACCCAAAAAACGGTATCGACTTATCCATGGGTCATTGTAAATTCTGTAATTTAACTGTTATTTAAAAAGGAACCATCCTTTGATGAAAGGCATGTGTGTAATCTGTCCTGAAAGCACTGACCGTCCTCTACTCTCTCATTCATACAGCCTTTAGTGTGAACATAGTTATGCCTGCTGGAATTTTGTAACTTATTTGGCATTGTTTTCCTTTGCTTCATCCTTTAGATCAGGAGTAGGCAGCCTTTCCCCTTTAAGGGCCGAGGGACTTCAGTTCCCAGAAGCCTCAGCCATGTTGGCCAATAGTCCCATGTTGGCCAATAGCTCCTGGGATTCTGGGAGCTGAAGTCCCTCGGCCCTTAAAGGGGAAAGGTTGCCTACCCCTGCTTTAGATCTTTTGTTACATGGACTTATCCATTGGTCATATCAAAATCCACAATTTTGGCCTAAAAACCTTCTCTTGATTTATACAAGAGGCTGACTTATAGTCGAGTATATACGGTACATTATATTGGTGGGGTGGGTGGATTCAGACTGATCCCATAATATTCTTACAAGAGAGGCACTGAAAGCAATGTTTCTTGAAACAGCATCACACAGGAACATCTACCAAGTTGCTGTTGCATAGAGCAAGTGGTAGATCTGGATTACTGTAGCAATACAAGGGTATTAGCTTGTCTGACCAACTCTAGCACCTTCATTTTACTTCAGTGCAAAGGACCAGCAGTGTGTCTCCTCTAAATTAATACTTTTACAATATGATATTATTTGTGATTTCTTCTGGTAACACTCTAATTGCAATAATGCTCACAATTTGTATATGGGTTTCAAATATTTTAACAGTGTATCATTCTTTTAAATACATATGAATAACTTTTTTGATACAGACATGTTGCAGCTAGAAATGACTGCCGGGACTCATAAAATATTTGTTAGAACAGGTATTTCTAGTAATTATATTTCCTCAAGTACTTTGAAATAATAGCAATGTCCTTTCCTGAGATGAAGCAGAGCATTTCTTGCCCTCAGTGCATATTTTGATCTAAATCTTTATAATTTAAGTTGCTTTTTTTAAATAAGTGAAGAATTTATTGCAGACTGCCGAAGGAGAAATGTTAGCATGATTTCTAAAGGCTATGAAAGCAGTAGTATATTATTTTGGATTTCTTTAGTATGTAATACTCTTTATTCATTTATGTGTATCAATAAATTTTGCATTTACATGGTACCACACTTTAATCACTATCTGTTGATTATCTATATGTGCAATATTTTCATTGTACATATGGTTCTTAAATACTTTCCATGCTAGTGAACGTAAAGTCTGAAATTGATGAGTGTCTGAGCTTTGTAAACTCATAAAAAACAACAGAAAGAAGTTGAAATATAATTTCAAAACAAAACAATAGGCCTTGGAAGTGTTCAAAATATGTTTCCATTGTAACAGAGTTGTGAGATCTTAACAACTTTGAGAAATACCTTTGGATGTTCTTAGATACTTGAAAGCTATTTTTGGCCATGAATTAAATATATATATTATAGTCTGGCTCCAAATGTTGCCTTTTTCATTATATTTGTTTTAGGTCTTTCAAGTTGCATATATAATCATCAAAGCTGCCAATGCTCCCCGACCTGGAAATTGGATTTTGGAACGTTCTGTGGATGGCACTGAATTCAGGCCCTGGCAGTACTATGCAATTAGTGACACAGAGTGCTTAACCAGATATAATGTAACACCAAGACTTGGGCCTCCTACATACAAGAGAGATGATGAAGTGATCTGCACTTCCTACTATTCTAGGCTAGTGCCTCTTGAACATGGAGAGGTAGGTTTTGCTTTGGTTCCTGTATCTTTTACCTATATGCAGGGTGGTGATATAATTACTGTGACATGCAAAAATATAACAGTTGGCCAAATTCACTTCAGTTTGGCTTTTATTCAGAATTAGAAACAATTGTAACATGTTTTATTTCCAACCTTTGAGGATGGTGGGACAGAGAGAACAGCCTCCCCAGCAGATCTTAAAGCATGGGGAATGGCAAACTCTCTCTGAAGAAATTTGCTAAGAAACCCCCGTGATAGATTTGCCTTAGGGATGGCATAAGTCAGACTTGAAGGCACACAACAACAATATCAGATTCTAAAGGAGAATATGGTCCTTAAGATAACCTGGACCTAAGATATAGGACAAAACCAGCACTTTGAATTGTGCCTGGAAATGGACTAACAGCAAGTGGAGCAGTTGCAGCAGGGAGGTTGTGTGTAGCCAAGCCCCAGTTAACATTGTGATTCCAGCTCTTTGGACCAGCTGAAGTTTCTGAACACTCCTCAAAGGCAGCCTCTATGGTGCATGTAGTCTAACTGGGATGTAACCAGTGTCACCGTGACCAGATCTGATATCTCAGGTAATGGGTGCAGCTAGTGCAAAAATGCACTCCTAGCCACCACTGAAACACAAGCTTCCAGGCTCAGAGTTGAATCCAGCACACCTAGACTGCAGACATGACTCTTAAGGAGGAGTATAACCCTATCCAGCATACGTTGAATCCATGTTCCCTGATCTTCCTTTTGCCTGACTGGGAGCACATCTGTCTTGCCCAGATTAAGTTTCTATTTGTTCACCCTCATCCAGTTCACCCTCATCCATTACTGATGTCAGGCACTGGTTTAGGACCAAAAGCAAAGCAACTTCATTTATATACCGCTTCATACCGCGCTATGCAGTGTCTAAGCAGTTTACAACTATAAGCTCATTGCCCCCCAACAGTTGGCTACTCATTTTAGTAACCTCGGAAGGATGCAGGCCTGAGTCAAGCCTGAGCCCTGGCTAGTATTGAACTCGCAAACTTGTGGTTTATGAGCGAGTGGCTGCAGTACAGACTTGATACATGCAGCTGGTGGTCATGCAAGGGACATGGACAAC
>CM034706.1:67980669-68003971 GCA_020142125.1 Phrynosoma platyrhinos | reverse complement strand
GGTCAGGCCCCACCTGGAATACTGTGTCCAATTCAAAAAGGATGTTGAGAAACTGGAGTGTGTCCAAAGTAGGGTGACTAAAAAGGTGAAGGGTCTGGAAACCATGCCCCATGAGGAACAACTTAGGGAACTGAGTATGTTTAGCCTGGAGAAGAGACGGTTAAGAGGTGATAAGATAGCCCTGTTTAAATACTTGAAGGGATGTCATATTGAGGATGGAGCAAGCTTGTTTTCTGCTGCTCCAGAGAACTTGACTCGGAACAATGGATGCAAGCTACAGGAAAAGAGATTTCACCTCAACATTAGGAGGAATATCTTGACAGTAAGAGCTGTTCAACAATGGAACACACTCCTTCGGAGAGTGGTGGAGTCTCCTTCTTTGGAGCTCTTTAAATAGAGGCTGGATGGCCATCTGTTGGATATGCTTTGATTGAGAGTTCCTGCATGGCAGGGGGATTGGACTGGATGGCCCTTATGATCCCTTCCAACTTTATGTTTCTAGAAATCGTAATGTTACACATTGTCTTATGATGATATTTCACGCAAAATGAGTATCAGAAGCTTCCCTTGTATGTTTCATAGGCTTGTGAACATAACACTACAGGTAATTCTTGTGATGAGTGCCTGCCTGGGTTCTATGGATCACCCACCAAGGGCACTGTGGAGGATTGCCAGCCATGCGCCTGTCCACTGAGAACTCCTACAAACAAGTAAGCTGCTAATTGGAAATCTCACATATTACATTTCCAGTACCCTCAAACAAGTAGGGGCCAAGAAAAAACAGGAGAGAAGACAGAGAAAAATCAATCTGATGGGAAGATGTAAAAACATGACAAACATTCCTTCTGAAAAGATAGCGCTTGTTTGGCCATGATAAGCAGTTGGAAATTTTCCAGTATTTTTCTGAATACAGTTGTAGCCCTTAGGGCTTTTCTTCAAAAGACAGTCTCAAACTGCTAATATTAGAAAATCTTCTAGTGTTACAGTGTTTATGTGAATAAAATCAATTCAGGCTCAGTCTTGTCCAGCTGCACGATAATGCTAGCATCCAACAGCCTGTTCTAAGCATGCTGAAGGGCTTGGGCATGCCCTTTTGGTTTCTTCTAAAAGTTTATCTCCCTTCACACATGGCATCTTTCTAAAGTTCAAAACACTGCTTGTGTTGCAGCACAATGGAGTGATTGTTAAAGAAAATTATCTGGTATCTTTCTCTGGGTAAATAGTAAATGCATTTTCCCCTTGGGCCATTGACAATTACACTGTAATAGTTATTTTTTAATAATTAAATCAGTTAGTGGAATACATTCATGCCATGTGTATGTATGGATGAAATGTAGCAAATGGATAGGCCACCCTGATCCTTCTGTTCTTAGGGAGATGGGTGCGCTCTTTATTGTACCACAAGCTAGTAAATCTCATGTGGCTGTGGTGTAGAGGAAGGGCTTTTCTGTTGTGCTCTCAGAATGGCTCTCCATTAAAATGAGGTAGGGTCCCACTGTTAGGTGTATCCATCTTTTTATCTAGGCATTAACAATTGTTTCTACTATCTCTTGCCTCTGATTTTTTTAAAAATGGTTTTCTGGATTTCCCTTTTTATTTTTTTAAAAAAACATTTTATCCTTTTGATTAGTCTTTCATTGTAACTTTTTAAAAACTGAACCATTTTGGGATTTTAAAAATGAAATGTGACCTATGAAAGTTGGAAATAAAGAGATAAGCATATGCTGTTTAAACTATGTATATTATAGTTCTTAAAGAATATTTTCAATGTGGCCTTTTAAGCTTTTTTTTGGCTATTAAAGTCTTTAAAAAGTTTCCCATTGTTTACTGCTGGTTTTATATTTTTCTGCTTGTTGATGTTTCATTTTCATTTGTTGGGCACTGTCTTAGTATTTTTTGTTGTTGTTGTTGAGACAGAATAAACAAAGATGTAAAATAGCTAATAAAATACTGTGATCATTTATAGTTTCAGTCCTACCTGTCACTTGGACAGTAGTGGTGAAGTTATCTGTGATAAATGTTCTCCTGGATATGCAGGATCCAAGTGTGAAAGGTATGAAGCTACAATAATGAAAATAACTACAAAGTTGCTTGTCCTTTGGTCTGATATCTGCCACTTCTCTATTTTAGTATTTACTGTCAAAATTTGCATTACTTTGGTCAGTGACAGAATTCTTTATCATAAATGAGAAAAGCTGAATTAGAAATCTGCTTTGGTGAAAACACTTCTCTCTCCTGGTGATTTGGAGGGAGAGGTAGTGAGCAGTGTTCTTGCATTCTATACTTTGTGAAGTCTCATAGCAGAATCTAGGAAACATAACTAAATTTAGAGACACAGCCATGTTAGTATGCCAAGGAATCTTGTAGAACCTTTGAAAGAAGTTGTAGCATAAGCTTTTATAGACTTGGTCTGCTTCATCAGATGCCTGGTGCATCTGAGGAAGTGACAAAGTCTACGAAAACGTGTGCTACAATATCTTTTGCACAGTTAGTCTCAAAGGTGCTGCAATTTAGTTGACTATAGTTCATGATTCTTGATTAATGGGGTTCATAAATCCTAGGAACAAATATAGTTGACCCTCTCTATCCTGGATTCTTTATCCATAGATTCAACCATGGATTTTCAAAGCACTGGCTTGGAAATGTTTTAAATATATCTAAATTCCAAAAAGCAAAGCTTGATTTTGCCATCTTATATAAGAGACATCTTTTTACTATCCCATTGTATATAATGGGACTTGAGCATCCATGGATTTTGGTATCCACTGGGGGTCCTGGAACCAAAGCCCAAGGGATATCAAGGGCCTACTGTACACCTTCTTTTTAGAAGCAACTGCCAAACTGAAAGAGAGAATGTATTCATGTATGTCTTCTTCTTACTACAGCTTTCCATGCCCCTGAAAGTTGCCCTAGAGGGTGCTGTATTTTTATCATTATTTTATCTTTTAACTAACTATCTTTTAAACTATTTTAAATCAAAGTTTGTAATACAGTTGTTTATTTAATTGCTTTTTAACTTTTATATTATCTACTATTTTAACTGTTTTTTAAAAACTTATATTGTGAACCACATTGTGTCACATACAGGGAGAAAGGTGGGATAAATAAATAATGTGGAATTCTACTTGGATGTAATTTGATCCAATTTCCAATATGTTGTACAGATGTGCAAATGGGTATTATGGTGATCCTTTGGTCCCAGAACAATCTTGTACACCTTGTGACTGTAATGGTAATGTAGATATGATGGAAGATGGCTATTGCAACTCACTCACAGGAGAGTGCCTAAAGTGTACTGGCAATACTGTAGGACATCACTGTGAAAGGTGCGCTGATGGTTATTATGGGGATGCAGTGATCAACAAAGACTGCCGTGGTGAGTTGGCTTTGTTTAATTAACCTATGTAGGATTCATAGGTCTGACAGAGGGGCGGGGTATAAATAAAAATTATTATTATTATTATTATTATTATTATTATTATTATTATTATTATTAATGTATATAAAGGAGACTTATTTACTGCTGAATGTATTTTACTAAAAAAATTACATTAGGATACAGAACATGGATCAATAAATACAATTAATAGATTGGTACCCTAATACTAAAAAGTATAGTGACATGTTTGTGGCAGTGTTTTGGAGAAATCTTTGGGCTGAAGTCTTAGGCTCAGACCTCATCCTATTTTAGAGTTTTAAGTTGTGGAAAGGATTGTCAACACAGTCAAACTTGTTTCTGATAATCAGGCAGGAATATTAATAGTGGAGTTCTCTTATGCTGTTTAAGAAGTATACTGATTAGAGAGTTGGACTGAGTCTTAAGTGATTTAGGTTCGGGTCTTTGCCAAGGACCAAAACAGATGGGCTGAATAGGTGGCTTCCGGCCACATCAGGGGCATAACGTTTAGACAATGCACACCCCTGACGTAGCTGTAAGCTGCTCTGAGGCCACCTAAGGTGGCCTGAAGCCGCAGGCAACAGGAGTGGCAAAATGCTGTTCTTGCTGGCAGCTCATTTGGGTCTGGTCGCCACAGTTCACTATCCTTGGAAGTGTTTAGGTAGAGCTCATAGACTGTTTTGAGTTCTGGTATGTAGCTTTTACTTTTTTTTTTAAAGCCTGAAGATAATAATTTAAACTATTGATGGCAGGTGAGTAGAAACATGGAGAATAAAATCTTAGCTTTTATTCAGAGAAAACATTATTTACAATAGCTCCATGTCACAGTTGGTAAAGTTTTGTTTTTTTATTTCTGTCTTTTTGCACATAAGCTTGCGAGTGCAATATGAACGGCTCTATTTCCAGCATCTGCCATCATGAGACTGGTCTATGTCAATGCAAAATGAATGTGGTGGGACAAAGATGTGATAAGTGTTTGGTAAGAAATAATAACCCTGATATCCATGTGCATGATTTTACTGTTGCAGTTCACTTATATACTATTTTTGTGCAATTGACTGTATCCATAGTGTCTCAGAAATACTTGTCCTTTGCAGGGGGAGGGGGACAGGGGAAGACAAGAACATAATTTCTTACAAACCATGTCAACAAATCCAAAGAAGACAGAAATCAACAATTTATTCAACATAACATAAATTCATTACTATAGTGGAGGGTGGGAGAGATTTCAAATGAAGAAAATGTAAGGCAAATGCAATATCAGAATTAATGGGATAAAAGAGGGTAAGTGAACCCAAACCTCAATGCTATTACTATACTTGCACTTCAGAACTCCACAGCAACTTGGCTTAAAAACATACATTTCAGGACTTTCAGGAATAGGGTTTTCTTACCAGGCTAGATGGGGCAGAACTGGTTGTTTACTCCAAAGATGACTACCATCATCAAGAGGAAAAAATGCTGGAATGGTAAGAAATCCTTGAGAAAGCATTTCTCAAGCATTTTTCAAGGATGGCAAGTCATCTTTTCAAGCCTCCCAGAAGTCCCAGGGATTAGTATTTGGCTTGCTGCACTCATTTGGTAACATATTTTTATTAACAGTAGCTATGCATAATAATAGAAATGAAGAAGAAAAAATGCAAGTGAAATTTTAGGTTTTCAGCCTCTAGCATTTAACAGTATTGTCCAGAAATAATCTGGATGTTGGAATACTTCCAACCTTTGATAGATACTAATAGAACTTTTAACTTCTAACATCAGAGTGTTTTTCTTTCCTGAATATTCTCTCAAATTTCTGAGAGACTCTGTAGCAATCAACGATTCCGTGTGCTGGGAAAAATTATGGAATGAATCCCTTTTCCCAGTAGGCTGCCAAAGAGAGCTGTGCCATGTTTATGAAAGCCAAGCAGCAGGAGTGGATTGCATACAGTGAAGAAATAAAAAACAAGAGCAATGACCTATTTTTGTTTCAGTGAACTCTGAAGTACAGCTGAAATGCTTTTCTTTTCTGTCTAACAGTTTGGATATTATGGCTTAAGTACGGGACTTGGCTGCCTTCCCTGCAATTGCAGTAAAGCTGGCTCAGTTGCCGAGGATTGTGATGATGAAGGACAGTGTCGCTGTGTGCCAGGAGTGGCTGGGGAGAAGTGTGATCGTTGTGCTCATGGTTTTTATGCATTCCAGGATGGTGGTTGCACACGTAAGATATAGCCCATAATCTGGTCATGGCAACTTCTTAAATGGCATGGATTTTCTTTCAAAAAGTACTTTATGTTACACCACAGGAAAGGTCAGCTGGGGGGTTGTTTAGCATATATTTTCAAAGCTGGGTCAGCCAAGCAGTATCAAAGCATTTCTGATGGACTTTTGTTTGCAATGGGAATCCAATTAATTTCACTGTTTGAATAAAGACTTAGGCTGATGGAAATGGTTCCTGTGCTAGTTTTGTCTTTTGCCATTTGGGATAAGGACTGTTTAGATATTATTTGTTTAAGGCATTCATCTATCCCTTCCCAATCCACTGGGCCCTGAGACCATGCACAATGGATAAAAACACTTAAAACATTAAAATAAATAACTAAAAACCATCTTAGGGCTGATGCAGATGGCCCATTTGGGGCGGCAGAGTGCCACCCCAGGGAGTGGCAAACCGGGGCTGTGGGAACCCCATGCCGCGGCCCCAATCCTTCCTTTTGCTGCCCGTAAAAGAGCGGCAAAATGCTGCTCCTTTTAGGGGCAGCAAAAGGCCACCCTAAGAGCCAGTGCCACGGCTCTTCTGTGCCCTTTCAGCGCAGCATGTCTGTATGCTGTGCCCGAAGGGCATCCTGAAGCTGCACACCATGAGTATGACCACGTGGTGTCAGGACAGCATCAGGGTGGGGCCGGCATGCGGCTGCCCTGCCTCAACTCTACCCCCAGGCCGGCCCTTTGGGCTGGTCTGCAATGGCCCTAAAAACACTTTAAACCTCTCTTTAAAAACAGTTCTAAAAACAGACCAAAAAACTGTCACAGTGAACACCTTTCATTTTGAAGATCCAAAGGCCAAGAAAATAGCACAGTTTTCACTGCCTACTGGAAATTCATGAGGGATGGAGCCAGTGCAACATTCCTTGGGAGAGAGTTTCACAGTTGGGGCTCTGCTACAGAGAAAGTCTTGTCAGTAGCCCTGAGACTAGAAGTGGTTGCTTCTAGAGAATGGCATTGCTTTTATTATTGATTAATGTGTTGTGACATAGGTGCTATAGCCTGAATCCTCTTGATTAATCACTACAAGAATTGATCCATTGTTGAAGGATTAGTCAAGATTGATTCATTTGGTTTGCTCTATTTAGGGACTAACAATAGGATTCAGACCAGTGTACTTTTTTTACAAAAGTCGTTTTCAGTCATTATAAACTAGTCATTCAGAATGGGGCATTCTGAGAGTTGTGCCCAAAACTTAACATTTCTATGCTTTGCCTTTGTTTTTCCCATCATGAAATAAGGTGAAAGATGTAAGAAGGAAGATGCAGTGGAAAGAAATAGAAGGGAGCAATCAGATGGCAGGTTGAATTGTATAGCTACTTGCAAGAACATTTTGTTGTGTGTGGCCACAGTAGAGTTTCTTGGCAGGTGTAGACGTGTGATTTCTTATTATGTATATCAAGACATTGGAAAAGAAGGGCAGGAAATGTTTTTTAAAATGATGATATTACAGTTAAACTCAGAGGTCTTGGTTACTATCTCAGCTAAAAGTGAAAATGGTACATTCTCTTAGTTTGATAGTAATTGTGAAAGAAGCTGCTTGTTTCATTCCCCCCCTCCTTGTAGCTTGTAATTGCGCTCATACTCTTGATATTTGTGATGAAGATTCTGGGGAATGCATTTGTCCTTCTCATACTGAAGGGGAAAAGTGTGAACTCTGTGAAGAAAACTTCTGGGGCCTTGATCCAGAGAAAGGATGCAAGGTTAGTGAGTGCTTGTTGTTCTAAAAGCAAAGTTGACTTTTTAAAAAAGAATGTGTGACAATTGAGTATGGTTAATTTCATTAAAAACTTCATTACATATCTGTTAGGTCCATTTTCTTTATGTATTGGTTCTGCCACTTTTAAAAACTTTTATTTATTTATTCAGTTTATATTGTATTTTTCTCCAAATGTGTTCACTCAACTTTAACATTGAACAGTTGAAGTCATCATAAACAATTTAATAATAACTTACTCCAGTGTGATCTTCTACAAGTAAAAATGGTCATTGAATTTGCGTCAGAAGCTTGATCTGTTGTGCAAATTAACACAGACAGAATGCACCAATTCGATGTATTGACACAATGTGTATTTATGCCACTATGTGACAATACCATGTGTTAGAAAAACAGAGAAAAGTAAACAAAAAGCATAATTTATTTTATTTTATTATCATCCCTACTTTCTCTCAACATGGGGTCCAAGGCAGTTCACAACATGGCTAAAACAAGATAAAGCTCAAAATCTGAAAGCCAATAATCATGGACTATGTTCTCTCACATTAGATAACTTTAGATCCACTATTCTAGAGCTTTATTCAAATTTACCTTGATGAACCCATCTTCTTAGTCCTTTACTTACTGCTTTGGTCATCGTTATGAGTGCCTATGTCAAAGATATGGATTGGTGAACAACAGGCACTGGATGTTCCCACACTTTGGGCCTTTTTTCCCATTTGGAAATAGAGACCAGTGAAATGGTTGGTTATTTATCTAGAGTGGTCAGTTATAAAAAGCTGTTCTCAGTTTCCTGAGGTAGCAACACACAGGTAATATGAATCTGTATCCAGTAAACATTAGACTTGTGCAGTGACTGCTTGTGCGGTGGCTCTTATGACTGCATAAAAAAGCATAAAATACCTCCTTGCATAAGTATTTTCCTATGTTCCTAAACTAAATATGTTTGCAAATTTACAAAATTCTCAAATATTTTATTTTCAGGCTTGCAATTGCAGTGATTTAGGTTCAGTCAGTCTCCAGTGTGACCAGCTGACAGCTCAGTGCCAGTGTAAGCATGGGTATGGAGGAGCCAGCTGTGATGAGTGTGCCTTGGGGTATAGAGACTATCCAGATTGTGTTCCTTGTGACTGTGATTTGCGTGGGAGCAAAGCAAACACATGTGACCAGAGTCAAGGAATCTGCAGTTGTGAAGAGGAAACTGGTGTGTGTGTCTGCAAGGTAAAGCATTTAGAATTATGTGTATGTTTTCCCCAACATGCATTCAGGTAACATTGTGCAATTTCTATGTAAAATAAAGGGTGAGTCAACATGTACAAATTCAGCTTAACTTTGCTGAAAAACACACATACACACACACACTAAAAAATAAAAAGCATAAAACTGATTGTGTGATGCTGCCCTAAGATGTCATGGAGTGAATAGTGTATCCATGACAAAGCAAAGTTAAAGTAAATGTAGTGAGTATATCAAGTATCTGTTCAAGGAGCAAACAACAACACTCCATAGTTTGCAACAGTGCTCCCAAGTAAGGGTAATTTATTCCAGAAATTACTTCAATCTTAAGGTACCATATTTTTGTACTGTTTGCATTAGGTATTGTGAACTTGAATGTGGAGTATAGTTGCAATCAAAGCAGAATAAAACTAGGAGCAGAAAACCTAAGCTTTAAAAACATAGACTTCAAAAGACTTAAGTCCAGGAGCATGATTAGATGATAATAACACATATACCCAAGAATGGTGCATTAATTAAGCAACCGGGGTAGTAATAATAAAAGAAAAATGACAGTTGACTAAATCGCTTATTGTGTTGCATTCAGATTATAGGTCACTCTAGAATAAATAGGAACTTCTCTGGTTGTTTGTGTTCTGTATGTGTATTTGTCACTATTGTTTAGATAACTGTTCTGGCAAAGACATGAGCTGGAAATGTTCAAACTGTGCTTCAAGCCCTACTGCTACCAACTGTTTCTTTCTTCAACAGGAAAATGTGTTTGGATTGCACTGCAGTGAATGTAAATTTGGGACCTTTGCACTTCATGCCATTAATCCTTTGGGATGCATTCCATGTTTCTGTTCTGGGAGGTCAGAGTTTTGTACGGAAGTAGAAGACTATGTGAGAGTTTCGGTTAGTGAAGCAGTTTCATCTTCTGTGTTTAGGGTTCTCTTATATTTCCACTTAATTGTGTCATCTCTGAATGTATAATAGAAGTAGGCAAAGTGTAACCATGGAACTACAAGCCACACTCGAAAGATGGTTTTGTGGTTGCAAACCCCTGCAAATTCCATGGGTGATTTTTTTCAGACCATAAACAGGTGTGAATTGCTTCTCCTGGAAGCGGCAACTCAACTTTTAAATGGATTACAGCCTATTTCTTAATCAGAAATACCTGCACTGTTTCACATTTTAAAAAATCATCCCATTTTCAATATCATAAATGAACTTCCAGTCTTCTGGCTTTGTGTATTTTTCAGGGTTTGTGCTTTGTTTTGTTTTGCTTTGAGTATTTTTGCCTTTCATGAGGCTCATGGAGAGGTGCACACCTAACTTGTAAGCAGTCTCATGGTAGCAAGACATAACTGGTAGGAACATGGGAGAGGGCCTTTTTGTTGACTGCTTTCAAGCTTGGGAATTCACTTCCTAGAGAAACTAAATTGGAGTTGTTTTTTTTTTTGTTATCTTTTGGTATGCATTTTGTTTTGAAAGGCTTATTAGCACTGATTGCCCATGAAGAAAGGGCCTTTAGTAATATGCTGTATTTTCTCTATTTGTTGTTGTTTTCTTTCTAATGGGCATGATTGCAATTTATTTTGATTCTATTGACAGTTTAAATATAGTTGTACTTTATACCTAGTATGTACTTTTAGTATATTTTGGCATATCTGTTTTAAGTTTTATAAGCCTTCTTGAATCTCATAGAAAAAAGCCAAGAAAACAACCACAGCTACCACCATCACAAGATAACCTCCAAAGTGGAAAGTATTTTTAATGCCTGTCAGTTATCTTGACACCCCTGTTGCCAAGAGACAAGTTAGTTGCTGTGTATCTTATTATCATCAGTTGTGAGCTAGCTGAAGTTTGTTTGAAGAAGTTGAAGCACAAACATTCAAAATAAAGGAATCAAATATGTTTCCATGTTTATGAATGCTTTATCAAGCTGTCATGCTGAAGTGAAATTTGTGCTGCAATTGATGTTAGCCCTCAAACTTGATTATGTTCTCAAAAACTCTTTCACACCTTTTTCTCATTTCTCTTCTGCTTCTTCCTTTCAAGTCCCCTCCCCTGACTTGGTGTTGACATGGCCTGTGAATTATATGGGAGAAATGTGGAGGCAGATGTAAAAGAGGAAAGAAAATTGTACATGAACGTGTTGCCATCCAACTTAACAAACTTGGTTTATATTAAAGCTGGAATATTGCATATTTAAATCCATTTGCCCCTAAACTTGAAAGTCACAAGATCTATGTTTCAGCTGTTTCATAAAACATTGTTGGAGATCTTGCTTAAAATGAACCAATATTTAGTATGATTTATGAATTGGAATGACCTGTTAGTTTATTTTTGCAGGTAACCCTGACGCCACAGCAGAGTGTTATGTATGTGGTTTCTCAAAGTAACCTCACTGGAACTAGTGAAGGTGTATTTTCCCAGTATCCTGATATCTTAATGGATGCTACAACAGTTCGACAACACTTGAATATGGAACCATTTTACTGGAAACTGCCCCATCAGTTCCAGGGAGATCAGGTGAATACATGAGTCACTGTCAGTGCTATTTTCTGATTATTTGTTGTCTGGTGATGATTTTAAGACTCGAGCAATCTAGAAAATTTAGTATGTATAGAGATTTTGTAGCACATTTGAGACTAACTGAAAAAAAAAATTTGTAGCATGAGCTTTCATATACTTTAGTCTACTTCTTCAGATGCTTATGGTGGAGTGGAAGCCAGGGACAGACAGGAGTGCAGTGGAAAATCCATCATCCTCTTCAAGAAAATTTCCCAGATACAGACAGATATCTTCTTTTTCAACAAATACAAGCAATGGGATGTCATTCCTGGGGACCTACATGTGGGGAGCCCTTTGCAAAATTACATATTATGTAGAGCTCATGGGTTCTACTCATGCTGACTGATTCTGCAGTAGCCAACATTTCTTTTCAGTTTTCTTCAGTTAAATGACTGCACTCCTGTCTGTCCGTGGCTTCCACTCCACCATAAGCATCTGAAGAAGTAGACTAAAGTCTACGAAAGCTAATGCTACAAACTTTTTTCCCAATTAGTCTCAAAGGTGCTACAAAATCTCTCTATATATTAATTCTACAGAGTAACATGGCTATATCTTTAAATTCTAGAAAATGTAGTGTGTAAAGTTGTGGTATTTCCATTCTTTGACTTAAGTGTCAAACCTAAACTATGGAGAAGTTCTATATAGCAGTCATTTGAGGCTTGTAAATTTGTTTCTGTGCACATATTATTAGACCAAAAGTATGAAGGAAACTAAAGTTTAACAGAGAATGAACAAGTATTGCAGCTAGGTGCTGACTAGGAATAACTCCCGCTGTCACAAGTGGCCTTGCTTCTCTTTGGCACTGGATTGAGCCTAGTGTAGTTATGTGAATACATAGCATAATTTCCTTTCTACTGCTTGGTCAGTTTCTTTTTGAAATTGTCAGCAAAGCAAAGCAGCTTATTTATATACCGCTTCATATCACGCTATGGGATGTCTAAGCGGTTTACAACTGTGAGCTGATTGCCCCCCAACAAGCTGGGTCCTCATTTTAGCGACCTCGGAAGGATGCAGGCCTGAGTCGAGCCTCAGCCCTGGCTGGTATTGAATTCGCAACCTTGTGGTCTATGAGTGAGTGGCTGCAGTACAGGCATTTAACCACTACGCCACCAGGGCTGATGAGCAAGATGAGCAAGTCATCTTGACTGATGCTGCTACTAGAATTTGTTTCTGGAAGAGAGCATGGCTTGTTTCCAAGCAAGCAAGTAGGTGAAGTTGCAGTGAAGAGAAGACAGAGAAATTATAGAGAAGATACAAGAACAATAAACCTGAGGAGGAGGTTGAAAGAAAAGCCAGGGGATTGTGTGAGGCATCTAAAGGCATGCTTCCCATGACACTTTCAAACCAGGAATTGTTCATTATTTTTTTACATAATGCATAATATATGGAATTTATTCCCCAAAATGTGACTTTATAAAGGAGTTTGACAAATTTAGTTTGAAAAAAACCTATTGATGACCATTAGTCATACTGGCCAAATGAAGTTCAGGTTGGTGTGCATCAGTGGTGGAAGACTGGCTTCATGTTTTGCTTATATGGTTCTTCTTAGCAGTTGTGGAAACAAAGGTGCTGCATTTGATAGAGTTCTGATTTCTTCATAAATTAAAAAAATTGAGATTTTCCATGGAGTTCTATGTAGAATACCAGGATGTGCAAGCATTATTTAAAGTAGAATACTGCAGATTTATATTGCAAAGTATTTACTTTCAGCTAGCAATCATGGATTTTACAAATTTTGCCTTAGCTGAGAATTACTAATTCATACATCATGCTTACATGTTGCGGGGATGAGGTGCCTTAGTGGTTAAGACGCCAATTCTGGTGTTCAGAAGATTGGAAGATTGGCAGTTCAAGGCCCAAATGCTGCATGATGGGGTGAACTCCTGTCACTAGTCCCATCTTTTACCAACCTAGCAGTTCAAAAGCATGCAAATCCAAGTAGATAAATAAACTTCAGTGGGAAGGTAATAACGTTCAGTGCAGTCATGCTGGCCACATGACCATCAGATTCATTTCGGACAACGCTTGCTCTTATGCTTAGTAATGGAGATGAACACCACCTCCTACAGTTGCTTATGACTAGACATTCATGTCAAGGGACTACCTTTACCGTACCTTTACCTCATGATAAACCAGGGCACATTGCAACATGCACAAATGGGAACAAGCCATAGTAACTTTTGAGCTCTTGTGATGTCCCTTCCTCTTCCCATATAGAAAGGAGGAGGAATTAATAAGCGTTTGCATTGTTTTCCCTTAGGCACCATATGTCACAGGGTTTTAATTGACAAGTTTATGTTAATATAAGCTATGGTTAGTTTTAAACAAGGCTTCATCAAATTATGGTTTCCAGAGCTGGCTTGTTTAAATGAACCATAAATAATATTAATGACAACTTTCAATTTGGATGATACAGCTGAATAGTGAAAAATTTAAGAAAAACTTTGAACTCAGTGTCAGATGAGAGGAACCATGGAAGATGAAGCTCACTGCAGCTCATTACACTTGTGCATTATTTCAATATACAATCGCCCCTACGTTTTAATGGACTTGAAATCCACAGTCTTGATTACTCACGAGAGGGGCGTTCCCCATTGGTTAAACTGGCGCCTGTGCCTGTGGCAAGCACATAGGACCATGCCCAGGGCCGTGTGCCCATTAAAGCCAATGGGGCTTGAATATGCTTGAGTTTTTGTTTTTGTAGTGGTAGTGGTGGTCCGAAACAAAGGGGTGAATGTACAGTGGTTTACTGTGATGTACAAACACAGCCAATATTGAAATTCGTAGAAAAGTATAAAGCCTATAGATCAAATCTTAAGAGTAGTGATTTTCTTAAGTGACTGAATCTTAAGAGTAGTGAGGAGGGGAAAGTATGTCTTGTTGACACATTTCAGTAGAGACCTCTTCTTAATGTAGATTTTAATGGATACTCTCCAGGAAATATTTGTGCAAAACAAATAAGTGTAATGATTCTTTTTCCAAATAGCTCATGGCCTATGGTGGAAAATTGAAGTATTCAGTCGCTTTTTATGCTCTGGATGGCATTGGAACCTCAAACCTTGAACCACAAATTCTGATGAAGGGGGGTCACACTAGTAAATATGTCATCTATGTGGACATCCCTGCTCCAGAAAACGGAGTAAGACATGATGAAGAAATAATAATGATGGAGGTGAGAATAAACAATTGTATATCTATTTTGTTGTTGTTTGCCTTCAAGTAATTTCTGACTTATGGAGTCCTAAGGACAAATGTATCATAGGGCTTTCTTCACAATGTTTGTTTAGACAAGATTAGAGTGAACAACTCTGGCATTTTTCACTCCTTCTGGACCCCCTCTGAGTCATACTGCTGCTCCAAAGTGAAAGAGAAGTGATATGACATTATTCTTACTGTTTCTGGTTTTTATTTTTATTCTTGGGGGAAGTTGGTGCGATGCATTTGCATTTACATTTGGGGGCAAAAAACCCAACGAGAATTTAAAAAAAATAGACCTAGGGACTTGGGGGTTGCTATGGGATTTTTAAGAGCAACGAAAAGGTGTTGCCCTTTATACTTTTCTCACCTCACACTTAGGTGAATAAAATTTTACATATTTTTGTAATATTATGGAATCTACTGAATATTCATTTCAGGATCTTTTAATTCATATAACATCAATATATCCTGCACTGAATCATGTAGATGTAAATATCTTCTGAACATTGTTCATATTCGCTGTTTATTTTGCAAACATATTAATCCTAGCTGCAGACTTTGTTTGTTAGCATTTAGAGCAGCCTTCCTCAGCCAAGATATTTTAAGCTACAACTTATCAATCATAGTCAATGTGACCAGTGGCCAGGGATAATGGGAATCTCAGTTCAAGTGCCTGATGTGGAAGATAGATGTACAAAAACAAACAAACGAACCCATTTCAGGGTATAGTATTGGATCCAAAATATCATGAGCAGCAGAAGAAAATCTATTTGTGTTGTTCTGTGCACTTTTGCAGAAAACCTCTTGTGCAACATATTAAAAGTTATGCTGCAACAAATAGTGAATAAGGAAGATAAGGGATACAATATATAAACCTAGTGAGCCATAAAAATATTGTTTAAAAAGGCTTATGCAAAATCTTGTACTAGACTTTGTATGAACAACAACATCTGGATTTGAGGATACAGAAGGCAGAGCTCTTCTACTGAGCTGGAAGGAGCTCTTCAAAGAGCAGAGGATGCTTTCTGTTAACAATTAGGCAACTTGACTCCACAGCAAAATGGATGTACACCATGAATTCAACTAAAAAATGGGCAGAAACTGTCTCAGAAGTGCCTGAATTGTATTAATATAGCCCAGGGGTAGGCAACCTTTCCCCTTTAAGGGCTGAAGGACTTCAGCTCCCAGAAGCCTCAGCCATGTTGGCCAATAGTTCCATGTTGGCCAATAGCTCCTGGGATTCTGGGAGCTGAAGTCCCTTGGCCCTTAAAGTGGAAAGGTTGCCTACCCCTGAATTATAGCCTAATGCATTTTGGAAGGGAATCTCTTAGGGACATACCAGGAAAAATGCAACCTTCTTCTAGATGTGATGTGACCAAACTCCTTGGATATGATCAAAAGTGGGGAGTTCTCAAAATAATCACTTCTCTTTCTCAAATTCAGGCATAGCACTAAGATGAGAATCAGAAGGGCTTATGCAGCATGAACTTATGTGCGCCTCATAGTCTGCAAAAGTTGCCTTGCCATGCTCAGAGTGCACATGAAGACAATAGTTCAAGTGCCTTGGTTTCTTCTTAACAGCCGGACCAAGTGTTTGAAATACCTTGTTGCTATCTGCTTTTAACTTTGCACAAATTTGTACTCCAAGGGTTTTTGGTGGGTAACTAATTGAAAATCATACCTTCACATATGTATCATTGAACTTTAATGACTACTTTACATTGATATTTTTCTTTATAGAGTGCCTGGAAATATTTCAACTCAGTTTCTGATGAATCTGTTTCACATTCTGACTTCATGTCCGTGTTGAGCAATGTTGAATACATTCTCATAAAGGCGTCATATGGTCAAGGATTACAACAAAGCAGGTGCATTTGTCTACTTTCTTTTTTGGTCTTGTTTTGTATCTTCAAGTCAACCATCTTATGGTAACCCCATCATAGAGTTTTCTTGGTAAGATTTCTTCAGAGGAGATTTGCCATTGAGAGTGTGACTTCCTAAGGCTACCCAATGGGGTTCCCATGGCTGAGTGGAGATTTGAAACCTGGTTTCCCAGAGTTCTAGTCTAGCACTCAAACATCTAAACTATGCTGCTCTTATTGTAGGATCTGAAAATACAGGTAAAATATTAAGAATATTATCTTACTATGGTTGGTTTGCAAGGCCCATAACCTAGAAAATCTGATTTTGTTACGGGTGATTCTGAAGGGCTACACCTTTAGGTGGGATGTAGTGGCTCAAGTGGTTAAGACTCTGACTCTGTTGATTGCAAGATCAGCAGGATGATTGCAAGATCAGCAGGTTGGCAGTTCGAGGCTTGGGTGCTGATGGAGTGAGCTCCTGTCACTAGTCCCAGCTTATGTTAGCCTAGCAGTTTGAAAACATGCAAATGCAAGTAGATAAACAGGTACCACTTTGATGGGAAGGTAAACAGCATTCTGTGTAATCATGCTGGCCACATGATCACAGAGTAGTTTCTGACAATGCTGGCTCTTTGGCTAAGTAATAGAGATGAGCACCACCCCCTATGGTTGGACACGACTTGACAACCTTGTCAACAAGGAATGCAAGGATATCCTTTAGTAGTGTGAAATGTTCTTTGGGGGTTTCTTTGTATTATTCTGAAATGTCTAATGATATGCAAGATGTAAATGTTGGTCAATGGTCTACATCAATTTATGATATAATAATGACACATGTATTTTTTTCATGTTATGTTTGCATGTGTGTGTGTGTGTGTGTGTGTGTGTGTGTGTGTGTGTGTATTGTCCAGTCTATATACACTTTTATGAAATTTCATTGCCTACCAGAAATGCAGAATATTAACTTTCATGTAGGTAAGCATTTTAATTTTGTAGCTTGATCACAACAGCCATAAACCTGTACCATCCCAACTATTAGAAAATTGTAACCAGCCATTTTTGCAGCTTGTGTTTGCTAAATGTCACTACATAATTATTTTTTATTGTTTTTCCCTCAAATATATAACAGAATCTCAAATGTCTCCATGGAAATTGCTGTGAAAGCTGATGATGCACCCTTCGCTAGTGACACAGCTCTTCATATTGAGAAATGCCTCTGCCCTGTAGGTTATGCAGGACTCTCATGTCAGGTAGGTTCTTAGCAAATGATTTATGTCTAGGAAAAGATCTTAATGGTTCTTTTAAAATTCCATCTTAATAAGAAATTCTATTGAATTCTACTTTTCCCCACTTTTCCCTGCATACAGGACTGTGCACCAGGATACTACAGGGAGGAACATACAGGTGTACACCTGAAATACTCCTCTTGTGTGCCATGCCAGTGCAACAACCACAGTGATACCTGTGACCCCAAAACTGGAAAGTGTTTGGTATGTGAACCCTCATTGCTAGGTTTATTTTGTCATGGTGTCAAAAAGTGACAGTTCAGAGGGCTCATTCTTCAATGGAAAAGGCTCCCAGTATGGCTTAAATAGAGGTCAGTAAAAAACCCCCAAGGATGACCCCTATCTATAGACTTACAATCTAAGAGACACAGCACCCAAGCAAAAAGTGACTGTGTGAAAAGATGAAACTAAGCAACCCCACCACAAGTTCATTCTAAAGCTTGCAGAGAAAAACAAATCCTTCTGAATTCAGTGAAACTTTCTTTTAAGTAAATGTATATAGTGTGAGCCAGTGCAATATAGTGATTTGAATGTTGGACTAGGACATTAGAGTTTGAATTCCTGTTCAGCTATGGAAATCTGTGGTGTGATCTTTGGCAAGTTACATGCTGGGTTCAGCTTTAGAGGAAGGCAATTGCAAATCTCTGAATAAATCTTGCCAAGGAAAGACTATAATAGATTTGCCTTAAGTAAGGGTTGACTTGAAGGCACACAATATTAAAAAATGTATATAGTTTCGCATGTATGTGTACATATGTTTGGCTTCAGGTCATTTCTGACTTAGGGCAACCCTAAGGCAAATCTATTACAGGGTTTTTTTTGCAAGATTTGATCAGAAGGGGTTTGCCATTGGCATCCTCTGAGGGTGAGAGAGTATGACTTACCCAAAGTAACACAGTGGGGTTCCATGGCTGAGCACATATTTGAACCCTGCTCTCCAGAGTCATAGTTCAGTGTTTAAACTACACTATACTGGCTGTCCATATTATTGCATCCCTAATCAGTTAAAGTTTAAGACTAAAATTCAACAATTTACTTGGATTTGCTTTAGCCAGGGTCTGCAAAATCCTTGTCCTGGAGCCTCTCTTTCATCCTTAACACCTGCTCTTGAAGGCCTGTAAATTTGCCAGAGTTTTTGGGCACCCCACATTGTTGGTGCAGGAGGAAAGAAAGTCTCTGTTATGACATACCAAAGTATACCACTGAACCTCATTCTTAATTTTACATTTTGTAAGTTAATGCTAGTTAATTGCCACTATGGATGCCTCAGCTTGATGATTGAAGTACCTTTGAGAAGAAGCAAAATGAATGTTTCCTCTTTCCAGTCTACCCTGTAGTGACATGCATATATCCCACACACTGTATTGCTTTTCTAGACTTAAACTTTCCCCCCCATATCAGTCAAAGATATAGAGGTCCTTTGTTTTATATCAACTTCTTCGTTGTTTGACGTTAATGATAACATTGAATTTTTATTCTCTTGGCATGTTTTTGTGGTTCACTAGTATTTAAAAATGTGGGGTTTAATTTCATTTTAAAATTTCTGAATTATTTCCTACTAGGACTGCAAAGATAACACAGTAGGTGACCACTGTAGTCTTTGTGCCCCAGGCTTTTACGGTAAAGTGACTGGATCTGTCAATGATTGTTCTCTGTGTGCGTGTCCAAGAACGAGCTCTGGGAGGTAAATAAAAATTAACTTGGATAAAAATTAGAGTTGTTGTACTCACTGCTGGCTGGTTGTACTGCAGGAATCATGGAGGCTATTGTCAGCTGAATTTCTCAAGGGCTAAAAAAATTATTCATTATCAGGGTGAGGTGATTTGTGTGATAATGAAGGCAGATGGTGAAACGGCTAATTTAGACCAAGATCAACCAGTGAATGTACATTGTAGATGGAGCTTGGAAAAATTACTGTTTGGGATTATAATTCTAGAAGATCCTCCCTCTCCTGCAGTTAGACATTATGGCTGGTGGATTTTGCAGACTGTAGTCCAAATCAATAACTTTTCCATACTCCAGTGGTGAGTTCTACTTATACCCAACTGTTATCCATTTCATATTTTAAGAAGAACCTTCAGGCAGCAGGAAGGGATAGTGATGTTGCATGTCAAATACTGAATACTGTTTCATGCATAAATATCCCTGTGCATAAAACTAGCATGTCCAGGAAAAAGGATTGGCCTTTTCTCTTCTCTGTGAAGGGTGCATGTTCATGAACTGTTTCAAAAATGTATTCTTTCTCTCCCCAAGCTTTAGTTCCACATGCGTCTTGAAAGGTGTTAATGACTTCCACTGTGATGCTTGTATCATTGGCTATGAAGGGCAGTATTGTGAAAGGTGAGGCAAAAAATATATTATATATGTTATGTTCTGAACAGCTTAGCCTGTGCTGAAATGTACACATATGACCTGGATATAAAAATGTGATCATGAGCAGGTTTATCTTGTTGGGGAAATCTGCTGCTGTATCAGTGAAAGTTTTAATTTGATCTGAATTAAAAAGCTATTATCCCACCTCACCCCAGACACCCACTCACCCCCCTCCTTCTCTTCCACTCTCTCTTACTGTCTTTCTCTCTACTTCCAATTCTTTTTTTCTTTTGTGTTATTTCCCATTTTAACCTGCATCAGCTTTGCCTGGCTTCAGAATCCCTTTGCATCCCTTTTCTTCAGTGCCGTTCCTCTTATTTCCTTGCACTCCATTTCTTTCTTACTAGCTTTTCTCTCCTTCCATTGCTTACTCTTTCCATTTCCTAACTTTCCTCTTCACCCTTACCAGGCACCAGAAGTTTCTCTGGTTTGCTCCCCTTTTCCTTCTTAGGGTTTCCATATTCTTGTTAGTTAAATCCATGAAGTTGTACATTATTTAAATTATTTGTTCATTATGAAAATTATATGGAGGACCATGAAAGGTTTGACCAACACACACCTTATTAACTTCCAAGCCAGGAAGAATTCCTTCCAAAGATGCTATTATCTACAAAAAACAGAAAGATGAGGGTGTTCACTCATATACACACACACACATATTGCATGTAATGTATACAGATGTACAGCCAGCAGAGATGTACAGCATGCAGCCGTGACCTCCATTTTAAATCAACTTTGAAAAAACCTTTTTCCTTCAGAGATCTTGTACCTTTAACAGCTGCAAGTTTGGCCAGCTCCCTCTCTGCTCTCCTTCCACTGGCAGGCAAAAAGCTTTTCACCTGCTTTTAAACCATTTAGAATAAGTGTTTTGTACTATGATAATATTAGTCTGGAATATCAGTATCTAAAGGGAGCTTGTAGCCCCTTTGAGCCTAACTGTGCAACAGAAGTTGTAGCATAAGCTTTCATAGACGTGGTACATCTTCAGATGCATGGAGTGAAGTGTTGCCCAGGAAGTGTTGCCTACAAAGCACAGCCCAAAATCCAATATCTGTATTATGAAGATTCTGCCTATGGAGAAAACAGGACATCGTGCTTGTGATTTCCCCCTAAAATTCCTTCCAGCATACACATGTAGCTGTGTCAGTCAGCTGTAATTCATGAGACATGTGTATGTATGTGTGTGTGTGTGTGTAATATGATTGTCAGCCTTAGGGCAGAGAACCATCTAATTAACCATTTGTAATTTGTAAGCTGCTCTGAGAGCCTTTGTGGCTGAAGAGCTGGATATAAATACTCAAAATAAATAATAAATAAATGTTGAGGGGGGGAAACAAAATTAAAGAGAAAAAAGAGCACATTGTTGTTATGTTCAGAACAGATTGGGTGAAGAATTCTACTCAATAAATTAATGTTTGCTTGTTCTCAGACAGAGCATTTAAGAGACACTTTCTCTTGTTTTTCTTCAGGTGTTCTCCAACTTACTATGGAGATCCTAAGTCACCTGGTGGCAGCTGTCAGCAGTGTCAGTGTAACCCAAATGGTTCTGTCCACAATAATTGTGACCATATCTCTGGGCAGTGTGTCTGTAAGCAAGGTGTAGCAGGATGGCTATGTGATGAGTGTGAACCAAGGCACATTCTTGTGGACAATGAATGTATTTGTAAGTTTCTTTGAAATAAAGCAAAACTGATGTCTTTTTTAAAAACATTGCATAAAATAGGTGTGGAGAGGTGCTTTTCAGTATTGCTTAGGCAAAATATTTCTTAATACAGTTGCTCCTCTGCATCTGCAGATTTAACATTTGCGGTTTTGATTATTTGCAAATATTAAGTCCACGTGGGTGTGCGCTCCTCCCCCTCCGCCCTCAGTCTTTTCCCTGCCCCGGGGGGGGGGGCAGCAAACCCAGGAGGGAAGGAGTAGCCAGGAAGAGTGCACGTCTGTTCCTTTTCTTTCCCCAACCTCCCATGCTGTGGGGGAAGAGGAGGAGTGGGTGCGTACCACTTTCCTCCCTCCCATACCTTTAACTGACTTTGAGGAGCCACTTAAAGGCATGGGAGGGCAGGGTGAGCAGGCGCATGCCTATTCTTCTTTCCCCCCTCCCATGCCTTTAATTGGTTTCTGTTCTGTGGTGGGTTATTCACTTTTCCCCCCCACATTCATGAAGGTCTTCTGCTCCTAACCCCCATGAATGTGGAGGGCTGACTGTATAATAGTTCCTGCAGGCTTAAGCATGCTTATTAGGATGTAATTTTGTTAACTCCATGGGACCTACTTTCTAGTAAATACAATGGGACCTCAGTTTTTGCAGACTTGCCATCCATGGATTTGAGCATGCACAGATGCATGCAAGCCTGAGCTGTCCCCAGTGGCAATACATGCAAGCCTGCCTGCCTGCCTTCCTTCCTTCCTTCCTTCCTTCCTTCCTTCCTTCCTTCCTTCCTTCCTTCCTTCCCTCCCTCCCACTTCCTCCCTCTCCAAGGCTTCTGCCCTGGACTTAGCTTCATGGGTGGTTCAGAGGAGGGAGCTGGAGCAGGCATCAGGGCTTGGGTTTCAGAGCCCCTCGCCCCCAGGCCCAACACCTGGGACTGAAGCTCCTGGCTCTGAGACTCGAGATCTGGCTCTGGCTCCCTCTGGCCAAAGGGGCTTCAGCCTCTGTCCCCGAAGCCAACCCTGGGGCAGAAGCATTGAGGAGGACGGAAGGGGAAGAAAGGAGGGAGGGAGGGAGGGAGGATTTCAGCCCCATTATCCTCAATGGTGGTGTGGCTACATGGCAGCACTGCCCTTGGGGTCAATGGGACGAGTATCTGCAGATTTGGGTATCTGGAATGGATCCCCTGTGGATACCAAGGGTCGACTGTATGTTGGAGCAGGTGTATGATTTGAAGTGCATTCTGTACTATTCAAGTCTTTGGAGTAAGAGTGTGTTACATTTGGGAAAAATGTGTTAGTTTATCTTTTGTTTTGGATATCTTTAGGAAGATCCAAAAGATCATATACTTTTTGTGGATTTTATTTAGATAACTTTTAACATTTGTTTAGGTGAGGTATGTTTATGTTTTGTTTATTTGTCTCTGCAATGCCAGTGATGATGGGAGAAGGGACTATGTAAAATAGTAGATCAATGTGGTAGATAAAAGTTGATGATGGCTTTATAGTATAGAAGAAATGTAGTGTCAACAGGTCTACTACATTAGGACTGAGAAGAATAAGGTTCATATCACCACTCATCCATGAACCCTACTGAATGGCAGTGGGCCAATTACTTTCTCTCAGGTGAATGTACTTCACAAAATATAATAGACATGACATGTGTTTCCCATTTGAATGTATTAGATAAAAAGTAAAATACAGATTTCAGTAGCTAGATATATGAATAAATAAATACCGTATTTTCCGGCGTATTAGACAACTTTTTAACCTGGAAAATCTG
>CM034706.1:67961741-67980569 GCA_020142125.1 Phrynosoma platyrhinos | reverse complement strand
AATTTAATGTGCACTATTTCTGGCAGTCTGCAAAGGCCCTAAGGCTGTAAATTAATATCTTATTAAAAAATAAACATCAGACATCTTGATTGAATCAAAAACTTGGATAGGTATCAATTTAGTAGCATTTTAATTATATATCCATTGATTTATATGGCAGATATTTAAGATTGTAAGCCTAATGCAATTGTAATGTCCCCAGTACAGTAGACACATAATGTAATTAAGCCTTGGTTTAACAAGTTCCCATTGTTTAGGTGAGACTAGCAGTTGGACTTAGGTCATGATGTTTAATTAAGGGCAGGCAATTTTCTGTACCTGCCACCCTCTGTGGGTGGCAGACTGCCAAAATGCCAGACAAAGGAACAGCAGCAACAACTCGGGATGGTGGCTGGGAGTCCATATCTGGTTGTGAATTTTTGTTTAATATTCAGCAATAGATGGGTTGTGCAACCTATTTAAAGGTTGAAGTGCTGTTGCTGGGGCTTCCTGGGAGAGGCAATTCTCCTCTCCCTTTTTTTTTGTCCTTAAGAAGGGCATTCCAGAGGGTCTAGAGTTTTGAGAAAGTGGAGTAGTTTGGTGGTTAAAGACATGCTCTGTAATCAAAAGCACCTAACCTCTAGACTTGACAAATTTGGCCATTTTAAACCACACCATTATAGCACTTTGATCAATTATAACTGGCATAGTTCCATCCTATGACATCCTATGAGTGGTAGTTTAAGGAGGACAGCCAGAATGTGCCTCACCAAACTAGAATCCCCAGGATTCCATAGGAGATAGCCACAGCAGTTAAAGTAGAATCAAAATGGTTTGGTGTGAAAGAGCCCCTGGAGATCCACTATCAATCAGTATATACAAAGAATAAACCGTTGTGGCCCTCCAGATGTTGTTGCACTAAAGGCATTCTTAAATGAAATTTTGACTGGATTTCTACTCTTTCATTTATCTGTTTTGTAAGTGGAAGCTTCTCCACTACATATAATGCTGACATTGGCTGTGTCAGGAGGTTTGTTTTTTAAAAAGTAGGAATAGTTTGCTATGAGACAGTTTCTTATGCTCATCTGTTCTGTCTTAACTTCTCAAGAATTTTTATTTCTAGGGGTCCTTTTGGGTTAAAGAAGAACCAAGCTACTCATTAGAAATTGTGCACGACCATCTTGTATCCTTGCCAGGTGATGTAGACCAGCTGCACAAAGAAGTAAGAGTCTTGCCTTTCATTTTTAATTTAAATCTACATATGTTTTAATGAAATCAGCATGTTCCAAGGCATTAGCTGTTTATCAGAAATTTTGGCATCAGAAGCAGAAATAACATGGAATGAATAGGGATAAGCTCCCATTCCACAAAAAAATTCCAGTTCAATATATTTCAGCAGTGGCATCACTTGGGGTGGTGGGTTTCAGACCGCGCTAGGTAACACCCCAGAAGAGGGGTGATACATGATTGGCTCCTCCTCCCCCTTCGGTACAGGAGAGGTGAATGCTCATCTTAACCAGCTGCTCCATCTCTGGGCTTTCTTCTGGGAGGAAGTCTGGCAATGGAACTGCAGGAGAGCTGAACACACACCCTTCCTGGGTGACATCCTATCTCATGACACCAGTGTATTGCAGCAAACTTTTTCTTCAAAATTAACAATATGCACAGGTGAAAAGATACCACCGAGTCAGGTAGGCCTTGTATAAGTGAATAAAAACATTTTAAACCTCCTAGAAACCATTTCAAAACTTCTTCCAAAATGCACCCACCCACCTGATAGCTTTCACATTTCTTATGATCTGCATTTTGGTGGCCAAGTTATAGATCTATGCTTTTTTTAAAAAAAAAAAACGTGTTGGAGGTAGCTGGAGAGGCAAGCTAATCTACTTTCTCCTTTTCTTTTCTTTTCTTTTCTTTTCTTTTCTTTTCTTTTCTTTTTTTTCTTTTTTGCTGTTAATGCAAAACAATGGAAAAGAGGGATTCTGGAGTAAGTTGTAGGTAGGCACATGTAGCTATGCTACCAAGGATCAGCTATAGTTAATGCCTTCCCAGTTCAAGCATTATTGCATTATTTACTGCAGACATGCTGCTGCAACCTGATACTTAAACTATGTCTCTCCAGTCCTTTTCTGCCATTCTCCCAATGCTAATGCTATTCAAAAAACTTCCAGAAGAAAAAAAGGAAAGCTGTTAGATTTTCTAACAATACCCTTCTTTGTCAGAGGCTTTGTTAACTGAGGTATGCCTGTAGTAACCTTAGGGGGACTGCAGACAGGTGCCTCTGGGCCACCCTGGGAAGCAGCAGATTGGGGTCATAGCAACCCCATGGCGTGGCCCCGATCCTCCCTTTTGCCACCCCGAAAAGAGCAGCAAAATGCCATTCCTTTTAGGGGCGGCAAAAGGCTGCCCTGAGGGCTGGCGCCTGGCTCTTCAGCATCCTTTTTGGCACATTGTGTCAGAAGGCTGCGCCGGAAGGGCATCCTGATGCCAGTGCCATGCATAATGGTGCATGGCATCAGGACGCTGTTGGCGTGGGGTTGGGGCAGCCAGCATACAGCTGGCCCGCTCCAGCTCTGCCTCCAGGCTGGCCCTTTGGGCCCGTCTGCAGAGGCCCTTAGTTAACTATTTACTAAGATGACTGTTCATCACATAAAACTGTTCTGCACAGATTTGCGATGTTCTGTAATAATGCTGCTTTCAAACACTTGAAAATGATAAGAGAATTTGATACAATTGGGACTCTCAAAGCCTAGCAGTTATAAGAGATTGATCGTTCTGTGGATATGTGGGGTTGACAGTAGCACTTGTAATCTTTCTATGGAATCTGAGAATATTAAGAAACTAATTAGTTTCATCAAGTAATATTGGGGCTGATGCAGAGTGGCCATTTGGGGTGGCACAGAGCCGCCCTAGGAAGCAGCGGATCACAGCTGCGGCAAACCTATGCCGTGGCCCTGATCCTCCCTTTTGCTGCCCCGAAAAGAGAGGCAAAATGCCGCTTCTTTTAGGGGTGGCAAAAGGCCGCCCTAAGAGCCGGCACCACAGCTCTTCAGTGCCCTTTGGGTGCAGTGTGTTTAAACACTGCACCGGAAGGGCGTCCTGATACCGCGCGCCATGTATACGGCCATGTGGCATCAGGATGGCGTTGGGGTGGGGTTGGGGCAGCTGGCATGCGGCTGCCCTTTCCCAACTCTACCCCCATGCCAGCCCTTTGGGCCGATCTGCCACGGCCCTCAGTTTCCCTTATGACTCACAATGAATTCTAGCTATCTTCTTTATTCTTTGGTACAGATCTTACAATGACTCTTTAGATAACAGGCTAATTAACCTTTCTTTCTTTCTTTCTTTCTTTCTTGTTAGTCAACAAGAACATTGGGAAGAGGAAAACATCTCAGCAATGATACTGAAAAGACCTTAAACAAGAGTCAAGAGCTGACTATATTTATCAGCACATTACAGGAAAGTGTTAAAGGTAACATCCTCCGTGGTAGTCTACAACATGTAGTGATATTTTTGGAATAAAATATTATTTATTCATAAAAGAAAAAAAACATGTTTACTATGTTTGTACAAAGGGAATAAAGAAAAATCACCCCCAACTGAGCTTTTCTGTCTTCATCTAGCATTGATAGAAGTGGCAGCATCTGTCAGCGAAACACTAGGTACTGATTTCCCATTGTCCAACAGAACATTACAAGAATTACAAGATGAGATTCCCATCATGTTGGATGTAATGCGTGGAAGACGTTTTAAGCATCTGCATCAAAATAGTACTCTTGAACTGAAGTAAGCCTACTGGAGTTTTTCCACATGCTCACATTTGTAAAGGTTTTGACCTCTTGGGGGACAGAGAGGGCCTGCAGACATGGTAGAATACTCTCCACAGCTTGTAGAGGGTATTTTCTACCCCCTGAGGGCAGCTTGCAGCCTGTAGGTTACACTTTGGCCACCCCCTGCAAGAATTGTGAGAATCTGCCCTGTAGAATTGTGTAGCCTTCTAGATATTGCTGGACAACAGCTCCCAGCAGGCTTAGCCAGAATAGTCAGTGGTAAAGAATGCTAGGAGCGTGCCATCTTGAGGACAGCACAGTTCTGTACTGTAAATGCAGAGTTCCAGGTTGAAAAGCCTAGTAGGAGGCATAGGAGGTTTAAATACTTGCGCCCCTCCATCCTCAGTGTAGTCCTGGTTTGGTTCATGTCTGCTGCACCTACAGTTTTTATTTACAGGAAGTACTTGCTGTGATAGATCACTTTTTGATGGTAAAAATTGCTGGAGCAGAGACCATGGTCCAGTGAGGGAAACAGAGCAGTGGGGCAGAGGTTGACTTTTGTTCTGGTTTAGGTTCCTTGTGCTTACTACATGTTTAAAGTATCATTTCATTCATTTCATTTATATGCCATCTTTCTCCCAGAAGGGAGCCAAGGTAGCTCACAGATACAGTTGTCCCTCCCTGTTTGCTGACTTAGCGTCCACGGTTTCACTTTTCACGGGAAGGAGAAGCATGGAGGGATAAGATGGTGGTGCCCACCTGCATTAGCACCATGGCTGTGTGCAGCATTATTATCAGTAGGGCTCAAATATTTGCGAGCCACCGTTTTTGTGTGTGTGTGGGGGGTCCGGAACGGATCCCCTGTGAGTTGGGAGGGGCTACTGTAAACTGCTACCAAAATACTGAATCTGGTCAAGTTATGTTCATGTGAACCTAGCTATGATTCAAACAGATGTTTTAAACAGGTTATCTGACCATGAGCAATTCTTTTTACATTATGGTTTATATGGAATGTGTACAAGATATAAAGCATAAAATGCCAAAATAAAATATGGTAATGGTAAATCAGTTAGATTTATCTGGTTTTCTGTGATTTTTAGTCCCTACTGCTTTTAAGAAGACAAGCAACTTTGTTTACTGAATGTGTTTTTCTTTATATGGTAGAGCTGCAGAAAGATTATTAACTCGAATCCAAAAAGAATACTGGAGACCACAACAAGAGCTTAAGAACCTGCAAAAAACTGTGAAACGTATCTTTTCAGACCACAGCACCAACCTTCAAGAAGCCAAGAATGTTGTGAATGAAGCTAGCGCTAACATCAATGAGACTAACCGCCTTCTTTTTCTTATTAATAGTAACCTCAAGGAGTGCAATGTAAGAAAACCAGCAGTATGTGTCGTGCAATTTTACTATAGATGTATTTGAGTATAAAAATAGTATTTAAGGAAAAATTTGTTTGAAAAAATATATTAGTATTAACATTAATTAAAAAATACTTGATGTAAGCTATGGTGATTCATTAAGTTTAAATGCTATCTGTTGTGTAGTGGTTTGGATGCTGGACTAATACCCTGGGGACCAGGGTTCAAATCCCTGCTTAGCCATGAAAATCCACTGGGTGACCTTCTCTCTCACAAATTCATAGGAAAGCAATGAAAAACTGCCTCTGAAGAAATTTGGAAAGAAAACTTCATGATAGGTTCAGCTTAGGGTTGCCATAAGTCAGAAATGATATGAGGACACACAACAGCAACATATATCTATCTAGATAGAATTCAAAGACTTAGGGCCTTTACAGACTGCCAGAAATAGTGCAAATTGAGGCCACTTTAACTGTCCTGGCTCAGTGCTAAGGAATCATGGGAACTGTAGTTTATTGTGGCACCAGAGCTATCTGACAGAGAAGGCTCAATGTCCCAGAAAAAAATACAGTTCCCATGATTCCTTAGCACTGATTCCTTAGCACTGTTAAAAGTGACCTCAATTTGCATTATTTCTGGCAGTCTACAAAGGCCCATAGTTGTGTTAGTTTAGAAAATCAGTATGCAAAGGGATCTTGTAGCACCTTTGAGACTAACTGAAGTTGGTAGCATGAACTTTTGTAGACTTGAGCCTACTTCCTCAGGTGCATGAGGTAGAGTGGAAGAGACAGACCTGTTTAAGCAATCTGTATATGTGAATGTATATAGGGGTGTAAAACTTTGTGGGTGAAGAGATGAGGTGACAAGTTCAGTTTTGTTGGGAACAAGGCAGAGGAAGGATATTCTGTAATAGATTAGTCCTTTGTATATGTCTTGCCTTGCTTATTTATTGTTTTTGTTGTTGTTTTTTAAACTTCATGTGCTGGGTATTGTAGTTTTGAGGAATGCTTGCTGTGATTCCATGAGTTTGGCATCCATGCCTGGTGGGTCTGAGCAGACGCGATTGTATCAGAGGGCTTGGCTATAGACTATGGATCTGGTGGTGTGTTCAGGGTGGAACTTGAAGGCATGTAAGTATGTATGCAGTGGCTAAGTAGTTAAGACACCAATTCTGACGATCAGAAGATCAGAAGGTTGGCAGTTTGAGACCCAAATGCTGTATGATGGGGTGAGCTCCTGTCACCAGTCCCAGCTTCTGACAACCTAGCAGTTCAAAAACATGCAAATGCAAATAGATTAATAGGTACCACTTTGGTGAGAAGGTAACAGCATTTGGTGCAGTCATGGTGGCCACGTGACCACTGGAGTAGTCCTTGTACAATGCTGGCTCTTCACCTTAGTAACAGATATGAGCACTGCCCCCTACAGTCGGTTACGACTAGACATTCATGTCAAGAGACTACCTTTACCTTTTACCTTTAAGTATGTATAATGGTCAGTGGGTTTGCATGTGTGTGGTGCTTAGATGTCCATTGCGTACATGTATGGTGGTGTTCAAGAAAGTGAACTTGTTCTGTGGATGGTTCCAGGCTGAGATTAATGGTAGGGTGGAAGTTGTTGAAATTCTGTTGGAATGTTTTGAGTGAGTCCTCTCCATGAGTCCAGATTATTAAGATATCATCAACGTATCTCAGGTAGAGAAGCTGTTTCTGGGTACAAGAATTAAGGAAGCATTGTTCTAGGTCATTCATGAAGATGTTTGCATATTGTGGTGCCATGTGTGTGCCCATGGCAGTATCATTAACTTGAAAGTATATTTTATTACCAAAGGCGACATAGTTGTCTGTAAGAACAAAGCAGTCTTAGTTACAGACTGCTTATATAAGTCTGTTTCTGGACTTTCCACTCTACCCCATGCATCTGAGGAAGTAGGCTCAAGACTACAAAAGTTCATTCTACCAATTTTTCTCATTCAGTTAGTCTCAGAAGTGCTACAAGATCCTCTTGTATATCTCTGTCTAGCATCTTATACTTAAATGAGTATGAATTATATAAAATTTTAGGATATAAAATAACTGCTGTTACTGAGTATTAAGTATTTTTCCCCTATAGAATAAAAAGATCAACATTCAAGAAAACCAGGAGCTCTCTGTAGTGCTGACCAGAGAGGGCAAAGTGCAGGTCGATGCTGCTGCCACCATTGCTAAAGATGTAATTAACTCTACATCTGTAAGTATATAAACACTCAAGTACTGATTTGATAATGTCAGTTATCATGGTTTAAATTTCAGTAACTCTGAATATTTTAGAGTCTAGAAATCCAGTGGGATGGACTGATGCTATGGAATGGCAAACTGAGGCAGCATGTGGATGACCTGGTTAAGCAGATATCTACTCGAGGAGCTCTTGATCTTGTTTACAGAACAGAAGACCATGCCGCTAGCTTACAGAGAATTGTTCATGCATTGGACAAGTGAGTTTACGAGGGGCTTAAAAATTGGAGATGACAAAATTATTTATTACATTTAAATTGGGGTCTGGCTGCATGTGTTGGGGAGATGGGCTAGATTCCTCATGATCTATTTGCATTCCACATATGTTTCTTGTCTGCCTCACAATTTGTCAGTTTTTAGAACTGACAGCATAGTGCATGAAAGATCTTCAGGTATATGAGTATAGCTGATATTACATCTCAAGAAAAAAGTATGCAACTGATATTTGATATACAATGGGCCCTTGGTATCCACTGGGGTTTGGTTCCAGAAACCCCTGTGGATAGCAAAATCCATGGATGTTCAAGCCCCATTTAATACAGTGGATAGTAAAATGGTGTCCCTTATATAAAATGGCAAAATCAAGGATTGCTTTTTGGAATAAATAAAATGCAGGACAAAAGTGCAACTGATGTTCTATATACAACTCAGGAAAAACCACCACATAATTTGAGCTTATTTGTCCTCAAGATTCTAAGACCATAGATCTTTTGAAAATATGACTTACATACAAGCTAAGCAGGAGGTCTAACTGGTATATAACATTCATGTATCATAACAGGATATTTTTGTCAGCCTAGAATTGTGTTAGTAGATGAGAGAGGAAAGGCCTGATGAATGACAGGCTGTATTATTACATGTAGTAAGTTTATATTTACTCTTGGAACAGCCAGGTGAGAAAAGAGGGCGTTCCATATAGATGGATATTTTAGCTGTACAAGAGAGATTATGAGGCCAGATTTAGAGTATTGATTCAGTAAAGAGCATCCAAGATGTACAACACTGATTGAAGACTTGTGGGAAATGCACAGCCAAGGGAAGGGTGCTTCTTTATGGAATCCTATGGGGGAAAAGATGGCTGCCAGACAGCATGAAAGGTGGTGTTTAAAGCCACAGAGGGGGGTGTAAAGATGTAGTTCAAGCTGTGATGAATTGAGAAGATAAGGCAACAGAAGGCACCAGAAAGTAAAAGAGTATGGGATTGAGAAGAACTAAAAAAGGCAGTGAGGAGGCAGTGGTGGGCAGAAATTACTGAAGATAAGATAGCAGAATGCTGACAGTCGTGGGCAGAAATTACCAGAGCAGAAATTACTGAAGAAGGCAAGGATAAGGAGGATCTGCACCAAATGGATAGAAAGAGACTCCATTGGCAGTAGCTCTTAAGAAAGCTAAGATCCTGAGAGTGAGGCAGGAGTGTCACATCTTGAACAGTGGTCTGCTCTCTAATGATCAGTGCCCAATATGTATAGGTTGCCCATACCTGTTAGTTGCTTGGGATGGATTCTGGCTTAGGCATGGGTTGCTGTTGGAGTTACAGAATGGAACCTCTTAAGTGGCTGTTTGAAAGTAATATTTCCAATAATAAGAAAATAAGGAGTAATAGATATAATATTAACTATGGGAGTTTAAAGCAAATATTAGTAGTTTTTGGTATTTCAGAATATTAAGAACAGAGGCAGTAATAGGTATAATACATGCAAACTATATAAAGTTTGTGCTGTAGTAGCTGTTTCAAAATATAGATCTTAAATACAGATCTTATTTAAAAAAATACATCCCCACCCGCAATGTTCTCTGCGTGGCCCCATCTATGGATGGAGGAAGAACATTGCTGTAGGCCAACGTGTTATTTTTGTAGTATGTTTTAACTGTTTTAACTTTTAACTCTTTAAATTTGTAATTTTAACTGTTATATGATTTAATACTGTTTTAAGGGGGGGATTGTTTTTGGGATATCTCATGTGATTTTATTGTTGGAAGCCGCCCGGATTGGGTCCCCAAAGGAAGGGATATAAATAAATTTTATTATTATTATTATTTTTATTATGTATTCACAGTTTGTGTTAGTGTTTCTGTTAATATATATATATATATTCTGTTAATATAATATATATATACCGTATTTTCCCGCGTATAAGACGACCCCCCCATTTTCCCAGTCAAAATATAGAGTTTTAGCACCTCTATCCTCATTATCCTTATATCCGGCGTATAAGACGACCCTCCCACTTTAGCCACAGATTTTGCAGGTAAAAAAGTAGTCTTATACGCAGGAAAATAAGATATATATATATAAACATATAAATAAAATCTATTTTAAAATCTTAAAAGTGTAATTTCAGTCTTAAGCATGGATACCTCAGGGTTATCTGATTGCAGCAATACATTGGTTGAGAGTGACCTAGGCTGCATCTGCACTGCAGAAATAATGTAGTTTCACACTGCTTTAGCTACCATGTCTCATTGCTATGGAATTCTGGTATATGTTGTTTTGTGAGAGATTTAGTTTTCTCTGTCAGAGAGCTTTATGTCATAACAAGCTACAAATCTCAGGATTCCATAGTAGTGAGTCATGTCAGTTAAAACAGTGTCAAACTGGATTATTTCTGTAGATGCAACCCTAGTGATAGTAGAAGAGATTATTGTATAAATCAGAATGTCTGATTCTTTTATGGGGAACAGGGGAGAAATGGACATTGAAAAACTCATTAAGGTGGGCTAATACTGTATACTTTGCTCTGACTCTAGTTCACAATACATTGAAATGTTCATTGAGTTTAGAAGTTACTGCACAGCTCAAGCAATGCATTTTGCCCATCCTGGTGTATGAGGATTAGTGTGAATGGCCACCTTCCATTCCCTGTCCACACATAGCCAGTAAAATCATCCAGGCTGGACTACTAATGTCAAAGTCCTTCTGCATTTAACTTTTTTGTTCATTTTAAGCTGTAGTAGCACTAATTGCCATAGTAAGGGGATGGAAGGTAAAGATACTAGAAGTGGAATGTAAATGCCATCACTCCTTTTTGGGGAGTGTAAAGAAAATAACTAAGGCAAATAAAGGCTAAAGTGTAAAGGGAATTTCAATTAGTGACTGCCCCAGGGATTAAAGGGAATGTACTGTTTGGTATTCAAGTGTTACTGTGTGATTTAGAAATCTAAAGATTAAAAGGGATTTCCAAAATGCTGTATCTGTACCTCTACATCATGTAAAGTTCTAATTGATTTACATTTTATGTGAAATGGTTATGTGATTTCCTGCCTTCCCTCCTGCAGTGGTCTCCTGAATGTTAGAAATGTGTCTCTTAATGCAACAAATGCAGTCCATGCTTACTCCACCATTAAAAGTCTAATTGGAAATGCTGAGAGCCTGGCAGGTGATGCTTATAGGACTGTAACTGAATCAGTACATGTGGTAAGTGATACCTTGAGAACTGAAGCACTCTGCATTCTTTTCAAAACACTCTTTTATCTTGCATCCCATTCCATCTTTTATGCTCTGAAACATCTTCTTCAATTAGACTGTAACCACCACATTGTGCCTCTGTATAGAAAATATGCTATCTTTGGAACATACCGTCGACCCTACATATGCATGGATTCTTTTTCCATGGATTGAAGCATCCATAGCTTGAAAATATTCCAAAAATTATAAATTCCAAAAAGCAAACTTTGACTTTGCCATTTTATATAAAGGATACCATTTTATTACACCATTGTATTTCTTGGGACTTGAGAGTGTATATGGCTTTTGGTGTTCACAGGAGATCTTGGAACCAAAACCAAGCAGACATCAAGAACCCACTGTACATGCAACACACTGATGCTATTTTATGGCAACAACCACCAGGTACCCTTTCACACTATATGATCATATCACTATGATTCCACTTCATCTGCCAAGAATACAGCCTAGGAAATCCTGAAGTTTGTAGTATAATGAGGCATTAGAGCTCTCTGACAGATAATTCTAAGTGTCCCTCTCTGAATTTTAGATCTCAGGATTCCATAGAATATTGTCATGAAAATCAAAGTGGAATCATAGTGCTATAACTGTAGTGTGGAAGAGCCCAAATTCAATATGTGCGTAAAGTTTCTCAGTAATTAATAGAGATATGATGGAAATTTCTAGCATACAAATTCAAATGAAGAGATATGAAGGACATTAGATTGATCCTACTGACTCATGATACTTGATGAATTGTGAAATGACATAAAACTTTTAAATAAGTTAGCCCTCAATCCTGTGCACCTCTACTTATGCGTAAGCCCAGTTAAATACATGTATCTAAAGTAATAGGCACTGGAATATTACAGTGTGACTTGTGTCAAAGATAATATGCATAGGGTTGCACTCTGTAATTTTTATACAGTGTAGATGGATATCAGCAGCTTCTCTGCTAAAGTTATTATAAAAAAATCACAGGCACTGAATTTAGTTTGGATATCTACCATATAATTTCATATTTCTATACATTTTCATCATTATTTGGTTGAGATACCAGTGTGTGTGTGTGTGTTCCCCCCTCCAGGGTTATTATGTCCCATTCTGTTAAAATGATGATTTTACAAGTAATCATAGGCCTGACCCAGCATGATATGTATCCATAAGAAAGGACTCACATAAACACTACTGGTAGCCTAACTAGTAATAGCCCCCCGCCCCCCAAAATACTATATGGGCAAAAATAGGTTTGTTTGTTTTTTACAATTTGGGGGGATAAATATAACAATGTTTCTTTCTTGTTTGTTTGTTTGTAGCCAAAAGAATCCTTTAATTCTACTGAGAAAAATGTTCTCCAGCCTAGCTCCAAGTTATTAACTGAAGCTAAAAGTTTGCACAATAAGTATGAAGGTAAGCATCTACAAGAAGCCCAAAAATAGGGTCATGATACCTACGTCTGGTCTGGGGGATGTAATTGGCCATTTAGGTCATTTGAGGAGAGGGAAAGTGTTTGTTTTGGGTCTGAATTAGCATTTTTAAAAATATGGTCCAGCCTTGCAAACAAGCATTGCATTTATGATCTCTAGATCTACTCTAAATGTGTTTATGAGAAATAGGTTGATTTATCAGGATTTTTTGTTGTGTCTTGTTAGCCTCCAAGTCATTTCCAACTTAATGGCAACCCTAAGGTGAACCTATCATATGGTTTTCCTGGCAAGATTTGTTCAGAGGAGGTTAGCCCTTGTCTTCCTCTGAGGTTGAGAGAGTATGACTTGCTTAAAGTCTCCTGGTGGATTCCCATGGCTGACCGGGGCTCTCCAGAATCTTGATTGCAGGATTAGGATGATTTGAATTCGATTTAATGACAGGAGGAAGATGCTAGGCCTCCCATGTGATAAACTCCATAGTCCAATACTCAAACCATCTCTTTATCAGGATTACAAATACTACTTTCTTTACAGGGCTTGTATCTGGTGTATATAACATGAACATAAAAGTGGGAAAGTTTAAAGAGCAAGCTAATAGAATTGCTAAACAATTCAATGATTCATTGCTGCAGCTGAATGCATTGCCAAATGGTAAGTGAATCTGTCTTGTCATATGTTGTTTCTTTACATATAATGGCTATATATTATCAGTGGCATTACTAGGGTTGGTATTACCCAGTGTGGTAACTCATGGCATCAACCCCCCCCCCCCCCCCGGGCCCAATTGATCTCCTTCTATACCACATCATACAGAATCGTTAGTAATTTTTCTGTTAGTAATTTTTCACAAATTGTAATTCCTGTATATTACTGAACATTATGGTAATAGTTACGACATAAACAACTAGCAAAATTAAAATTACATCCTTAAATTACAATATCATATGCACTGCCTAAATGTATTTACATGCATATAGTTTCATGTGATTAAAGTGAAAAATTGGTAATATGTGATGTTTTAAAGAAGATTTAAAAACACTAAATAATTTAAAATTTAATTTTTAATTAGAAATAATTTTAACATTTAATTTTTTTAAAAAAACCTCGGGCCTCTCCTTTCTCCTCAAATAAGCCTCACTCCACTCATTCTCTTTAGCATTTTAAAGGGATACAGGTGAACCATCCTTTTTGTACATATAATACCATATATAATGATGTAAACAATGTGCTTACATTTTAGAACTTGTTGATCTTCTTTTCCATGCTATATTTGTTTTTAAAAAGTAAGGTAATTTATGTAGCAGTTAGCAAGGAAAACATTATAGAATCTAAGGCAAAATGTAGAGCGGGAAAAAACACCTATACCCGAATATATACTGTTTGGCAAGTTTCTTCAGCTGTAGCCTCAAAAGCACTTCTGGTTTAAGATGCTGAGCCTTCTTTTCATGGCCAAATTAAGTTACTACTGTTTAATGAACCAACTCTTAAGATTAAAAGCAACCATTTTGCCAGTCAGGATGCTAAAGGTGCATGGAAATGTAACTATTACATTCCTTGAATGTAAAGGAAACCTACATTTAAATGTTAATGCAGTAGGTAATTGACTTAATGTCTAATAACTCCATAGTCAATACTGTTAGAATGAAATGGAATGGAAATCAAAAACTTTCTTTTATGCTTTATGTTACATGCAGCAGGAAACTGCAACATATGGGGGTGGGTGAGTGATTAAATTTAAATTGGGAAAATGGCCGGAGGAAAAGTATTCTGCCTGCCTGCAATAGTTTTCTCTCATATGAGCCTGACTGGATTGCATGTCTTTCGGGGAGTGAGAGCTTTTTATAGGGCTGGTCCCCGGACTTGAAACTCCATATTAAGGCAGATCTGTATTAAGGCATGATCTGCTGTCTTCCCTGTTGCTCTTTTGGCAGCAGGCAAATATTTCTTTCTTATTTAGAGAGGCTTGTGGAAACTTATATGTTGCTGAGGAGGGGGATTATAACCACTTGGGTGCAGTGTTTTCTTTTGTGATGTTTTTAAATTGTATTAAATTGTGCCTTTAATTCCATTTTTATATTTACTCTTGTTCTGTATTCCATTGTAAGGAGAAGAGTGTGATATAAATCAAGTAAACAAGTAAGAAAAGAAACATATGGGAGAGATCTTGTTCACTTCTCCCACATCATGTACCTGAGACTCATATACTGGGTCTTCCACTCCAATTAGATAAGGAATAAGTAGTCAAATAATTTGATCATCTGTTTCAGATACCAGTGAAAATATTCTTGCTGTAAAAATTCTGGCTGTGTCTGCTAATATAACGGCTGTTAGTGGTTTAAGCCATACTGGATGTTTTAGTGAAAAGTTAATGAACACTTCATCTGCATTGTCTGAAGTTAATGAGACGTTGCAAAAAACCAATGAACTTATAATCGACTCTTCAAAAGCTGGTAAGTTTGCTGCTTCATTGCTCTCTAGAAATGTCATTGCATGCAAGAAGAGGTAAATTTTTAAACCTTAGCGCTCCTTGTCTTTATTTACATGAAAGCCAATTTGAATAGTAGAAATCCACCGGAACTGTTTTTGTTTGAGATCTTAACTTTTCTCTTGGCAGCAGAGTCAGCTGAAAGAAAAGTGAATGAAGTTGAAATCCAGGCTGGTCTCTTGTTTGGTAGACTGAAACCTCTGAAAGTGCTAGAAGAGAACCTGAGCAGAAACATCTCTGAAATAAAAGAGCTCATCAGCCAGGCCCGCAAACAGGCAGCCTCTGTAAGCAGTTTGTACTTGTATTCATTGGAGTGGGGAGTGAAAGAGACTACTTAACTCCAATATATTCCCTAAATAATAAAACTTGTGTTAGAATTAGACCACAACCCAGAGAGTTTCTTTTGACTCTTGAGGAACTTCTGCTTTGGATTAGGATATACAGTGAGGATGTAGGAATATATGTTTGGAATTAGGACATACAGTAGGGGTAAGGGGACTTTCCCCTTTCCTGTGGTCCTAATCTGAATTGCCAATTTTAATTTCCAAGGGAGGAAAAATCAGTAAAAACAAAGAGATCATTTTTTTTGGTTTGCAATGTAAATTATACAGTGACTTTCAGAAGTATTCACCACCACCACCATCCCTTTGACATTTCCACATTTTCCTGTGTTACAACCTGAACCAAAATTGATTTATCACTTGAAGTATGTAAGATACTACAATGCCAACTCTTGTGTCTTGGTGCAAGTGGATTAATGGACACAAATCTAAGATTAGAACAAATGGAAATAACCACCAAATGAGTTGCAGAATATTTCAACATTCATGGATATACATTAAAGGATTTACAGGTTGCAGTACTTGAACAACAAAATTAATTTGTAAACACTACCATGAGCACTTAACTGTACAGAAAATATAACATGTAGTTTGTCCTACTCAGGTTTTTAATTCCAACATTTGTGAAGGAATTTGCTTCTATTTTACTACTTCACACACTTCAAATGGCCTCTTAAAACTTTCTCAGGTTATCTGATGTGGGGGACCAGTATTTTCCCCTAATATGCCAGGTACCATGTTTGTGCCCATTGGTTACAGCTGGGTTTTCCCCTTTCTTTCCTGCAAGCTCTCAGTGGACCAACAGCCAGTGGCTTGTGGACCAGCACTGGTCCAGGGAACACCACTTTAAGCAGCAATGACTACGCTGGTTCTGCCTCTTTTCTTTCTTTCTGATCTCTCTTCAAGGCTTACACTTTTCATCTACCTGGGCTCAAACCTATAGCTCTTACACCCTCTTTCCACTGAACCTATAACCAAACTGAAGTGCATATAATGGGGGAGGGTGGGGATTTATTCTTTCTCTGTTTTATCCCTGCCTCCCTTCTCTCCCCTTCATGCTGAATCTTAACTGTAAACTGTAGGAGCCAAGAACTTGTATTTAGTAAAACACCATTCTTACTGATAGAACTATATAACTAATGAAATTTAAAGATGCAAACAGATGTGTTTTAATTTTTTTAAGCTCATATGTCTTTTAGGAATGTTATAGTTATTAATTTAACAGTTAAATACCAATTCTCAAGACAACTAGAGTTTAAATGACAACCTTACCTTTGCATTTTTCTTCTTCTTTTCAGATTAAAGTTGCAGTGTCTGCTGAAAGAGATTGTATTCGTGCTTATCAACCTCAGATATTATCTACTAATTACAATACATTAACACTGAATGTTAAAACAACTGAACCTGATAACCTTCTATTCTACTTGGGTAGCAGTGGCAAAGTAAGAAGGGATTTTAGTGTTTTATAGTGCTAAGTGAAATCTTCATTTTTATGGACATTGAAATATTTCAGATACTTAATGTTACGTATATGTATAGAAAAATATAGTAAAATAGATCAGTTGTTGCTTGATGGAATTTGCTCATCCTTCTGGGCTTTTCATATGTTGGACTAGAAACTCACCAACCCTATACATTGGTTGCACTAGGGCTGATGGGAACTGTAATCCAACAATATCTGGAGGACCACCATCTCATCTCCTATATCTGATTTCCATGGTTAATGAGTGATTAAGGAGTTGATCACAATAGTCCTACCCTATTCATACATATTTAAGGGTGAAGTTGTAATTCTGATCCATGTTTTTAAGTGTGGATCATAAAATGCAAGTAAGAGGGGAGACTATTTTGTCCATTGGTTTCAGTCATCAGCCCCCTCTATCTTTGGAATCTTTAATTAAATGAAAGGAACAGGAATTCTTATACAGTTCACAGCAATGTTGTATGCTGTTCTTGCCATGTTGATTGCCATGTCAAAGAATAAAGAATTGGAAAGACCACAAAGGCCATTGAATGCAACTAACTGCCATGCAGGAATACACAGTTAAAGCACTCCTGAGAGATGGCCATCCATCCTCTGATTAAAGACCTCCTAAGAACATAAACACTTGGATAAATCAGTGTGGATTCTACATGAGGGGTGTGCAAAAGCATGCATCCTTTGTAGGAGTAAGCATTTGGTAGTACTGGGATTAAACAAAAAATGTGGGCAGGGATGCTGTGGGATTTTGTTAGTCAAATGAAGTCAGATTTTCAAGTGGATCAAAACTAGATTAAAAAGGAAGAAGCAGTTGACTGACACAGATATTTCTCTGTGCTTTCATCTGGGCACAGATGTCTTATGCACTGGATGACCATTCCTTTCAGTGGTCGGAAAAGTTCTGATGATGATAGGAAACATTCAGACAGACTAGCTTCTTCCATTGAAATGAATGGGTAAGCTTTTATGGGCAAGGGAACTCTCTACGCATATTTAAGGCAACAAATAGTTAGACATGAAGCTCAGTAGCAATTATACATTTAAGAAAAGGGACTGGACACTGCATTTTGCCTGCACTCTAGCAAATTCTACTGCTGAGCTTGGGTTGTTGTATAACTGCAGGGAAATGTGATGATGATCCTTTTGCCAGTAAAATCATACTGGTAGTTACAATTAACTGGCATTATTTCTTTTAGTTTGCATTTATGCAAGAATAATTTGTTCTTAACTATATTGCTTTTATTGCTTGGAAGAGCCAGCTGTATCTTCAGTTAAATAATCCTTCAGATAATTAAGCTTGGATAATTTTGTATTGTCTGCCTATTTTACAAGTGCACTGTTAGTTTTATTTTTATTGAATTCTTCAGTTTCAGATAGGACTTTTAATGGTCCTATAAATTATTTTAATTCTTTTTAAACTGTGTAGGAACCTCTGTCACTTGGCATTTCTTCACTGTGTATGTATGTCTGTATGCATGTGTGTTAATATCAGCCTCTTAAATACCAATCTGATCTGCATTAATATGAGTTTATATTGCCCACTTTGTTTTCTTTGTTTTTCCAGACTGTATGCCAGAGAAGTCACAGCAACCTGATGATAAAGTAGCCATGTAAATCTTGTATGTAGTAGTCTGTTGTGTGAAAGTACTTATGGTGTTTGACCAATTATAGTGTTATGATTCCACTTTAATTGCCATGACTCCATTCTGTGGAATCCTGTGATTGGCTGTTTAATGCCTTCTCAATCTACAGAACTCAGCATCCCATAGGATGTTATCATGGCAGCAGGAATGGAATCATAATGCCATCATTGTGTAATGTGAAAGGGGCTCGAGTCCTTTCTAGGGTTAATCAGTACTTGTAAAGGTTGGTAGTTCCACTTATGCCAGTGTTGGTAGTGCATTAATGACATGGCAATTTTCTTGTTAGATTGATTTCATGGCAGTGGAGATGCGACGTGGTAAAGTGGCTTTTTTGTGGGACATGGGTTCTGGATCAACAAGACTGGAATATCCTGACTTTCCTATAAATAACAATAAATGGCACAAAATACAAGCTACAAGGTAAGATGTAATCAGCATGTGACATCTGTGATGTACCGTATTTTCCGGCGTATAAGACGATTTTTTAACCTGGAAAATCTGGGGCTAAAGTGGGGGGCTGTCTTATACGCCGGATATATGGAGTGCCGGGTATGAGGAGGAAGAGGAGGAAGATCGAGGTGCGAGGCAGGAAGGAGCCGGGGAGAGAAGGACGAAGACCAGAA
>CM034706.1:67950875-67961641 GCA_020142125.1 Phrynosoma platyrhinos | reverse complement strand
TGTCACCAGTACATAATTACTGCTTATAGGACAGAACTATGTATTGCAAAATATAGGTTGTCTAAGGGAGGTTGCAGACTGCCAGAAATAGTGCAAATTGAGTCCACTTTTAGGGTTAGGGTTAGAGAATCATGAGAACTGTAGTTTATTGTGGCACCAGAGCTTTCTGACAGAGAAGGCTCAATGTCTCAGAAAAAAAAAATTCCCATGATTCCCTAGCACTAACCCTAACCCTAAAAGTGGACTCAATTTTCACTATTTCTGGCAGTCTGCAACCCCCCTCAGTCACTGAATGGTCAAAACAGCTGCTATCAACTACATGTATATATAATAGCCAACCTTAGAATATTTTGCAGCTCTTTCTTTATCTCTCAGTTTTCAACACAGTTTGGTAGTTGAGCACACATAACTATTTTCACTCTGTTGTTTGTCGTGATAAGGTTTGGAAAAACTGGCACCTTAACTGTAGAGGAAACAAACTCTCTCCAGAAGCCTTTTATGAGAACAGCCACCTCTCCAGGAACAGCTACTGTACTAGATATAGACCAGTCATCCCTAATGTTTATTGGTGGTCTTGGAGGGCAAATCAAGGTAAGAAATTAGTAACAACATTATAGTATTTGACAGTATTGATTTCCAGGTAGATTCCTTTCATTGTTCTGAATGAGTGAGACAGCATTGTCAAGCATGGAAAGAATGATGTTTAACACTGTGAGAGTTGTTAATAATTTGTGCTAGGAAATCCTGGGAATTGTAGTTTATTGTGGCACCAGAGCTCTCTGAAAGAGAAGGCTCAATGTCTCACAAAACTACTGTTGAATCCCTGGATGCGGAATCCCTGGATACCGAGGGCCAATTGTATTTATTTTTATTTAATGTATACCACATGTACAGAAATTAAAACAATTCCTCAAAAATATTCTTATTTATTATGAGTTATTCTTAGTATAAGAGGCCCTTCAAGGGCCACATGGACTGCCAGAAATACACTCCTCCTTCCAAAAGAAAAACCAAAGATAGAAGTGGGCAGAAGTCCTTTTCTGGTTTTGAAATGCAGTTGTTACTGTTTTTTTTTAATAGTATAGAGGGACCCTGCTGCCTAACTAAAAGTTGAATTCCCACTCTTGGAGGCTCCCACTCTTTTGATGGACCACAGAAAGGTCACTCTTAGGAATCTGGAGGGGTTGAGGGTTCTCCAAAAAATGTGGAAGGCTGCATGTGCCCATCTCTGCTACAAGTATTTGTCTGGCTGTATGCCAAGGTATATAACATTTATTTTAAACATGGAATGTGTGTGTTCTTTAATAGAAGTCCCCAGCAATTAAAGTGACACATTTTAAGGGATGCATGGGGGAAGCAGCCTTGAATGGCAAATCTGTGGGACTCTGGAACTACATGGAAAGGGAAGGCAAATGCCGTGGATGCTTTGGAAGGTAAGAAATAGAAGTAGTTGTTTCAGTTTGCAAGTGAAGTTAGGAGATGTATTGCCTGTGTGCATAAATAGAGTTATACTGCAGTAGGAAAGACTGGTAGATTTTGATTATCCTGCTTTGTTTTATGGATCACCATCTCGATAATTTCAGAAAAAAAGCATGGTTTTGTACATGGAAATATACAGGTTCTGGACTGTACCTCTGTGGCTGTAGATACATTTACATGATGTATGATTGCTTGTCACTGTTCTCTATTTGCTGGTTCAAAAGTGAGCATGTATTCCTTTCATCATCTTTCAAAATTCACATGTAAACAGATCACACTTTTGCTCCTGTTTAACATAGTGAGCCCATTCAGATATGACTATTGAGCTTAGAGTTCTCTCCTTCCCTGACCTCTGATGTTTCTTCCCTCATACATACTAATCTCTTTCTCCACTTCTAGTTTATAATAACAATAATGTGACATGGTATCTACATTGAACAACTGTTGATAATAACTTGCTTCCAAAACCAAATTATGTCTTCTGATTCCTGTTTAGCCAAACAGTGTGGCAACACTAATGTAATCAATTTGACTAAATTACATGTTACAGCAATCTGTGGGATATTATGAGAGCTAGTGTATCAGTAGTGATGTTTATTTATTTTATAAATATATTTTTTCTCTCAAAAATCTGGGATTCAAGGCAGCTCACAAGAAGATTAAAAATGAATCCAAGAAAAAAATAGAACAAAGTATAATAATAAAGTACAGTGAAGAAATTGTAATATTGAAATATAATTCAGGTAAAAGTGATTTAAAAACACCGCAGTAGAAAGTAGCACACCAACCCTTTAAAATTTCCTTCCTCAGCAGCCATCTATTGCCAAAATACCACCTGAATGAAAAGGTCTTTCCTTGGCAGTGGAAAGACAGCAGGGAGGAGACAACCTAAACTTCCTTAGAAGAAAATTCTATAGCATGGGAGCAACCACTTAAAAGATGCTCTTCTATAACCACAATAAATATGCCGCTGATGACCCTCCCCAAGATCTCAAAGCCCAAGCAAAGTTATATGTGAGAACAGGGTCTTGCAGATAGCCCGGGGCCAAGTCTTTTTAAGTTTTCAGAGTTCATAACCATCACTTAGAATTATGCCCAGAAACAGTTACGCACTTGTTATAATCAGTTCCTTGTCAATAGTTTGGTTGCAGCATCAGTTGAAGTTTCCAGACATTTTCCAAAGACAGCTCTCACATAAAGGGTATTATAATAACCCAAAAAAGATGTAACTAAGGCATGGTTACAATGTTTGTGTAGAGAAATCAAGGTTCAAATCCTAAAATATTTAAGATGCTCACTAGGTGACCTTTTGCCTAGCTACACACAAGGGGAGGATAATATGGGCTGTGGGGCATATATATTGTCCTGTGCATTGATAGAAGGATAAAACAGAATTTGCTGTAGTGAGGAGAGAATCAGAAGTAGATGAGGGAGCATGCAAATAAATCTAGAGAACAATCCCAGTGGCTGCAATTTACCTGTGATGTGTGAACTGGACTAGTGATGCATTTATAAATGTTTGATTTCTTCTATTATTTCATGCATGCATATGCATTTAAATAGCATCAGATATAGTTATTGTATTAATTTAGTATAAGTATTGGTATTTACATCATTATAAATGACAATATGTGTCAACCATCCTATATGAGAATAAATAATCCTGATTTAAGAAATTGCTGTTAGTTGGGTCTCATTTGTAACCAGCAGAGGGAGACATAGGATTATTTTAGAAACACATTTAGAAACTGCTAGGGATGTGTGACACTTTTATTTGGTTTATATTTTAAAAGCAATAACTTTGAAAGTTCATAAACTGTATGTCTGTAGATCACATTAATGGGAGTAACCCGGTGGCCTGTGAATAGGATATGCATTTCTTGAAAAAGAGCTGCTCTGTGCTGGAGGATAGTTGAAAGTCTATGTTCCCTTTGTTTTCCTAGCCCACAGGATGAAGACATTTCATTCCATTTTGATGGCAGTGGATATTCACTGGTGGAGAAGGCACTTCGTTCCACTGTGACCCAAATAATTCTATTTTTCAGCACTTTTTCACCCAATGGGCTCTTAGTATACCTGGCTTCTAATGGCACAGTAAGAACATTATTAGAAGTATTTAGTTCCATAGAGCATGTAAAATTAATTTCAGATAAGTAAGAAAAGAATTCAAAAGTATGTGTGATCTTTATTAATTTCCCCTGATCAACTAGCTTGAAGCTGTGGAACAGAGAGAACTGCTGTGTATAAATTGGTATTTTTCCCATTTGAATATCAGTCATGAATTTAGTGAATGGATTTAGCCATACTACTTTTGCTTCACCTCAGTTACCCATCTTTAGTAAGGTAATAATAGGACAGATTTATATCAAAATAATAAAAGTGTAGCCCTTTGGGCACTCCAACTTGCTGTTTATATGCTAAGTCATACAGTGCTGACCAGTGAGGTTAGGGGATTTTCAATTTTTGTTGTTTATTGAAAAGACAGATATTAAAACAACAGACCTATAGCCTAAGTCAAGGAGGGACCATATTTTCAACCATATGTTTAATTTATATCTCACCTTTCTCACAACAAGAGACCCAAGCCAGCTCATAACATAAGTTAAAACAAAATACAGTTAAAACAGTGGGTAATACAAAAGTTAAAAAAACACCCACAAGCAAGCATTAAAACAGTTTAAAATGTGTTTATTAATATTTATATATTTATGGCACCGTATAAATATATACATCTATGTATACATGTACCTGCGTGTGTGTGTGTTTGTTTGTGTATAGTATATATGTGTAAAACACAATTGAATTAAAGATGCGGTAGCCCCTGCAAATGCTTTTAAAAATTTTCTGACATTTGTTTCTTCTTTTTTTTTGCAGAAGGATTTCTTGTCTCTAGAGCTTGTTGATGGAAAAGTTAAACTAATGGTTGATCTTGGTTCAGGTCCTCTTACTCTTAAAACAGAAAGTCGCTACAATAATGGAACATGGTATAAAATTTCATTCAGCCGAAACAAAAAAGAAGGTAAAATTTGTTAGCATGCGCAAGGGATTAAAGAAGAGGGCTTTTTTCTCTTAAAAGCCCAAATATATGGACATTGTAGCCAAATGTAAACATTTTGAAATCCAATTTAATTTGAATTAAAAATGATTTACAAAGCACTCCAACCTAGTCTATGAAAAGAAGAGACATGTTGGAATGACTAACTACAAATTGTGCCAAATCCCTTGTGCCAACAGACCAAGGAATTGAGTCCTTTTCTATAGCTGCAAATTTCTTAATCCCATTTTCCCTCTTCCCTTCAGTTTTTCCTGCCCTTATTATGACTGAATGAGAACAAAGAGGAACAATAGCCTTCTCCTATCTTCCCACCATGGCCATAATCATGGGTGCAAGTGTGTGTGTGTCTTTAGAGGTGTAACATAGGGCCTTTACAGACTGCCAGAAATAATGTAGCTTGAGTCCACTCTAACTGCCCTGGCTCAGTGCTAGGGAATCATGGGAACTGTAGTTTTTTCTGAGACATTGAGCCTTCTATGTCAGAGAGCTCTGGTGCCACAATAAACTACAGTTCCCATGATTCCCTAGCACTGAGCCAGGGCAGTTAAAGTGGATTCAAGTTGCATTATTTCTGGCAGTCTGTAAAGGCCCATAGTCACCATTGAAGACCAGAAGCAGTATACATTTCTTGTAGGTTTGGCAGTTTATTTAATACTGAGATCTTACAAGAATTTGATCTCATACAACCGTACCCTGATTTACACAGACAACAGCATAGTTTGTGCTTGTATGGCTATACAGGAAGAGTCTTGGTCTCATACTGCACAAAGAAGCATCCAGACTTGAGAGAAAAGAATTCAGTCCCTTTCAGCTGCATATTACAAAGGTCTCCAAGACACCAAAGCTGACTGTCTGAACGGAATGACAGCATGTCCAGATGAACCTGAATCAGGAAGTATTCAATGAAATACATCACAGGCTAGGTCCTTTAAAAATTGACATGTTTGCAACTCAGTGCAACAACAAATTTTTGTCCATAGACAGAAATGTGTAGATGATCACAATGGTCTGTTGTTACCATGGCAAAACATAAATTTTATCTTTTTCCTCCAGTGTTAAATCCAGAATACTTAGGAATCTTAATCTGAGGAAGTAGGCTCAAGTCTACGAATGCTCATGCCACCAGCTTCTTTCTTTCAGTTAGTCTTAAAGGGCTACAAAATCCCTTTGCATCCATTAAGATATGTACTAAATTGATCATTTCTGTTGTTTCAATGTTCTCTAGTCTACCCAAATCCAAACTGGCTATATCTTATTTGCTTGATCATTGAACAAAAAGAATTAAGAGCTCAAAGATAGCCAGATAAATAACCATTACTTTATTGGCTTCATATTAAGTGACACTGAAAGTGTTTCTGAAGTGATGTGGAAAGAATGAAGAACAAATAAAATGCAAATATTAAATTGATACTAGCTTTCCTGCAGAAATGGTTAGACACAAATGTGCTCCTGAATGATCTTCATTAGCAAATAGGAGCGTTGTCAACTATGCTGAAGACTAAAGGGTTGTTTGTGATGGCTCATTTTTTATACACTTTTTGTGAGGTGCATTCCTTCAGAATCAACTACAGATTCACAGATTTCCATCTGGAGATGTAAAAATAGTTCCCAGTTCACTGTCAGGTTATCTATTCAAACCACTTTGTAAGGCTTCACTACATTTTCTGTCAGTTAAGGTGGCATTCTATTAGCAACCACTTCAGTGAGAAAGCAATGTCAGTTTTATCAGTCAATGAAAATTATGATGCATAGACCAAGATCATGTAAACCTCAGGTTAGACCAAGCTTTTCTAATGAAAGTTCTTGTTATCAATTCAAGACTCACAATATGTTTACCTCCTTACCTTTCTGTATTCACCCATCTCACCCATGAGAAAGTGGAATACTTTTGTGGTGTACTATAACCAGAACTAACATTCTATTAGAAATGCATAGAAAATATTAGGAAAATTGAGGCATTATTTGTTTCATTCAGTCTTTGTAACATGGATCAACAACAGTCTAAACATGGGTCTAAAACAATGCAATCTTTTTGGGTTAAGGTATGAATATAATTGCAAGATTGGCAGGTTGGCAGTTCGAGGCCTGGCTGCTGCATGATGGGATGAGCTCCCATCACTAGTCCCAGCTTCTGCCAACCTAGCAGTTTGAAACCATGCAAGTGCAAGTAGATAAATAGGGACCACTTCGGTAGGAAGGTAAACAGCATTCTGTGCAGTCATGCTGGCCACATGATCACAGAGTAGTCTCTGACAATACTGGCTCTTTGGCTTAGTAACGGTTATGAGCACTGTCCCCTATGATCAGACACGACTTGACAACCACTTATAAAGGGCCATTCTAAAGAATTGCAGAGGAACAATTCATCACTATCTGTACTGTCTATGGCCGTATGTTTTTAAAAAGAACCACAACGAATGGGAACTGTTGTATACTGTAACTATGTTTGGTTTAAATCTAATTATCATGGCAAGATTGTGATACAAAAGTGAGGGAAGGGGACAAAGGAGTCATCAAGAAAGTTCTGCTTAGGTGTAGCATATGACTCCTTCCTCTGGTTTGCCTGCAGCAGGGCTGACCCATATCTTCATGGATTTTTACTTCTTCTGCACCAATTCAGAAGATCTTTCATTATGATCAAGACCAACTGATCATATAGTTCATCTTTCTTCATGGAGGGAAGTTTGAGGGGTGGGTGGCTACCCTTTCCCCTCTTAGTCCACCTGGAGTATGCCTCCGAAATATTTCCTTTTTATTCTTAACTGTTGTTGGAATTCCAAAGGTGGAGGAGCAACATTGGCAGACCTTCCTTCGCCCAGGGGAAGTTTGTGAGAAGGAGCCACTGTGTCTGTGCATGGACTTCCTTCTCCATCAGCACACTTAAGAATTTTTAAATGTGGTATGGGGGTAAATATGTCTTCCCATTTGTAGTTAAACCCAGATAGGAACAAACAAAATCTGTGTCTTAGATATAACCTAGAACTCAAAATTCTACTCATTTTAGAATAAAACTACATCTTACTTCAAACTGCCTACTTGGTTGTGTTTGCTTATTTTTCCTCTCCCAAAGTAAGCATATGGGACTCCATTTTGAGTTGGGAGCACCATATGTGGGGAGGAAAAATTTAATTTTGTTCCTCTGAACTGCTCTCCCCCTTTCAAAAACACCTCATCACCTATATGTTGCTGTTAAAGAAAAGCAAAAGTCAGTTGGCACTGATAAAGGATTTGCCCCCCCCCCTTTTTTTTTTTTTTTTTTTTTACTATGGAGATAAAAGGCTTGGGGGAAGTTTTGGGAAGGAAGCAGCTTGGGAAGGAGTAATTAAACTTTCTCACCCCAAGTGTACAGGTATAAATAAAATCAGCCTCCTTGTTATAGTGTCAGACTAGAACAAAGAGCTGCCCACTGGGTGTTTAATGTAATGTTTGTCTTGATCTCCAGAATGTCTCTTAAGAAGGAAAAAATGTATTTCTGGAATACACTGGATTTTAATAATCTTGAGCACTCCTGAGAATCTGTTTCATCTTTGCTTTTCAGCTGAGATCTAAGTGCAAAATATAAAGTTACCAAATGTTCTGAAATATGTTCTGTACATTTAAAACACATAGCACATGTTTAAACTTCTTTTACATTTTACATATGAGTTTTTAGAACTGATATCTATCAAATCAGGAAGGCTCGCGTATACTTTTGTATTTAAAATCAAGTAAAGATGGAACAGTGAAATTGCTATTATCGCTTGTTGAAACAGTGCCCAAAATAATATGTAGACCATATGTTTCATATTTCTATTTCATTGAAAAGGGGCTTCATACAAGAATTAGATTTGCTTAATAAAATATCTAAAACTTCAGTGACAACAGTCTGTTTTCAATGAACAGCAAACTGATACCGTATTGCTGTTACATTTTGCTATAATGTTTAAATGAAAACAAATGTGGTGCAACAAACTCATAGATGCTCTATTCACAGATCTCTTATTTAATTCTTTTCAGGGATTTTGGCAGTTATGGATGCTTATAACCTCAGTTCTAAAGAAACTAAGCAAGGAGAATCTCCTGGTGTAGCCTCTGACCTAAATCGTTCTGATAGGGATCCTATTTATATTGGGGGCCTACCACGCTCAAGAACAGTAAGGTAGGTTCACACAAAGAAATCTTTTCCCCTTGTTCTTAAAAGCATTCAGACATAATGGCCCCTGATAGTACAGTCATAAGTGGGCAGAGAACAGATATAGAGAGAGATGGGAGGATTTTTTTTAAACAAAAAATTATTTTACAACAATCCAACAAATAGTAAAAAACATTATATTTCAACCCAACCCAACAAACTCACAACAAAACAACAAAAATGTTGCTGTGTTAATAGGTTAACATGCTATGCTATGTTTAATTTGTGCACAGAATTCAAATCTTCACTGTGAATGCATCTACTAAATGTGTCTGTCTACTAGTTATCACAGACCCCATTCACACTGGGTGAAATGGGTTATTTCCGCAATGTTCAGATTGGCTCCGAATGCACTTGACGCTGTTTGTGGGGGGATTTGTTTAACCCGATGCATTTCATTTGATACCAGGTCCCTTACTTTTTAAAAGTGCCGGAGCGATCCGGATTTTTGGTAGCGTGAGCATGCTATCAAATCAATCCAACAGCTGTACCGGAAATGGTAGCAACACCATTTTCTCTCTAATGGGTATTAAGTGTGAATGAGGATAAGGTTTAAATTGCCTTGAAGAGATTCAGGGACTTAAAACATAGTGAGAACATCACTCCAGGATTGCATCACTGTGGAGATCCATATCTCTGTGGGACAAAAACGGAGGTGTGAATGACCCCACAGTATGCTTGACATTTTGTAATCCCAAACATTATATGTTCTGCATCTGATCTAAAATAATAGATTTTCCTTGTTGAAAGTAATTCAATTATACAGTGATTTTGCTTTTGGGTTAAATAAAGTGGTTCATTGTTTTTGCAGTTACTGTTTTCTCTTTCAGAAAAGGGCTTAGTACCAGAACATACGTAGGCTGTATTAAGAACTTGGAAATATCCCGTTCTACCTTTGACTTGCTTAAAAACTCATATGGTGTAAGGAAAGGCTGCATCCTGGAGGTAAGATATACTGACAAGTCATGGAGTAGATTAAAATTGATTAGGTTTTTGCTGCTGAAAACTGTCTGTGATGCCACTATAACAGATTATCAAATGTCAGATAACCAACTCTTGCTTTGTTTTGTCTCATTGTTTGATCTAATTCATCCATTGTTTCTTTTCTTTTGCAAATTAGCCCATATACAGCACTAGTGTCTTAAATAGAGGTTACATTGAGTTGCCGCCTAAGCCCCTTTCACCGGATTCACAACTTATGGCCACCTTTGTTACTAAAAATACTAGTGGCATCATCCTTATGGGGCTTAGCAAAGGGGCAGAAAAGCGAAGGCGCAGGCAAGCCCATCTGGTAAGCAACCCATTTTCAAACTGACTTTTTGATCATATATTTTCAGATGCCTTAGTTTTTATTAGATTGAAACTAGAGGCATCATAAAAAAAATCTAAGATTGAAACTAGAGGCATTAAAAAAATCCAATTGGTGATGCTTGCTCACATGGGCAGCACATCTCACAAAAATGAAATCAACAAGTGAATGCAAAAATTCTGAACATTTTAAATAAAGAAAAAAATGTGTTCCCCTATCATGTCTTTTCCAGTCCCTCTAAAAAAAATTTGTTTAAAATCGCAGGTGACACAGTTATTTATTGAACTATGGTTTATTTTCCTTCTTCTGCAAGATATAATTTAGCCAAAAATATTCCTATTTGACATATTTATGAAATCTATAGAGTAATATCTTCTGTGTAGTAGGATTTATTAGTCCAAGGTACACATGCATAGGAGGATTTCAGCCTCAAAGGTACAGATTCTGTGTTATGTGATATTATATATGTCTACATTGTTGACATGTGCCTTCAAGTTGTTTCTAAATTATGGTGATCTTGAGGTGACTCTATCATGGGGCTTTCCGAGTCTGAGAGTGTATAACTCACCCAAGGACACCTGGTGGGTTTCCAAGGCTGAGCAGGGAATCAAACCCTGATCTCCAGCATCCTAGTCCTACACTTAAGCCCCAACACCAGGGTGGCTTTCACATGTCTACATAGAAGACATGATTTCACTAGGTCTTACTCCCAGATGTTATCTTATTTTTGTATAAGTAAAAGGACAACAAAT
>CM034706.1:67915968-67950775 GCA_020142125.1 Phrynosoma platyrhinos | reverse complement strand
ATATGGTGCTTGGGCTGCATTGATCCCACCTGTGCTATATACCTCTGGATACAGAAATGTATTTTATGTTTGATGTCTGCATACATTTTCAGACTACAGAGGAATTATTATCTAATAAATGTGGATTGCCTTAGATAAAAAAATGTTCATGTGACACATTATTAATGAATAAAGCCACATCTTATTATGTGGTTCATTCATTCCAAAAGAGAAAATATTTTGTTTGGGTTTTCTCCATCCCACCGCACCCACTTTCTTTCTCCCTCACCCCCAGACCTCCAAACCTCTAGTCAGAGGTTATTAACCTAATCTGATCCTCTTTTGAATTATTCTCAGCCCTTTTTCTCCATTATGCTGGTCAATGGTCATTTGGCAGTGCACGTTAATGCTGGTGACAGAGCAAGTACAAGAAAGGTCTTGGTTGCGCCTGATAATGGAACTTACAGTGATGGGCAAGAACATTCTGTCATTCTGACTCGTAATAAGAGGTACATGTTGAAGCATTTGTTTAATTATAGCCTGTTGTCAGTTTATCACATACCTTAAAGTACTGACTTAGCTCAGTTTATTTCAGTACAATAATCAGAGTTGTATTTTTCTTTTATTAATTTAGGAGTTCTTATTTATATGGTAATTACATACAGCACACAATCACTGATTAATCTGTGCATGAATGCATCCTTGAAATCTACAGACACTTGGGCCACCAGAGGGAATCATAGCAGCTATTGATGGAAAATATAAACACATAATTAGCTATTTTATTTATTAGGCTGAGAAACATACAAATCCACCTACAACAGGATTAGCACCTGAAATTAATTATAACAATATTAAATAAATCTGTTCTGCCACCAGAATAAGGTTCCAGCAGAGCAATTTTGGGTGAATTTTGAAAATCACTGAATCTTTAATCCATACAAAAATCCAAAATAAACATTCTGGTGATACTTTATTAGGCCAACCAAAAGTTACAGAATGTTTCATGCTAACTTGAGAAGCCTCATCAGGCAAAGACAGAAAGAGAAAGTCATACAGGGGAAGAAAGTGAAGTTAGAATAAGTAATCTGCATTTTATCTAGAGTGTTTCCTTAAGGTGACCCGAAGGAAGGGTCGACAGAGGGTCAACAGAGTTCAGAGACCAAAGCAGTGAAATAAAATTAATAATTTCATTTTTCCATTGGCCACAGCAGTGCGCCTCCATTTAATGACTGGAATGATCCCAATCCTGTGTGAGGCCACAGGCCATTTCATAGGCAAAGTACAGTGAGTTCTTTGGGAAGTTTCTGTACTGTTGGGTTTGGAGATAAATTTGGATTTTAGTGACAGGTAAAGTTCGTTAATAGAGGCAAATTCAGATTGCTTTAAACTTACATTGGAGAGAACACCCTCAGAAAGTAGAATCTCCAATTAGTCCACTTTCATTAGTTAGGATTCTTCTAGCACAGGGGAAGGCAACCTTTCCCCTTTAAGGGCCGAGGGACTTCAGCTCCCAGAATCCCAGGAGCTATTAGCCAACATGGGACTATTGGCCAACATGGCTGAGGCTTCTGGGAGCTGAAGTCCCTCGGCCCTTAAAGGGGAAAGGTTGCCTACCCCTGTTCTAGCAGTTAAATGTCTCTTCCTTCCAATAAAATGAGGAGGAGGAGGAAGAGGAGGAGGAAAGGTAGCCTGGTTGGCCACAAAATAAATCCAAAATACACATTATAGTGATACCTATATAAGGCTAGCCAAATTGCAAAAAAATACATCACACTAGCTTTCAAATCCAATTAGCTTCTTCATTAGGCAAAGATTATATACAGGTCTACATCTTGTTTAAGATATTTGATAAAGGTAGTCAGGAGGAGAAGCTTGAAGCAAATGAAAGGCTAAGCCAAACCCCCTATGTTTCTGGCACAACCAAGAACAAAGACATTAAAAGAAATGCAGTATTTTTCCTCCATTGGCAGCAAGCAGGTACTGAACTGGATCTGTGGCAGCTAGATTTCTTAAAACCTTTTTTTTAAAATGTATTTTATTAAAACCATCCATGCAACAAAGTAATAAAACTTACCTACAATAAACATCATAAACATAGATAAAAATATCCTAACAACATAACACTAATAAACAAACACAAACACAGACAAACAAAACTCCCTGGACTCTTTTTGTCTGTAAAGCCAGTTCTATCACTGCTTCTTCATCTATGCAGTTACCTCATACCTCTGTTTTATCATACTTTCAAATTAATACATTATATAAAACTTAACCAGTGTCACTTTGCTTTTTTCTCCTTAGGACGATAACGGTCCAAGTGGATGAGAGCAGCTCAGCAGAGATCAGACTTGGCCCGTTGGCAGAAACTAGACCAATAAATATGTCTCACCTTTTTGTTGGTGGCATTCCTGTTGGAGAAGGCATTTCAGGGCTAAAGATGAATGACTCTTTCTATGGCTGTATAACTAATCTGATATTTAACATGGAGTAAGTTAGTGTCCATGAATATAAATACCTTTTCAAATACTAATACATAGAATGAATATACACTCTCTTTTTAAAGTACACATGCTTTGGGAAATGTTATTTTTAGGTCCTGTGCAAAAAATGTATTCCTATAGGACAGGGATGGAGAACTGTGGAGGGGATGGAGGACAGTTTTCATAGTGTGCCCCTCTCCGTGGACCCAGCAAAGCACTGGATCCCCTAAACATTTTTTAAAAAGTTTCTCCAGGCAATTATTTGCCCCCTCCCTAGCTCAAAAATGACTACAAAATACAATGATTTACCTTAAAAACCCACCAATACCGCCACTCCCATATAGACACACACTGGTCAACATTGAAACATTGGATTGGGTGATGTTAGTTCCTGTTCTTATTCAGTTTCAGCTGCTTTTTGGGGAGTTCAGGAAGTTTTTAAGGTACATGGGCAATGGGGAAGCAAAACAAAGGGAGCCAAGGGAGGAGCACCTGGATTTTTTAAAAAATATTTTTTACATTTGGCAGGTTGGGCTGTGTGGTGCTTGGGGGTCACATGTGGCCTACAGGCTGCATGTTGCCTACTGATATAGCTCATAATTGTCTGTTTCCTATATTGCATTCAAAAAAGCAAAAAGCACTGGAAACATCCAACAGAGAGGCATAGTCTCAGGATGTTGATTTTTTTTTAATTGAAAGTAGTCCATGGGTTGCACATTTCCCACCCTGATTTACTTTGTGTGCATATACCTTCAAGTCACCTATTGACTTATGGTGACTTCGTGAATTTCATAGAATTTTTTAATACAAGGAATACTCAGAAGTCTCTGCCAGTTCCTTCCTCTGTAATATTGCCAAGAGCACCTGGTATCTGTTGGTGGTTTCCCATCCAAGTACCAAGGCTAGTTTACTGTACTGCATAATCTTCTGTCATAGCTAAGCAATTTATGGTAATATGTTTTAATTAGCATAATAATATGATAATATCTGGGAATATTGGAAGTTTTTAAATGTTTCTGATTAGTAGATGTGCTTAGATTTATTATTTGCTCAAGGGAGAAAGCCCTCAAAAAGTTATTGAATTATAAACACACACATCTTCAAGTGCAGTTTTTACCTCACTGCTTCCAGACTGACAAAAGATGCCTTCATTTAATAAAGGAATGTGATTTGCCATAACCTTTTTAGCTCTGATACACTTGTTCTACAGTTCATCTTGAAATGGATATAGTTTATTACCATAACTTTCGGGGGGGAGGGGCAAACCAAAATGTAAGATCTATAGATGTTATACTCAAAACAAAGAACTGGAGAAATGCCTGGCTGGTGCAAATACATGTAAGGTTCATTTAGAATGTGACATGCAGGACTTTGTAGGTAAAATTAGATGCAACCTGAAATGTTTCCAGTTTTTGTAGTATGAGAGTGCTGCTATAAACAAAGTTCTTGGTTTTTTGTGTTTCATTTCAACAAAGTAAAATATGTCTTTCCTTTAAAATCCAGGCTTCTGGATTTCACAACTGCAATGAGATATGAAGGTGTAGATATGGGCAGCTGTTTCCTTTGGGAAAAACCTAAACCTGCCATCCATCTAGAAGACACTGAGATCCTATCTGAAATGCAAATGCTACCTGTTTCTCTGCAGCCTCTTGCTGAAATTAAGGAAGTATGTAAATGAGCCCAGCATGCTGTAGTGGTTTTAGTGTTGGACTAGGACACTGGGAGACCAGGGTGCAAATTCCCACTCTGCCATGGAATTACTCTGCTGAGTGATCTTGGGCAAATCACACTCTCTTTCAGAGGAAAGCAAGGGCAAACCTCTAAACAAATGTTCCCAAGAAAACCCTGTGATAGATTTGTCTTAGGGTTGCTATAAGTCAGAAATGGCTTGAAGGCACATAACAGCAATATAAATAAAGATCCAAACAACTGTTCTATATGGCAAAATGCATCCTGACAAGGTGGGATAAGTCAAGGGGAGGCAAAGTGGGAAGCAGGGAATGAGCCAGAATTTTATTGCAATGACAGGGTAATGTATTTCTTTCTGTTCAGCAGCAGAAAAGCATTTGTAAGTTTAGTGGTGTTGCTGAAAGAAGTTAGTAAAATAAACTAGTACTGTCTTTGCTGTGGACTATTAATCATCAGTAGGTTCAAGACACAGGAAGGTAGGAAAAATGACTTACTTTGTATTCATTGTCCAGCCTGTGGAAGATGATTAAAAGCTTATACTCCCAATTTCAGTTTATTTTTCAAATTATTATTACTGAATGAATATTTAATCATAATGGCCAACTAATATGACAGCTTGCAATGAGATATTTTAGCACCTTTGAGACCAATTGAGAGAAAGAAGCTCTTATTGTCACTAATTGAAGTGCTGATCCTTTAGGTAAAGCAACTAGAAGTCTTGAGATATGTAATTCCAATTAATACTTGACTTAGCCTTTAGAACCATAATTTCTAGTTCTGTATAGTGATTTCACTTGAGATGAATCTACTGCAGAATTCTTTTGCATACTAGGGTAGGAGTATGTGTTTCTATAGTTGTAGTTTCAAGTAAACAGATATGGCAGAAGAGTTATGCTCATCAAGAGGTGAATATATTAGATTTGACTTTTTAGCCCTTACAGTCAGAGAAGAGAAAAAGGAATAAACTGCTTAGTTAGTTCCCAACTAGACCAACTTTTCACTTTGTTCTGAATGATTGAGAAGTGTGCTCACTTAGAAATATCAATGTCTCTTTCACTGAATAAATTTTAAATATGCTTACACAAACTCAGTTTTCTATTTGACTAGTGAGGATCATGATGTATCTGCTTGGATTCTTATATCTGAGTTTCATTCTTATAATTTATGCCATGAATTGTCAGCATTCTATTGAAATATAGCCAGAATATTTTGTCATGTGTAGTGGTAAGATATTAAGTCATTTAACTTGAGCTCTCTCATTAACAGAAACCATGTGCAGAGGGTGAAACACTAAGTTATGTCTCCCAGGCTTACCAGTTTGGGCTTTCCAGAAATAGCCATTTGGTGCTACTTTTCAATCACTCTACAGTAAGAAAAAAGTAGGTGTATCTTAACAGTGTATTTTTATGGCACTTTATTATATATGCTGTATGCTGTACAATGCTGGTTGCCTTCCAAACCTTTATGAGAGGTCATTCTTCCAATTTTATGGAGGGGTAACAGGCTGAGTGACAATGGCATAGGGCACAAAAGATTAGTTCTAGTGTTAAGCACATATATTTTCTCTCTCTGTCCACAATGCACATACACACACAGAAAAATGGTTTAAGTTGAAATAAGTTCAGGTAAAAATTCATTCAAAAGAACAAATTTACCCATTGCTTTAAGTGATCAGCTTTCAAAAGTCTAGCTTTGAATCCATCTTATCTGTGAATTTTGTTTGTATCTCCCCACCCAAGGTGGCTGGCAGATATAAGCCTTATCCTATCAGTACTGAAAATAACTGTGACAATTCACCAGTGCAGATGGATTAGAATTTCATTTGGTTCACTTTTAAAATAAGCTTCCCCTCAATATTTTCAAATTAATTTGTATATTTCATGGAAGGAAAGTGAGATTTTTCTTTTTTAAAAATGTATGCAGGAGAAAGTGCAATTGATAGCTTTGCAAACACCCAGTACATGGCAAGTGTCCAGTGCATGGCACTGTGTGTGTTTAGCTCCAAGGGTAGAAAACATGCTCATGAAACACCACAAAAGCATTGGATTGGATCCTTGATCTTCCTCCTCCTAGCAGAAAGGTGCCTCCACTTTTCACTGACTTGTAGCACAGCTCATGTAACCCCTCTGTGAAGCATTTTCAACTAGTTAGTGGAGAAAGGATAGGGTAAGTTCACTCTTGCTAGCCTACTTGTGTGTATCTAAACCTGAATCCACCCCATTGATTTTTCCACTAATTTTTGAAAAGTTCTATCCTAAAGTCAACACAAAGGAAATATTAAGAAAAAACTGTAAACTTAGAAATTCCCCAATTAGGTCTTCTGCATCTTTGTTTTGAAGCCTGTAGCCCCTTCCTATTTCAACTTACTTTCTTCAGGTTTCTCTTCTGCTCATCCTTGCTGGCCTTCTTCCCTCTATCACTCTTCCTACACTGATTACTTCATTTAATTTTGGGGATTTGATCCAGATATGTCCCTTTGCAAATGAGTTCTTCTATTCACAAGAGGAATTGGGATCTAATTGGAATTGAAGAAGGGAAGTAGGGTCACACCATCACACACTATTCTTCATAGGGTTACTTGTAGATCCATGTATAATAGTAGATCCAAGTAATATGTAAATAACAATGATGATGATGATGATGATGATGAAACTGATATGTAACTGTAGTAGATCAAAAGTAATCACTTAAGGCTGAGTGGAGAACCCTGAAGTCTCCAGGCTTTAATCATTTCTGCATGCTCTTTCTTAGGTTTTCAGTGCAGCTGAACCTCAGGACCTTCGCTTCCAATGGCCTCATATACTACATGGCTCACCAAAAGCAGATTGATTATGCAGCCCTTCAGCTACAAGGAGGGAAGCTTTATTTTTCATTTGATCTTGGAAAAGGACGGGCAATAGCTTTTCATGGTGCAATCATCAGTGATGGGAAATGGCATACGGTGGGTGCACCAAATGATTGCATGTAACCTTATTTTGGCCTGCACAAAGACTGAGACTCTTCTTGCTTTTCACTTCCACTCTTTATATACAGAAAGAACTCTTTGTGAAGTATTCTCCTTCCACATTGACTAAATTCTCTTCATTAACTTCATGTAGGACTTGTAAAAAAATATTTTTCATTATTAGCCTTTGCAGCTTATAAATACACCCTGTATTTGATATTCAATGTTGCAAAAATATAATAAATTAAGACCTCATTGACTTCCAACATAGGAATATAGAGAGGAACATTTCTGCTAGTCATAGGCACCCTACAGTATATGGAACCTGATATGTACTAAGTTGCATGCTCCAGAGTGTTGACTATTGATGGCAGATCACAACTAATGTATATTATCTTACAGGTGAAGACAGAGTATGCAAAAAAGAAAGGTATAATCATAGTTGATGGTCAAGAACCTGTGACTGTAAACATTCCAGGAGATGGAAACACACTGGATGTTGATGGGAAGCTGTACTTAGGGGGTCTACCCTTTGATTACTCAACCAAGAATATTGGAAATGTAAGAAGGCTTTTAAATTGTTTTAAATATTTTTAATTTATTTTATTTAAAACATTAATGAGAAAGGCAGTCCTACTTTGACAATCTAATCACTGTGGCTCAATATCTTTTAGAGATAAGACACAAATATATATAATGTATATACTTATGTATAAGTCTAAAATTTTTGGTCAAAAATTGACCCAAAAAACCTAAGTCAGCTTATCCATGGGTCAATGTAAGTACTATACTTTAACTCTTACATAAAAAGAAACTATCCCCTAGTGAAAGGTGAGAGTACAATCTGTCCTGGATGCACTGGCTGCCCTCTATTCTCTCATCCATCCAGCCTTTAGGGCAAACACAACCAGTTATGATCCATGCTGGAATTTTGTATGTTGTTTGCCATTGTGGTCCTTTGCTTCATCCTGTCAATCCTTTGTTATATGCCCCTAAGTCTTACCTTCAACTTATCCATGAGTCATATCAAAATCCATAATTTTGGCCCTAAAACCTGCCTTTGACTTATACATGAGGTTAACTTAGAGTCGAGTAATTATTCTTTTTTTCTTTTTGTCACTACGATTAAGTTCTTCAGTGAACTTCAGATCTGAAACAATATGTATTTGCCTGATGTGCCAATGTGTGGGTTTGTGTAACAGTGCTCTGCAGTACATGTGCTGTGGTGACACTGGTATTGACTCTATTTGCAGGTTACTCACAGTATCCCTGCATGCATTGGTGGAATAACCATTAATAACAAAGAAGTGGACAAAGACAACCCAGTTTCCATTTTTTCTGTGAACAAATGCTATGTTACAGCCCAGGAAGGAACTTTTTTTGATGGAAGTGGTTTTCTTGCTCTTGGTAAGGAAGAGGATGTCTTACTAGATGTCTTACTAATTTTAATTATTTTTTTAAAAAAAATGCTAACTGAAATAGGGCTGGAAATGAAAGGAAGGGGTTTCTTATCTACTTCCTACTAGTATATAAAGATTTCCTCATATAATTATTCTGTATTTGAGAAATATACTTGTTTCATCAATTAACAGAAAAGCAGGTAAAGGTCTGTAAGTTTGAAAAGTTGGGCAGTTGCTTGAATTTATGATTTCTGTAGTGAAATAAGTCACTGAGGCAGTCTTGTCCATTGGGAAACTGTTGTAAGTTTCTCCATCTTGAGAGCTGCTTCCTAACCATTGTGTACAGTTACAGATTACCATGTGTAATACATGAATTCCTTGTAAATGGAGGCACATTTACCCCTTTAGGCTTTATGAGCTGACTGTTATGACCCCTCTAAACGTTGAGTGATCTTCAGCTGCTGGTTGTTTTTATTGACTTCACTGATGATTAATGAAGATTTGCATATATGTGTTTATATTTTGTCTGGTTGTTTCCAAAGCATGCACATGTGGACTGAGTATGCCTGGTTGAGTTACTACTCTGGCAGATCACTTAGCATGGGACCTTTCCCTTATGGCACTGTGTTGTCATATGTTGGAAGGATGCTTCTGACAGACAGCCCACGTCAATCACAAGCAAGCATTACTGCTGGTGGTTTAGGAGAATGGCAATGCCAGGGAATTCAAAAGGATGTGCCAGAGCAGTGCTGCTCAGAGTGGTGTTCCCTAGTCCCTGAGCCAATGGCTGCCAATCCCTGGGCAAGTTTCCAGAAATGAAAGAGATAGTTTTAGCCAATGAACACAATTTAGTGTTGGTCCCTGGCACATTAGAACATTAATATTTAACTGGTAACCTGAGAAGCACAGTGCATTGATGATGCACTCCACATATCTGTCTTGCTTGGCCAAAATGTAGTAAAGCTGTTCCTATGCATTTCATATATTATCTAAATTAGGAAGTGAACAACCTTATCTGGGCAAGATCCAGCCCTTCCAACCTGATTGTCTTGGTTTCTCCAGACAGTGATATCTCCTTCACCATGACACCCCATTCTATAAGGTTGACGTCACCTCCCAAGTCTTTTTCCCCCTTTTCTTTAGTTAAGCACGGTTATAAAGTACGGTCTGACGTTAATATCACATTTGAGTTTCGCACCACCATTGCAAATGGAGTTCTTCTTGGAATCAGTAGTGCTAAAGTAGATGCTGTTGGACTGGAGCTTGTAAATGGCAAGGTACGTTATGAATTGAAATGATGTATGATTATATCTTTATGGATCAGTCTTAATGAATCTAGCTGTGGGATTTTAATCAGCATCAAGAAGAATGCGTAAGTTGTGTAATTCTTGAGAAAAAAGCTGTGGGAATTGTTAATGTATGACAGTATAAACTGCTGTGTACACATTTCATTATAAATACGGGGTTTATCCATTAGTTCTCATAATTAACTAATATATTTTAAATATATCAATGAATCATCTAGCTAATTTTCAACACCCCCCTCTTTTCTGGTTATTAAACTAGTTTTACAGCTGTCTGTTTTAATACACTTGGGGGAAAGAACCCACTTATAATGTAAAAAAATGTTTCTTTGTGGTTTTCTAATTAAACCAATGAGAAATGAAGGAGTCTGAAAATTAGGTTGATGAAAGAAATGAAAGATCATAAATATTAAAGATGTTTTACACATCATAGCTATTATTTTATTACTATATTCATAATAAACTTAACTCTAAAATGCACTTTTTCAAAAGCATTTTGCCAAGTCTGTCAGATAATATTGTCAATGAAGGAAACCATGAACCACTTAAAAACAGTTCGGAGTAGCAGTAAACATTATTTCAACTGAATCAACTTTTATGTACTATTTAGGTTCCTAGGAAAAATTTCTGTTAAACAAAGCATTTGTACAATAATGTGAACCCACTGTTACCTTTGCATTTCTCTCCATTAAATCCAAAGTGCTTGTCCTGTTTTATATGTACTTTTCTTCTTATGGATATGAGCAAATTCATTGATGTATCTACAAATTGAGTTTCTGAAAAGGGGACTGTATTGCTTTATGATTATTTCTCTCAGATTGCTTGGGTAGGTGAGGAGGTAGTTATAAAAAATAATGCCATTTATCACTCCCTACAAATCAGTGGGGGACAGCTTGGCCCTAATCCTTGTTCAAGACAGTCAGGAGCTCAGTTGTGGCATAAGTGGAATGATTCTCTGTCTATTGAAGTGGAAAGCTGAGGTACTTTTGTTGAGGAAGGGGAAATAAAGAGATGTCACCTGGTTTCTGTGAAAACCTTAGTTTAGTCTCTCTTCAAAGATGAGTTGCAAATTAAAAAATAAAACCTACGGTCCATATGTCACTTGGCTGAGCACATAAAATTTTTTCTAAATAGCCAGTATCTGTGGGGAAAATAAACTTAGGGCCTTTGCAGACTGCCAGAAATAGTGCACATTAAATTGAGGCACTGCCCTGGCTCAGTGCTAGGGAATCATGGGAACTGTAATTTATTGTGGCACCAGAGCTTTCTGACAGAGAAGGCTCAATGTCTCAGAAAAAAATACAATTCCCATGACTCTCTAGCACTGAGCCAGGGCAGTGCTTCAATTTAATGTGCACTATTTCTGGCAGTCTGCAAAGGCCCCTCAGGCTGCAATTTCACATGCTTCATTGTAAGTTAAGTTGAACACAACAAGTTCCAAGGTACCAAAGCATTGGAGTGGACATATATAAAAGGTTTCATTGTTAAAATGTTTGGCCTAGATTATTACCAAGTCTTTTCCTGTGAGATGCCAGGAGGTGGGCTCTATCCAAAGGATAAGGTTTCCTTAGGTGACAGACTTTGCTAAGAAAAGTATGGGAATCAAGTAGCTATAATCCAGGTGTTGGTGGACTGCAACTCCCCAGCATTCCTTACCATTACCTATTCTGGGTAGGTGTGCTGAGACGTGTGGTTCAACAGCATCTGGCAGATGACATGATCCCCACTCCACTGCTAAGGATTAATCTACCTTACTTCCTCAGATCTGTCTTCTTTGCAAAAAGCATTGACTGAGATCCCGCATCATCAGACAGCTATGGCAATGGAGCTCCATTGTCATAGTTTTGTCTTCCGATTCAACTTCCCTTCCCCCCAATCCCTACAGCAGTGGTGGCAAACCTATGGCACGCATACCAAAGGGGGCACTCCGAGCCTTCTCTGTGGGCATGTGCGCCATTGCAGCAGCACAGAGTTCACCAGAATTCGTTACTAGAAAGTCAGAGGGATGGGGCACTTTGTGATAAACAAGTGGGTTTTGAGTTGCAGTTTGGGCACTTGTTGTCTAAAAGGTTCGCCATCACTGGCCAACGGGATCCCATTGCAATTGCTGTTTGTGCTGTGCCTTGTTGGCAGGAGGGGGATGGATGTAGCATTGTTTGCCACCCTGCTCTACAGTGTCTTGGGATTCCTTCAGTTGATGTGGCTGCCTAGTTTCTAAGGTGGGTTTGAGGGGACATTTTCAGTCATTGCAATGGTGCCATGACTATAAATGTGAATTGGCAATATTTACAGCATCTGAAGTCTGACATCATAAATACCAAACAGGATCCCAGCCATTATTTTGATGTTCTTTTTAATTTATTATTATTGTTGTTGTTGTTGTTGTTGTTGTTGCTGCTGCTGGTGGTGGTGGTCTTTTCGCCCTTGCACTTGACAGATTTTTTGATGTATTTGATATTGTATCACAAAATCCAAAATCATTCAACTGACTTCCATTCAGTTTATACAGTGTGCCTGCGCCATATGTGGGCTCACCATACAGGACTCAAGGTCATGCAGACAGCAAGCCCCAGTACTTTCAATGGTGCATGAGAGCACACTGCCATAAAAAACAACAAGGCTTGAGGTCCTGTGTTTTTCCCCTTATGTGGGTGGTGGGTGAGTCTGGAACAGATCCCCTGAATATACGAAGGGTGCACTGTATCATTTATTTTCTGAGTTATGACAGGATAGTAGTGTTCTGGTTCCCAGATGACACATTTTAAACAAGAATTCTGGTAGTTATGTTGACCCCCTTGAACTTCCATGCACCTGTCTGTGGTTGTTGCAATAGCAGTTATCTGCTTAAAGTAATAGATATACCCATGTTATTTACATAGGCAATATTTTATTAGTTGTTCCTTAGCTAAGTGTAAGGAATGTACAAAGCTGCATTCATTTCAAGTGAGCTTTGATTTAATCATTATCCATGTGATTAAATGAAAACTCCCCACGTCATTGTTAAGCAATTTGTTAGGTTAAAAGAGCCATTTGTTTCACTTGTCTTCTGTCCTTACTGCTATTTGGCTGTAGATTTTATTCAACATCAACAATGGAGCTGGCAGAGTAACAGCTACCTATGCACCGAAAGGCACAACCAGTCTGTGTGATGGACAGTGGCACAAACTTCAAGCAAACAAAAGCAAGCATCATATTGCTCTAATAGTTGATGGGAACTTGGTTCACACTGATAATCCACATATGCACTCAACCTCTGCAGATACGAACAACCCCATTTATGTTGGAGGCTATCCTGGTATGTAGCTTTCCTCAATTTCAAAAAGTAGGGGTGTTTGGGGACAAACAAGTTAACACCTGTAGTTGTTTGTTCTGAATGACTAATGAAAATGCTGGGCTAGGGTATAGCCAATTTCCTGGAATAGAAAGGACTATAAAACATAGCAGGGTCCTATGATGTGAGCAGCTTCCTAGTAGTTGCTCTTTTATTTCTTCCTTCTCAAAACTAAAATGTGGCCACTTTCTTGATAGAAGCCAAATGATATCTTACAGACCCATTGAGAGTCCTTCTATCACCATGGCTTCTGGTGCTCTAACAGTCCCCAAGAACTATCTGGTGACTGTTTCTATGACCCAAGGACAATTCCGTTCCCTCCTTTTGACTGGAATTGCCTTGATGCATGCTTTGCAATGCAAAGCCTATGGAAGGAGAGCAATACTGTCTGCCATGCTTTCTATTTTTATTCTTCTGATTTATCTTTTAGGAATTATTACAATGCATCAGGCAGTTCTTAAAGTGCAAATTTTAATCTCTTCCAGACAGTAAACAAGCTCAATGTGTTCTCTCCCTTGTTTTCTAGCTGATGTAAAACAAAATTGCTTGACCAGTAAGAGCTCATTCCGAGGGTGTTTGAGAAACCTCATGCTGATTAAGGGCCAACAGGCGGAATCTTTTGACTTCAGCGAAGCCTTTGACCTGCGTGGAGTCTTTCCACATTCCTGCCCTGGGGCTGAGCACTAAATGGCAGGGGAAGTTGTTCGTTTTAAGAGGTTTTGTCTATTGTTAATGAAAAACAAATGTTTTTAATTGTAATTGTATAGTGATCTCCCTATATTTTCCAGCTCAGGATGTTTTTAGCCAAAACTTTTAGGATACAATTTTTAAAGTCTCTTTGTGCAACAGATACCTCTGCTAAAATGTTAACATTAACTCAGTATTGTTTTTTTTTAAAAAAAATGCTGGTGAAAGTTTTAAAAATTAGTGTTTGCAATGTATCTTCTGATTATTTGACAGTATTTCCTTTGGTTGAAGTGGCTCTTTTTATAATAAAGATGTAAAATAGGCCCCACACAATAAAAGCATCCTTCATATTATGTGTGAATGCTACACAGAAAAAGTTCAGTTCAAAATACAAGGGTGAGGAATTCAATAGGGAGTTAATTTTGAACAAATTATGGCCAGTTTTTCAATAAAACATATGTACTGTTGAAATCATACTGAAAATGCTGTTGGTCTCTTGTTCCTAGTACATCAGAGTGGTTCAGCTTGAAGATGAAAATTGTTACACACCAGATTACATCTGATATTGGAAGCTAAGTAGGATCAGTACTTGGATGAGAGACTGCCAATGAATACCAAATGCTGTAGGTTACATTTCAGAGGAAGGAACTACTAAAACTACCTCTGAGTATTCCTTGACTAAGAAAACCTTATGAAATTCATGGGGTTGCCATTAGTTGACACACAGACAGAAGGAGAATCCACAAAATTGAAGCTGCTGCTTGTGCTATACATGTACACGTTTTCATAGATGGATGAAAGAGTTGAGCTGAACATTTAGCAGAGTGATTTGCTGGGCAGAGCTGAGGGTGCTTCTGTCTCTGGTCCACTGCACGGTGCCAAGTAATGGTAAGGACGTTTTTTAAAAAATTGAGGTTCCATATTGCTTATTGTGGGCGGCAACTAAAAACATTAAGTAAATAACTAGGGGTAAATTGGTGAAGCAAAAAATATTAGTTTTAATGGGCTAAAAATGTTCAGTTGAGCCTGAATGTTTATTTTTAGATTTAGGTTTGGGATTGATTAACATGTTCATATTCACATATCAGTTTCTGGTTTTAACAGATTTACATTCTTCAGCTTCGTGATTCATTTGTAGGAAGCCCATGTTTTTAACAGCATATGCAAGAAAACATGTAAGGGGTTTAGGGCACTTTAATTTTTGTCCTAGGTTAAATACATACATGTTCTATTTTCTAAATCCTTTGCATTTAGTCAGCATGACTTTAACCAAATGATTAATGACAGATGGTCAATGGAAGCAAATACTTAAAAAAAAAAATTAACTAATAATCACCAGAATCATATATCACCTTTTATTTAATGTAACTTTATAGATAAGTAGCTAAGTAGCAGAGGTGCTAAGAAACTCTGTTAGTAAATTGAGAAGATGCATATCAGGACATTGGCAAGAGTGCTTGGTGCCCAATGGCTGGCTCTGCTACTGGATAGGGATTTTACAAAACTGCTCAATTCCAATTCCTGCATACGCAAGTCCACTTATGAGGATGCAACTTCTATACAAGGGTCTGGCCATTATTTTTCAAAACTGCTCTAGATTATACCTCTTCTTCTATCATGTGAATTCAACAGAAGTGAACAGAAATAAAAGTGTGAAAATTATGTTCTCTCTCCTTACTTGTACCTCCATCTAGTACATTGTTTAACTTTGGCTGATTTCCAGATTTATCCATGAGAAAAATATACAAGCCTTTGGGTAGAGTAGTTATCATTCTGTAATTTTTAAGGAGGTGTTTTAATTATGGACTGGGTAGAACTGTACAAGAGTAAATGAAGATTCCTGAATATTTGGAATGCCACATTCAGGAAAAGAATGCTTTGGAGGAAGAAATCTCTGCCTTCTCTCAAAACAGGTGGAAAACAGGAGAGTTCTTTATATAATAATAATAATAATAATAATAATAATAATAATTATTATTATTATTATTATTATTATTATTATTATTATTATTATTATTATTATTTTGATCCCATCCCTGTGCCAAAGCAATCAGGGCACCTTACAAGAATAAAATACCAATAAAATAAAATACACAACCTCCCCTTAAAATAGAATTGAACATCAAACATTTTAAAACAATAAAAAAACAGACAACCATAACAACTACAGAGTCATGATAGCAGGCAGGCAGCAGCTATGATGTGGTAGAGGGTAGGCTCGCTCGTTAGGCCGGGAAGAAACTAGTCAGGAAAGGCCTGCCAGATCTGTCTTTATAGCTTTTTTAAAGCTGTTTAAGCTGGTAATCTGATGGCTCTTGTCTGGCAGGCCATTCCATAATCTGGGAGTGGTTGCCGAGAAGGCCCTCTGGGAGGTTGTGGATAGCCTAGTTTTAACAGGCTGAAACAAATTCCTCCTAGAGGACCAAAGTGTGTGGGTTGGATTACATGGAAGGAGGTGGTCCCGAAGATAGGATGGACCCAAGCCATTTAGGGCTTTAAAGGTAATAACCAACACCTTGTACTGAGCCCTGAAACGGATCGGCAGACAGTGGAGTCTTTTCAAAACAGGTGATATGTGGTCTCTCCTAGATGTACCAGAGACCAGTCTGGCTGCCATATTCTGTACTAATTGAAGTTTCCAGACTAAGCACGAGGGTCACCCCATGTAGAGCGCATTTCAGAAATCAAGACGAGAGGTCACCAGTGCATGCACCACTGTTTCGAGATCCCTTCCTTCCAGGAAAGGGTGCAGCTGGCGGATCAGCCAAAGCTGATAACAGGCACTCCTGACTGTCGCATTTACCTGATTTGACAGCTGGAGTGAAGGATCCAGGAGTACCCCCAAACTGCGAATACAGTCCCCAGAGTATGATCCCATCCAGGACTGGAGGTTGTATCCCAATACCTAGTTTCGAGACAGCTACTATTAGTACCTCCGTTTTATCTGGATTCAGTCTCAATCTGTTTTTCCTCATCCAGCCCATTACCACTCTAAGACAGTTATTGAGAGGGGAGATGCCATCAGAAGTCATGGCCGATGACCGAGGCATGGAGAAATATATCTGGGTGTCATCATGCCTCCGGATGATCTCTTCCAGCGGCTTCATATATATATTGAACAACATCGGGGACAGGATGGTGCCTTGCGGGACACCACAATTAATCTCCTTTTTCATGGAACAACTGTTCCCAAGCAACACCCTCTGGAATCTGCCCGAGAGAAGGAACGGAACCACTGTAATGCAGTTCCTCCGACTTCTAACCCCCTCAGGCGATCTAAGAGGATGTTGTGGGCTATTGTATCAAAAGCTGCTGAGAGGTCTAGGAGCACCAACAGGGTCACACTACCCCTGTCGATGCTCAGGCGAAGGCCATCAGCCAAAGCCACCATGGCAGTCTCAACTCCAAATCCTGTCCTAAAGCCAGTTTGAAATGGGTCTAGATAATTGGTTTCTTGGAGTTGAAGAACGACTGCTCTCTCGATCACTTTGCTTAGAAATGGTAATAAAGAGACCACCTGTAGTTGTTCATATCCAGGGGGTTGAGGGAAGGCTTTTTCAGAAATGGCTTGATTGCCACTTCCTTCAAGCAAGATAGAATATTGCCTTCTCTGAGGATTGCATTGATGATGTCCCTAAGGAGCAGCCTCATTGCATCCCCCCCTGCTCCCAGATGGCCAGCCAGGATGGGCAAAGATCAAGAGGGCAAGTCATCTTCCTCACACTTTCAAGGAGCTTGTCCACGTCATTGGTACTTACAGATGGAAATTGATCCAGTATAATTTCACTAACGGAGTTGCTGGTGACCTCAATTGATTCTGTTACAATGCTGGCATCTAAGTCAACTCTTATCTGAGAGATTCTATCTGCAAAAAAGTTGTTAAACACATTGCAGCAGACTGTTGTAGGATTAAGTAGTGGGTTCTGCACAGGCAAAACCCATGACAGTTCCCCTACCACCCTAAACAGTTCTACTGGACGGGACTCTGCAGATGCAATACGTGCAGAGCAGAAGGATCTCTGCGCTGCACGTATTGCCTCTCAATAGGAACAAAGAAAGTTCCTATGATGAGAGTCTTGTCAGATAGGAGTCAAGTTCTCTGCCAGATGCACTCCAATCGTTGTCCAGCCTGCTTCATCTTCCTAAGCTCATCTGTGTACCAAGACTTTTGGTTAGAAGCAGGTTGGAAAGGACGCTTGGGAGCAATTGTGTTGATAGCCTTGGTAAGATTGGTGTTCCAGGTGTTAACCAAAGCTTCAACAGAATCACTGGCATTCCAAACCATTAAACCTTCTAAGGCTTTCCAGAATCCAATTGCTCCATCAGCCTTTGAGGACGGACCATTCTAATAGGTCCACCACCTCCAGTGGGGCGGACCATGGTTCTCAGTTCAGCCTTAATCAGGAAATGATCCGTCCATGACAATGCGGAGGTATTTATTATCTCCACCCATGGATATTCCTGTTCCGTACTGAAGACCGCATCGAAGTTATGACCCGCACAATGAGTGGGCCTGGTGACCAATTGGGATAGGCCCATGTTTGTCATGGATTCCATGAACTCCCAAGCCACACCAGTTAGACTTGACAAACTGGTCTTGAATGGGATGTTAAAGTCACCCGAAACTAAAAGTCTAGACTGGTAGTCTTTGGCTTCCCTTCAGCTTTGGGACCTCAATGGAAAAGATTGGTGATGGTCAGGGCATGCAGATGAACACTGTTGGAGCATGACTTTTGAGCCCACTCTCATTCTTTATATATATCCATTTAAGCTACAAGCCTTTTTTTTCTTCTTGTGTGAGAAAGAAATTGCCTTGCTTACTGTACATTTTCCCCCACCACCAGCAGCATTTCCTTTATGCAATAAGGACACAGAATTCCCTGCAGTTTCAAATAATGGAGCAAATGGGTTTTTCCAGTACTTACGAAATTATTATGTGCCTTCAAGTTGACTCTCACTTATGGCAACTCTATCCTAGGATTTTCTTGGCAAGATTTATTCAGAGGTTTGTCATTGTGTTCTATTTAGAATAAGAGACTGTGGCTTGCACAAAGGATTTCCATGGGTGATTCAAACCAAGGTCTCATAGCACTCAAACTGTGATTCCACATTGGCTTACACCTATCAGATCCCCTTTCCTCAGTCCCATGGTCTACTGAGGAATGGTCTGGAGTGTAACCTGATACAGTGAAAGGTAGGAATAAAACCTCCTTTTTCCTAACCCTTCAAGTTGTGCTACTTCCTTCTGGATGCAACAGCAAGAGATATAAGACCTCTTTGGTCATGGGAAGAAAAGAAAACAGTCACACAAGTTTGGAATAAAACTCTGACATAGTGACAGGTGTTTGAATGCTGAATACATTTTTAGAGGCTGCAGGGCATTCTTTACTAGTGAGGGCTAGTTGGATGAGAGCATTACAGATTGAACCAATTATTAGTTTGTAAAGCTATCAGAAAAAAGTTACAGTTTAAAAATACAGATAAGAATGCAACATGTAAATATCAAGGAAAGCACAATGCATGGATAGGAATGGAAAGGTATCACTGAAGTATGTGTGGGATGGTGCATATTGCTTTTTGCCCTACCCTTTTCTCTCGTCACATTTCATAACAAATTCATACTTCTAAATAAACAATAAAATCAGGATAGATTTGTGAAGAAACCAGGAAGTAGAAGGAACAAGATGAAGATGTCTTACATGCAGGGACTCCAGAACTATTTTTAAAGGAGCGGGCTCAACAATGACAGGCAGGTTGTTAATTATTTTGCCAATTTGCAGGGGGAGAGCAAATTACATTTTCCAATGATTAGCATACAATCACCCTTATAAAGATTCTTACAAACTCAATAATATACTTAGAATTGCCCTACATGTGTTTGGCGTAGCTTGCTCTTAAGTGCACAGGATAGTTTGCAACCCCTATTACTCCTGAGAGGGCTCAAAGTCAACCACTCAATATTTCTTGATACTTGCTCATTTAGTCTGGTTTCTGATCCATAAAGCATGAATAAGCTTAACTACATAATTCTGGATGTCCAGTTTTTCTAGCCTCCCCCCACTGCCCCTAGCCTGGTCTTAGGGGTCTTTGACTCTGCTCCTTCATTCTGAGGTCTTTGCCTATAGCTGGAGTCTCACATGCTGCTTCAAAGGCTGCCTGTACAATTACTTTGTACATGCAAAAACAAGATGGGGAAGCACTTTTAGCACTGATTCCCCTGTAGTGGGGATGTGGCTGATGAAATCTCAGTCTCACAAGAAATGGCTTATTAGGGCTATCAGAATGGTGAGTTGGTAAATGCAGGAAAATGCAGTGAGGTAGTTTGCCGCATTAAAACTCGAGCAACTGAGTAAGATATTACAGTATTATAGCGGAATATTTTATAGTACCTCTCTGAAAATGAATCTGTATTAAGACATTTATTCCATTTTGCAAATCATGGAGTATAAAATGTGTGCTGCCTCTTTTCTATATCCTTCAAAATATTTTGCATAATTCACCTTTATAAAAAGTTAACATATAGGTATAGGTTACATTGATTTGAGTAAAACCATGAGGTTCCTGTCATGTAACGAATGTAGTCTGGACAGACATAGGCTATCTAGTCCCATGGAGGTAATGCACTTGCTTAGTCACAGCTCAGACAAGCATCCATTGCAAAAGGATTTTCCTGCTTCCTTTCTCTCAATTTTTGAAGAGCTAAACAAGCTACAATGAATTAACCATACAATAAGTATTTCAATTTTTAAACCTTTTAAATATGTTTGAGGTTCTGCTGAGAAGCATAAGTTACATAAAGATAAAAATAAAAAATACACACACACTACAGTTACCACAGATACAAAAATATATGAAAACTGGAAATCAATACATGCAGCACATTTAGTCTTCACATACAGCAGTCAGTGAATACCTCCCATTAGACACCCTGCCTTATATTTTCTTTCATCCAAGGCTAATTTTAGTTAATCACAATATAGGACAAACCCACTCAGTATTGGACACTTTTTAATTTTTATGTTACAGGCTTTTTTATGTGAGTGATTTAATCACACACTTGTTTTTGCAATTGAAACAAAAGGGGTCAAAATTGTTAGAGGTTGTCTTCAAATTTTGTAAGCCTCATACTGAAAGACTTCCTCTCTGTCTGCAATGAGGACAACTTTCCAGGCTATCCTATATTTATACAAATGTCAAGGCAAGGCTACTATTTTCAACACTAGCTACTTTACCATTAAATGAAAAAGCAAAATAAATATGTTTTTGAGAGAAAGGATGACACATTTGAATGAGCACCTGTAAAAGTCACATGTTGTGAATGTTTAACAATAGGGGTATACTTTTTTATATAAAAACATTTTGTTAATTTAATGACGTATCCAGGCTTCCACCCCTCAGCGCCTTCAAAGTTGTTTGTATTTTGAATCAATCATTAATATACCATGGAAAATGCACATGTCAAGTGATTAACTTGCAAATAGTTACATATTAATTTGGGCATGGGTAAAACCAGAAAAATGCCTTTAAAACCCTGATAGGCAATTGTTTATACCTATACATTTAATATACACACACAGTACAGTAACATAAAAATGCTTTACATAGTAGTTCTTCCCTCTTATTGGCCACTTTGAACTGAGTCACAAGTATTTGACAACAAAAGATATCTTTTGACTAGGGATGAATTTTGGCACAGCCTTTTCTTCATATTAAATGATACTCTCCCTTTTCCTTCAAGAATCCTACCTACTGGTAGTTGTCCTTTTGCTCTTGGGTGCCACCCAAGCAAGTCCAAAAGTGTGGCGTGGTGGTGGTAATGGTAATCCAGTGTTTATTTCGGTTAACAACAGCTGTCTGTATTCCTTCATATCAGTTGAAAAGTGGCAGTGGTAAAACCAGTGTTAAAAGTGTAGTCATTACAAAATAAATTATTATTATAACAACCATTAACTGAAGTAAAAGTTCTCAAGATAAACTTGGAAGACACAGGTTGCAAATTAAGTTGAGACGTTACTTGTTGAGTAGCAACTACTTTGGTTTCATCACTGGCAACGTGGCTTACAATAGGGAGGCTTTTTAACCATCCTTTTGGCATTTTCCAAAGTGTTCTGCCATTACAGATTTCAACTTATTTTTGGTTTAATCACCCATTCTGCTTGTGGATTTGCATGGTAAACATCTAGCATGTAAGCATCTGGATCTAAACAGTGCTGTCCTGAAAGAAACATTTTGTTAAAAAAGGAGAAAAGAACAGTATTAACTTTATGTTGTGTTCCTTAATAATAATAAAAATAATAAAATTTCAAATAATTTCTTGTGCTTGGTGAACTTATCATGGGATTTTCTTGGCAGAATTTTTTCAGAGGGTGTTTGCCCTTGCCTTGCTCTGAGGCTGAGAGAGCGTGACTTGCCCAAGGTCACCCAATGGTTTTCCAGGGTCAAGTAGGGATTTAAACACTTGTCTCCCAGTGTCCTAGTCCAACGCTTAAACCACTATGCTATGCTGGATCTCATTTTTATACTTCTAGCAATTTCAATGGGGAAAGGGTCCATTTAGTCATACCCCACAGACAATTAATTAGGTCAGGAATGTCAGACTGATGCTCAAGGGAGGACTGCCAGGAAGAAGGAGCTCCATAGTGTGGTCAACTCTTAAGAATAATTCTGTCTACCTACTCTTTCTGAACTTGGGCTTTTCTGAGCAGCCAAAACATGTCCCAACCCCATTTTAGGTAAGATGGAAGACATAAGGAATGTGCATTCATTGAGTGAGAAAAGCAGCTTCACAATAAAGCAGGTAAGAGCTGGCAACCTATTAGCTACTTACATCATCATAAACTGACTTATGAGTCACATAAAGGTGAGTTATGACCTTGTGCTGTGACATTGTGTGACACTTACATTCTCAGGAGGGGAGTAGAGATGTAGCTAAGTCCCTGAGACTATTGTGCAAATGGAGCCAACAGCCTGGCCATCGCACAATGAGGACTAGTTGCAGAAGAGGACGCAGCACAAGATCCCCACACACTTGCATTGCCACAATTTACTAGAAGGATTGTGTGTCCTGTCAGGAATGTAGCTATGACATCTGAAGTTATGAATCATAGTCTTTGAGGTAGGATCTCTGCCATGGTTAAGTTCATACCTGTATTTATTATAAGTGCTTCTGCCTCATTGACAAAAATAGCTAATGATTCCAAATTGAATATTACATATTATGTAGTATGGACCAGAATCCTGTTGGAGTCAGAGGATCCCCTATGGAAGCAGATTGATGTTTTTGTCTAATATGGAACATCCATTCAGTACAAGGTTGTGGAAGTGAAGCTGCACATGTGGGGCCACTGGGCATGCAGAGGGTTAGGGTTGGTGTTTTGGTTCAGTTGTACTCTGTTACCATTCAATGCAATGGTTGTGTACAGCAATGCATAACTCCACATACAATTATTTATGCTTCACAATTCGATGGAGAATCTGGCCCGTTATACCATTTGGTACATTACTAGTTAAATAACCAGATCCATAGCATGGCTTTTGAAGATAACGTTTGCCCCTGTACAGTTTGTGCTACTACATCATGCCAGGGCTTGGAAAAGGGACTTTCATTAAACAACAGGTCCTAGAATCCATGGCCAACATGTCTGTTGCGGATTCTGGGAGCTTTAGTATAAAAAGTAACTGTCCAAGCTCTGTCCCATGCTAAATTACCATACTGACAAAAGCAGTTGCCTGATAGTATTTGAGAAGGAATCTCCATAACTCTTATCACACATTCCCATTTTTGCTGAAGTGATTTCCCAGTGACTTCTGTCTTAATTGCTATGTGTTAGCTTTAGTCCCACAACTAAAACTTATCTAAGAGGACATGTCTGCTACTGTGGAATTTTAAGGAATTTTAAGGCAATTTACCTATGTTTCCTCCAACTTCATGTAAACTTTGGGCTTGCATTTTCATCTTCTCTGATGAGCCATGGCTATGAATTGAAAGGGGGGGAAATCAAAATAGTCATGTCAACTGAAATAACCATATAATGGTTAAAGAATTTGGAATCTGAAACCCTCTACTGCAAATCACATACAGATCTACCAGCAGATCCAAACAAACCTGCCCACCCTATTTTATTATTTGTTATAATTTCTAATAAATTTACATAATATCTTAGTGCATACTTTGAAAATATTCTTCTGAATTATTCAGGTAATACACATAGTTTGATTAAAGCAGCAATTCTGTGCTCTTTATAGGTCTCTTCTGTCAGAGGAAAAAATGGTCCTTGGAAGGCCTCAATGTTGCTTCTCTGCCACTTTTCTGCCTAGACAGATAGAGATGGCAAAAGAAAGATGAACCAGGGGCACAACAGTGAGGCTTTGATTCCCATTCTGCTAGCACAGGGTGGGGACCATGCAGCCCTCCAGATGTTGTTGGGCTGAAAGTCCAAACAGCTCTAGGCAGCATTGATAATGATGGAGAATTATGGGAACTGCAGTCCAAAAAATATCTGGAGGGCTGCTCAATGCCCACCCCTACTGTATTCCAGTCTCTGAATAAATATAGCTTCCTCAACCCCATTTCACTGAGAGCAACAAAGGAAAAAGAACAGCCACAAAAGCCCAATAAACAAACACAAAACAAAACAAAACCATCCAGCAGAAATCCCCTCCTTCCATTTTCTGCCCTATTCGCATGAGTCTGTTAAAAGGGACTGAAAATGGTGTTTTGGAAATCATTCTTTCTCTTCTTCAGCAAGGGTGTCATACTCTATACCTACTTAGAAAATGCCTACCAGCAAGCTAGGCAGACCACTGAGTTCAGCCAAGGCAATTAGGACTAAATCTAGCTTTGTCTCAGTTTTAATTTCAGGTCATTTTATGGATAAAATATCTATAGAGATGAATAAGGGCTAATTTATGTGACCTGATATTGACAAATGATGAACCCATTTTTTCCTGTTTCACTATGCTCTCAACTTGTAGTTCTGGGCCAATTAGCTATTTCAAGTTGTTCTTTGGCCTAGCAAAGGAAAAAAGAACAGGAAGATAGATAATGTGCAAAGTGAACACAGGGACCCACACAAGCCTGAAGCTTGTCAAGAGCCTCATGTAGCAGAGGAGCTGGAGGCTCCCATGTCCACAGGACAGTGAATCTCTTCTGGATTTTACTCAGAACCTTAAAAGAGCTATCCAAGATGCTCAATAGGGGGTGGTAGGATGCCTACTTTAAAGTTTGGGTTAAAAGTTTTAAATTCACCACTGCACTAATATGGAAGGCAAGAGCCACTAGTGGTATGTGAAGTGAAGGAAATGGGGAGGATGAAATAACATGAAACCTCAATTTGCTCCACAGGCAGCTACATAAAATGGAAATTAGTTCATGGGGGAAAACATGCTGCATGATACTTCATGTCAGCTAGAAGCTGCCCCTCAAGGGTGGGCAACTCTCAGAGGCTGAGGAATACATTACCCCCTCAGGAGAACAGCCATGGTTGAACTCCCACAAAATATTTTTGCCCCCCCCACCAACCCTGTTGGGAAGAGGGCAGAAAGTAGGGGGACTGGAAAACTTTTTTCAGACCCTGTAAGCCACAAACCAAATTTAGACCCAGAGAGCATAAAATGGGCCAGGGAGCCGCATGCGGCCCATAAACTACTCTTTCCTGACTCTTGCTATAACTCACTGTCATGTTTTACTCACCTGTTTTCACAGTGAAATCGTGCCAGAATATCTTTGGCTTTTGTTTGATTGTTCAGCTGAATTGCCATAGAAACTTTTGAATGCAGTGGGGCATGAACTCTTATCACCCCTTCAGGTATGTCAGACTGCAGAAATGAGAGAGAAACAACAACCTGTTAATTTCAACAAAAGTATTAACCTAAGTAATGATTAGACAATGAAGTTTCCCTGCTCTTTCCTTCCCATTACAGCTGTCTGCAGCCCAGAAAAGTTTTTGTTGGGGAACACTCAGGCCTAGGATATGGCATAGGGACTGCAATAGCAGAAGAGAATCTGAGGAAAAGGGGACAATAAGCAGGGCTGATATTCCTCTTTTTATATCCTCCAACTGTCACAATTAGGCAGGGACAGTCCTGATTAATTCTCTCTTGTCTCACTTTTTCAACTGCTTTTAAAACATCTGGGTTTCTCTCTCCTCCCTTCCCCTCTTTGTCCTTGACATACCTCTATTGTTGCAAACTGAGTTCAAAGTGGAAACGGAGCAAACACACAATTAACTCAGGAGGTGGGAGAGGAGCAGGCAGAATGTTGCCCTTTCCAGTAGGCTTAGGCAAATTCAAACTGCTGCAGCTTCTCCTGTGTGCACTTCTTTGGTAACAACTTTTTGCCACCTGGACCACACTATCTCGTTACTTGACCACATGTACCCCGCGTTTCATCAATGTTGAAATGTTGGTGTGTATGTCTATCTACTCTCTCCCCAGGATCTCCAAAATTCAAAGGGTGCTATTGTGGGGTGGGGAATGGGTGGGAAAGGCCCACTATGAACACAAAACTTCTGCTTAGATTCAAGATACGACTATGGGCTTGCTTCCCAACATTTGGGGCTAATAACAGAGATCAAAGGTTTGTTGTCTGACTGAGGCACAAAACAGGCTGGGAAAGTATGAGTTTTTTCTCATCAGCCAAAAAGATGTCACGAAAGCATGTATGCTTTTTTTAAAAAAAAGAATTCATCTAGGAGGTGAATTTCACTGCATCACAGTTTCCAAGTCATTTCTATCTACTAACTAAATAATTGATGTCACAGAACCTAGAAGGGAGAGGGGAAGAAAAGGAGAAGGTGAAGGGAGGTGGAAACTTTAGAAAGAATGAATGGAAATGGGGGTTGGACCTGAATAAACTGAAGGGTTAAAGAAAGGAATTTTTTTCTTAGTGAGATGATCCATAGTAGTTTAATCTCATTGAACTAGTAGTGGGAACAATGATTTCCTGTTGGAGATAATTTGGCTCTTGCTGTTTTGTAAAGGTAGATCTAAGCACAATTCGGCTGACTTTACTTGGAATGCTGCAGACTTTTATCAGTCTTTTTATGAATAATACCAGAATAACTCAATTAGCAATGCTTACTTCCAGTTCCTAACACAATTAGAACCACCCAGAGAAAAGAACAATGGAAAACTTAGTAGTTTATCCCCCATTTCTAGTGTTGTGTAATTCAGAACATATGAAGGCCAGGTTTTATGCTGAGCTGACTGAAATTTAACTCAAGTTATCAAAATACTGTTCACTGACAGCTTCATGTTCCATTTACTATGACTAATACTTTTTTTTCTGTCAAAGATTTATGTCAGGAATCAACCAGTTTGCAGTTCTGAAACCTTGAAATAGATTGTATATTTTCTTCTTGTAAGCCATTTCAGGCATAGATTTCTTTTTAAAGAAAAGAAACCAATAATCACAAACAATAGCAGAATTACACCCTCCATCATTCCAAAGATTCTATGTATGTATCATTTCCAGGTATGGGAATTGGGGAGTTTGTCTCTCCTAGAGAGGGTTGTACTTCCTCAGAAGGAATAGGGATTTAATTTGGATGTGCCCCTGAATCCTTAGAGGCCCAAATGACATCTCTGCTAAGGATTGGATATCATCTGTGTTGGTAGGTATGCTAACTATACCCTTGCCTGATCACTGTAATGGGACAGCCTGGTCATTGTACTTACTGCATAACCTGATAAACCCACACAATGCACTTTATGTGGACTGCCTTTTTGCTTTAGAAGAGGGGTGAGCAACTGCAAACCGGGCAGGGATCATTTTTTTCTTCCTATACCACCTGGTGGGCCATGTCAGCACATTTCAGTGTGTCTGAAGTGACAAGATTCCACTTCTAGCAGCCATTTTGGCTGATTTTGCAGCTGATTATTTTTCTTTTATTGGGGAGGTTAGAGGGGCTGGGGATTAGGGAAGCAAATGCTGTCTGTCTTTTTATGGAGTTTTAGGAGATTTGGGGTGCTTTTGAGGGGAATCACACCAAAATCGGTCCCTTAAATTAAAATGGAGGGTCTGGTGGGTTTGGGGAGCTTGGGGGGGGGAGGTCTTGTGGACTGCACAGAGTGGTTTGTAAGCCTGCCCTTTCCCTACTGCAGATCTAGAAGATACAGCCACTGCAGAATGTGGAAGCCAGGATGCTGAATGAAGGTACCACAGTATATACCTCTGCTGCACACATATTTCATTAAAAGTGAAGCAACTGTAATGGCTACCTATCAGTTACTAAGGTTAGTTCAAGGTCATGTTACTAGCAGATAAAGTCAGGGACCTGGTTACCTCACAGATTGGCTTCCCAGGTACTAGAAACATTTAGTTCTTAAGATCATTAGAATACCAATCAAAGAAGAAACCCTGCTGGTTACACTACATCTTTCAGATGGCTCACTAGCCAATCTGGAAGCAGGCCTTCACAGTGATGGCACTCACCTTGTTAAATGCTCTTCAAATTGGTATTTAGGAGACGGAAACTATGAAATACTTGAGGCACCTATTTAAAACCAATCTCCTCATTTAGGTCTTCTGATTTTAAATGTTGTAACTGAGAAGGATATATTATTATGATACTTTGCTGTTTAATATCTGCAAATCATTATGAGGTCCTTGGAGAGCATAGTTAGAGGTCTTTAATCAATGGGGCAGATATATAAATATATAGATATATAAACAAACCTCTGTTCGTTCTGGCCTCTCTCGCTCCATAGTTTTTCTTCTTAATAGTCTTCGCACACCTTTGTCAAACATTAGCTGCCTTTTGGTATTGTTGATTGTAGCCTCATTCATCTTTCTCACCTGAGAAATCAGAAATGCTGGCACCTAAATGGATAGAGAACAAAACAAAACAAACCCTAAATATACATGACAAATGGCTTGCCAAAAGCTACCCTCAAAGACATTCCTTGAATGTAATTTTGTTTGAGAAATTCTAGACAGGCAATTGGAAACAGAACTTTTATAACTATCTCCTGAAAAGGATCATAAAGGCATTTTCTACATATCCCAGAATTCCTCCTGGAAATTTTCTTATTTATTTAGCATTTCCCCCTCTCTCCAGAGAAAGGTAATAAAATGCCAACAACATTTCCTTCCGTCAACTCCCCCCACCCACACCACTGTGCAACTCTTGACCATGCTAATAGGACAAAGCTTCGGTCACAGTCAAAGCATCAGGCATATTATTTGCAACTAAGGGACAGTTGCCACAATCTTTGTGCTCTTTGATGAGCTCATATAGACTGGCCAATCGTTTTCTCAGCTCTTCTGCCTTTTATTGTAGATAGAAAGCTAATCACAACTTTACCAAATTGGAAGATAAAATCTTTCTTATGTTCTATTAAAGCCTTTACCTCCTTGTTTATTAATTTTAATTTTTTAAAAAATCATGTAAATGCTCTGTACATTTTCTACATACATGTCACTTTCCACAGCTTTACTGAATACATCTGCATTAGTTTGCAGCCACTGATTGTTTCACATGTAACTAAAAATTAGTTCCTATTGAAGGATACTACTGTGAAATTGAAGTTTGCACCTGTAAAATAGGGAGTAAGAGGACCTGAGTGTCAAGGTCTTCAAACTGGGAATTTATTCTGCTTCAAATCTACACAGTTTCTCCTGGAAATTATAGGTAAAGATAAAGGTAGTCCCTTGTCGTGAATATCTAGTCATAACCAACTGTAGGGGGTGGTGCTCATCTCTGTAACTAAACTGAAGGGCCAGCGTTGTCCGATCACTGCTCTGGTGATCATGTGGCCACCTTGACTACACCGAATGCTGTTACCTTCCCATCAAAGAGGTACCTATTTATCTACTTGCATTTGCATGCCTTTGAACTGCTAGGCTGGCAGAAGCTGGGGCTAGTGACAGGAGCTCACCCCATCATGTGGCACTCAGACCTTGAACTGCCAACTTTCCGATCTTCCAATCGTCAGAACTGGCATCTTAACCACTAGGCCACTGCACAGACTGAATGGTATTTAGTCTATATTTAGAGGCATTTCTTGCCAGCCAGTCTCATAATTCAGAAACATTTTGGGAACGTGAACTAATAATCTTCACAAGTGATTCAGCTTTGAGGATTGTTCTTCTCTGTCTTTAAAAGTAAAAAGAAATTGACCACATAAATCAAGCACAGGAAAATTAGTTTCTTCTGGCAATGTGAAGACCGACATACATCGTTAGACTTGGCTCTGTATGATAGCCCATTGCTATGGAACAGGAAAAGTAATCTGGAAAAGCTTCAAGTAAAAAAGCTGCATAAAAATAAGAACCTGGAAATGCTACTTTTCTGGACAATTCCCCGAATGATCAGTGGCTATGATTGCTGGGGATTGCTGGGAGTTCTAGTCCAAATCATTACCTTTCCCAAGCTTTGTCAAAGACATCCTTAAGTAAATACATTGTTAGTTGACTTTAAAGTTTCTGGAGCTGCTATTAAACTAGGTTTTTTGAGAAAAAACAGTTCAAATTCAATCCGGTTTCTTAACATAAGACCCAGTTTAAAACATAAGCGTCCTTTTCTATTGATGGATATGGCATACTCTCAGGCATCAGTTTTATCACTGCATTCACTGCATGTAACAGCTCTTTAACTATAAGGTAGTAATATACATAACCATGTTTCTGGACCATTAGGAGTTGAGCAACAGGTAGAAACATTTCCAGTCATTCCATTTCCATATCAGGAAAAGCAATGCCTGTTGAATTTCCATCTAGCACAGGGGTAGGCAACCTTTCCCCTTTAAGGGCCGAGGGACTTCAGCTCCCAGAAGCCTCAGCCATGTTGGCCAATAGTCCCATGTTGGCCAGTAGCTCCTGGGATTCTGGGAGCTGAAGTCCCTTGGCCCTTAAAGGGGAAAGGTTGCCTGCCCCTGATCTAGCAAATGAGCACATAAGAATTCTGCCAGAAAAGTAGGGCAATCCTATTTAATAGTAATATTAGGAATTCTGACTTACCGTCCACAGGATATCCTGGTATTTAATCAAAAGTCTCACAACATGGGCTGTGGTGGCAGCTGCTAGCATCTCTTCTTGGTTTGCACGTTTGCCTTTGCAGATGAAAAGGTTTGGGGCAACAATCATGGAAACGTTCCATAAAGTCATTTTGTTTTTCCTCTCATTAGCTACCACCTTCTTCAAGAACTGCAGAAGGGCCTAACAGAAAGAAGGCTTCTAAGACTCAGTTTACTGGATCACAAAGATCATTCAGTGTGCTTCTGATCTATCCTACTATGAATGTCAGCTAGTCACAGTCAATCTTTAGTCACAGTCAATCTTGGCAGAAAAGCCTGGTGAATTTTCCTTGGGCCAAAACAATTCTAGTTCAGTGCTGGATTGTAATCCTAGCAAAATATGTTAACACTGGCTGGCATTCTGTATTACATTTGTGGATTCAGAACTGCTTCATATTCAGTAAGACTACATAGACTATGTAAATGCCCCAGCAACCCACCTTAGCAGCCAACAGCCACATCAGGTGAAGGGGATTCATTCAGATGCTGATCAGGGCACAAGGAGAATGATGTTTTCAGCCCCTTCCCACCAATAAGTAAGGCAGCAACAATCAAAAGCAGGACCACATCATGATTCCTTGTTGTAGCCTCACTTGCTGGCAAGAGGTGAACAGGACATAATTCTCCATGCGTCCTGAACAACAGCAGAGCAGACCCACTTTGCCTGATGTGGCTGTTGGCTGTTAAGGTGTGCTTGGAGGGTTGTAGCAGGAGACATTGTTATGCATATGCAACTATTGTAACATCTCTTTGGCCCAACCCCCCCAAATCCCTGTAGAATATCACCATTTTTAAATGCCTGAAATGTGTTATCTACAAGATATTCTCTCTGACCTGCAGTCTAATTTTCCACCATTAAACATACTCTTTTGAAAGCTGATTTTAAGCTGTGGCACAAAAACACAACACAATGGACAGGAAAATCAAAAATCAAAACAAGTCACTAAACATATGAAATGGCATCAAAGATCATATAATTATATGGCATTGTTCATCTTACATCTATAAAGTAAATAGGGTCAAGACATCAATCTAACAGATCTTTCCAATGGCCCCCATGGATATTAGGGATTTGGAGATGGTGCTTCTTACTTGTTTCAGTAATAAATAGTCAACAAATACTGGAAAAACAAACCTTGACGAAGTCTGACTGCTTCATGATTAGATATGTTCTTATAATATTTTAGTGGGGGTGGGTGGGTAGAAATGCATGCTAAGCAAGGGGATTGATTAATCACAGATATGTGGCTGCATCTATACTATAGAAATAATTCAGGCTGAGACCACTTCAACTGCCATTGCTCAATGTTACGGAAGTCTGGGAATTGTAGTTTTGTGAGACATTTAACCTTCTCTGTCAGAGGGACTGAGCCATGGCAGTTAAATTATCTCCACCTGGATTATTGCTGCCATGCAGATGTAGTCAACCACCCTCTTTCTAGAGAATTAACTCACCAGGGGAACATTTGCTCATCTTGAAAATAATAAAATGCTACATGTGTTGTCCTTTTGGAAGTGTGTGGTTTCTGCATATATAATTAGCTCATTTGAAAGTCAACAAATACAGATGGCAAACCTCACTGAACAATGTGCCTACCTTGGCCACATCCCTGCTGGCATCAGGAAGCAACAGGATCAGCAAATGCAAAGCCTGCAGCTGGATTTTGACTTGAGAGATTTCTAAGAATAAAATGATAGGGACATTTTTTAAATTAAAAAACCCTGATATCTGTAACCTGAGGAAAAGCCCACTTTTAAAAAAAAAAAGATTATTGCAGCACTGAATGTTTTCTAACAGTGTAGGCACTTGTCCAGTATGATGATGATAGAAGCCTTACTGGATCAAACAAAAAGGGTAATAATTACACATAATTGGGTCAGATTCATTAATCCCTTTTCATTTTGGCTTCCCAGGTTAGGCATAAAAACAAATAACAGTTTCCTGTTTTATGCCCCACATACAGAGGAGAGGTATGTTGTTACTTAATATGGAAGTTCCATTTAGCAATTATAGTCATAGGTAATAGCTGTCTGTTTGTTTTTTAAAAACTCCTGATAAATTGGTCTACACAATTCTTAAGCCAGTGGCAGGCAACGTCGTCTGGTCAGAGGCCAGAATGGTACCTATTGCTGGATTTACCGCTGGATTTAAAGTGGAGAATCCTCTCTCTTTAAATTATATTTCAGACACTAGATTGCACCTCATTGGTACTTTCAACTAGATTAGGGCCACTGAATCAATAGAACTTACACTTAGATTAGTACCAAGATAGTACTACAAGATAGTACAGAACTTATTTAAATGTATTTAAATATTTATTTAATTAACAATGGAACTTAAGATATTAACATAGAATGTAAAGGGTTTAAATTCTAAATTTAAGAGAAGCAAAATATTTCATTTATTAGAAAAAAGAAATTAGACATCATTTGTTTAACTGAAACAAGAATAAAATCAAAAGAAGAAAAATATTTACAGAACCCGAAATTCGGATGATGCTTCACAGCAAATGGAGATAAAAAGAAGGGGGTTGCCCTTTACATTGATAATAGTTTTCAAGCTAAAGAAATTTTTATAGAAACCTATTTACAGAAAAGATTGGGAAAGAAAACAAAATGGAAAAGATTGAGGAATATCTAAATAAACAAGAAATTATTAAAATAACTAAAACACAACAAGATAAATTAAATGTGCCAATTACAATAGAAGAAATTAAATACGCAATTAAGAACTTAAAACAGGGAAAATCTCCTGGCCCAGATGGTTTAACAGCATCTTTCTACATAGATTTACAAGATGAACTAATTCCACTCTTATATGAAATATTGAATGAAGCATTCACAGGGAAAAGTCCGGAGACATGGAAGGATTCAGATATATGCTTGATTCCAAAAGAAGGGAAAGATAATAAAGACCCAAATAATTATTGCCTGATCTCATTACTTAATTTAGATTATCAAATTTTCACAAATATATCACCAGAGAGATTTAAAAAAAAATCTTAAAAGGATAATCCATCAAGACCAAAATGGTTTCCTCCCAGGCAGACAAATTAAAAACATGAGAACAGCAATTGATATATTGGAATACTATGAAAAAAAAATCCTGGTAAAAAACTAGCAATCATAGAATCAAAGAATCAAAGAGTTGGAAGAGACCACAAGGGCCATTCAGTCCAACCCCCTGCCATGCAGGAACTCAAAATCAAACCATCCCCGACAGATGGCTATCCAGCCTTTGTTTAAAGACCTCCAAAGAAGGAGACTTCACCACAATCCCAGGGAGTGTTTTCCACTGTCGAATAGCTCTCACTGTCAGGAAATTCCTCCTAATGTTGAGGTGGTATCTCTTTTCCTATAGGTTGAATCCGTTGTTCCGAGTCCTGTTCTCTGGAGCAGCAGAAAACAAGCTAGTGCCCTCTTCAATATGACATCCCTTTAAATATTTAAACAGGGCTATCATATCCCTTCTTAGCCATCTCTTCTCCAGGCTAAACATACCCAGTTCCCTAAGTCATTCCTCGAAGGGCATGGTTTCCAGACTCTTCACCATTTTAGTCGCCCTCCTCTGGACACGCTCCAGTTTTTCAACATCCTTTTTGAATTGTGGTGCCCAGAACTGGACACAGTATTCCAGGTGGGGCCTGACCAATGCAGAATACAGTGGCACCATTATTTCCCTTGATCTAGATAATATAGTTCTATTAATGCAACCTAAAATTGCATTGGCCTTTTTAGCTGCAGCATCACACTGTTGACTCATGTTCACCTTGTGGTCTACTAAGACTCCTAGATCCCTTTCACAAGTAGTCTCATTAAGCCAGGTGTCCCCCATCTTATATCTATGCATTTCATTTTTCTGCCCTTACATTTCTCTTTGTTGAAATTCATTTTGTTAGCTTTGACCCAAATTTCTAATCTATTAATCTGTCTTCTGGGGTATTAGCTATTCCTCCTAATTTGGTGTCATCTAC
>CM034706.1:67883478-67915868 GCA_020142125.1 Phrynosoma platyrhinos | reverse complement strand
TCTGTGCTTTGGCTTTCCTGACTTTACCCCTACATGTGCTAGCCATTTATTTGAATCCTTTTTTAGTGATTTCGCCCCTTTTCAATTTTTTATACATCTCCCATTTAAAGCTTAGTTCAGTTGAAAGTTCTTTTGTCATCCAACCTGGTTTTTTGAGACACCTCCCATTTTTCCTTCTCATTGGAACAGTTTGAGATTGTGCCTTCAGTATCTCCTTTTTGAGAAATTCCCATCCATCCTGAACTCCCTTCTCCTTTAGTATTCCTGACCATGGGATCACTCCCAGTGTTTCCCTAAGTTTGTTGAAATCAGCTCTCCTAAAGTATAGGAGTGTTTGACTATTCCTACTCCTATCCACCGTATAAGAAACTCCAGGAGAACATGATCACTCCCACCTAAGGATTTCACCACTTGCACCCCATTGACCAGGTCATCCCTGTTGGTTAGGATCAGATCTAAAATAACTGATCCCCTTGTTGCATCTTCCACCGTTTGGACAAAGAAATTGTCTTTGAGGCAAGTGAGGAATTTGTTAGACCTTGAAGTATTGGCCGAGTTTGACTTCCAGCAATGATGGCTGTAGATGCAGAGAAAGCTTTTGACTCAGTGAATTGGAGATTTATGTTCCCGGTTTTGGAAAAGATGGATCTAGGAGTCAAATTCATAGAAGGAATACATACAATTTACAAAAACCAAAAGGCACAATTAATAGTTAATGGTGAGAAATCCAAAACAATTACCATCAGTAAGGGCACGAGACAAGGCTGCCCACTATCCCCACTTTTATTTATTACTGTGGTGGAGATACTGAACAATATCATCAGGAATAACCCATCAATTAAAGGCCCAAGAATTAAAGGACACTAATACAAACTGAAAGCATATGCAGATTACCTCATGATTTTCTTGGAAGACCCATTAGAAGGCAAAAATGAACTGTTGAGAGTCTTAAAAGAATTTGGTGAATTATCAACAGTTAAAGTCAATAAAGAAAAAAACAAAAATTATTACAAAGAATGTAACAAGGAATGAAGAAAAACAAATTTATGAGATATCAGGTATGAAAACTGAGAAAAAATTAAAATACTTAGGAATTTGGCTTACAAAAAGAAATATGGACCTGTATGGAAATAATTATAAACAAACCTGGGAGGAAATAAAAAAAGACTTGCAAACTGGTCGAAACTCCAATTATCTCTAGCGGAGAATATCAGCAATCTCCATGAGCATTTTGCCCAAAATGTACTTGTTTCAGAATATTCCCATAATAATACAACCAAAAATAATCAAAATTTGGCAACAAGACATTTTAAAATTTATATGAATGGCAAAAAGCCAAGAATAAGACATCTATAATTAGTGGAACAGAAATGGAAGGGAGGTCTGGGATTACCAGATCTACAACTGTATTATGAATCATGTAGTTTAAATTGGATCTCAGAATAGTTGAAATTAAACAAACAATGAAGAATTACTAAATTTGGAAGGTTTTAACAAAAAATTTGAATGGCACGCATATATTTGATACGATAAAGTAAAAGCTAACAGAGAATTTGTACACCATATAATCAGAAAATCTTTATCGACAACATGGACAAAATATAAACAGAAGATATATAGAAAAATCCCACATTTGAAGATCAACACAGAAGAGGAAGAGCTCAGTTTCCTTTCAAATCAATTAAAATGTGAAAATGTGCAGCTGCAGCTGGAAGCCAAGCAAAATAATAGGCTGCAGTTCTCTTCAAATCTGTCTGGGAATATTTGGGTTTACATCAGAAAATACAGGCATGGGGTTACACTGTGAGAATTTAAAATCTGAGGATTCTTAATGAGTAACATACTGGGGTAGTGGAACAATCTGGTTATGAAATGTGATAGCAACTGAAGTATTTTATGAGTTACAGAGTTGATGGGCAGGTTTGTGGCAAACTTTAGTCTTTTATCTTTGCAATAGTATATATATGGCTAAGGTTTAATCTTTTAAATTATTTTCTTTCATTTAAATGGGTAAGAAGTCAATTTGGTTTATATTTCCCTCACTTTTTCCTTACTTTGCATCTACTGTTAAATTGATAGGTCTCACTATATTCTTCTTTGAAGTTCATATGATTAGATTTACTTATTTATATTGAAATTACTGATCCTTATTTTGTGAAGGCAGATGAACATAATTTTATATTTTTCGTGCTGATTTTGTTATTACTAATCTATAATAAAAACATTAATAAGAAAAATGGTTTACAGCTATGTACAGGAGTCCCTTGACATTTTGGGATTTGAGGATTCGATTATTCTTGAGTCCCTAGCTGTGTGCGTGTGCACTCCTCCCTTTCCGTCCTTTCCTGGCTTTCCCACTGTGAGTGAGGGAAAAGCCAAGGATGGAGGGAACACCTGGGAGGGTGTGCGCACACAGCTGGGGACTCGGGAATAATTGAGCTCCCTGAAGCCTTGGGAGCAAAGAAGGAAGCAGCCAGTGCACCCTCTTTCCTTCATTCCCAAGGGCTTCAAAGAAGTCCCTGGACCTCTCTCAAACTTTGGGACTGAATGAAGAAGTGGACAGCGCACGTTCCCCTTCCCTTCCAGTGCCTCAGACAGCTTGCTAGAATTGTTTGAGGCTTCAGAAGGGAGACACGCGCACACACTAGTCCCCCCACATTATTCTTAAATTTTTCAGATTTGCGAGGGTTCTCCACCCATAACCCCCATGAATCCAGAGGGACAACTGTATTATCATTAGCTAGAATATCAGAACTGAAGTTGAACTAGTTACAGAATCCATGTACTTCCATGTAGTTGTAGAATCCTATACAACTTTCTTGAACACTGAAATAAATTTGGGACTTAATTCTGAGTACGCATACATATGATTGACCATTTCTTCCCTGTCTGTTCTTTACATAAAAACTCAGCCCCAGGTGCTGGGCAGATAGTCCTAAGTAAGAAAATACAGGGAAACCTCTGTTCTGGTTTCAAAAGGAGCAAGTGCCTTAGAAAGAAACCTTGTCTTTAGGAACACATTCCTTGCATAGTTTGTCCTCTGGGTCACAAGTAGGCCATCTTTTCTTATGGCCTGCCAATCAGTTCTTCTTTGATGTCTCAGAAGGCTTCCCTTTTAATTCAAAGCAGTCTACTTAATAATCCATCTCTGTCTCCTGCTAAACATCAACTCATTCATTTTCAAGAGATTTTTCATGCCACATTGCTTAATGTTGGACAGACTGCAGTTATCATTAAACTATAGATGCACTGCTCTGCTTGTTTTGTTTCACCAGTAAATCCACCTCTAAAGCCAGCAAAGTGTAGTTGTTTAAGCAATGGATTATGACTCTTGAGACCAGGATTCGAATCCCTGCTCCACCATAGAAACCCACTGGGTGAACTTGGACAAGTCACACTCTCTCAGCCTCAGAGGAAGACAATGGCAAGGCCCCTCTGAACAAATCTTTATTTATTTATTTAATTCATTTAATTAATTTCATTTCTTGCCAAGAAAATCGCATGATAAGTTTGCCATAGGGTTGTCATAAATAGGAAATGACTTGGAAGGCTCTAAAGCCACAACTGTAACAGAGCTAGAAATTACATTACTGCTACTGTTAGGAATTACACTCACCCCTCCGCTCTCATGGACTTGAAGTCCACGGTTTTGCATATTCACGGAGGGGTGACCTCCATTGAAATCAATGGGGTGAGTCCATAGGGGTGCACCCCATTCAAGCCTATGCGGCTTGAATACTGGCAAGCCTCCATTTCTGCGGGGTGTGTGGAATGGATCCCCTGTGAAAACAGAGGGCCAACTGTATTTTGATTTTTTACAATGTGTCCTTCCTTGTTTATCAATCCCTGAAAGACAGGAGAATGCCACTAAAAGCAAGAAGGTTGCCTTTATAGGACCTTGTTGATACAATATTTAAAAGCAAATTCCATGCTCAAAAGATTTTGGAGCAATTCCAGCCTAATATCTTCTTCTATAAGCTAGATTTGCTTAGACAGCCATTAAAGATGCTGGCAGGTGCTATTCTGTAGATCTGTTTCTACCAATATCATTATAATAAAGCCAAGAATTCCTGTATACTTTCTCTAATTCTTCCTGGGTCCTTAAATAATCTTACAGTGTGGAGAACCAGACTTGTGTTTTTCTTTCAGTTTCCTAAGAACAAAGATAATAAAAAGCACTTGTGACTTTACAAATACTTATAAAAGGGATAATTTATTAACTAGTTGTGCTAAATAAGGTCACAATTTGATAATTAGTTTTGGAATGTGTGTGGAGCAATAAGGCTCATCATGACTAGTGATAACTTTAATGAATATACAATAGAATGGTGAACCTGTGGACCTCAAGATCTTGGTCTCTAAATCTCATCAGCCAAAGCCAACATGGCAAATGGATAGGGGTGCTGGAGGTTCTTGTCCAGAAATATCTAGTAGGCTACAGGATCTAAACTCCTGCTTTAAAGGGAATCGATTTTGAATTTGGCTGAAAATTTTTAAGGAAAGCATAAAAGTAGCATATTACTAGATTACTGCAGTTAATGAGTAATTACTGACAGCAGTAAGAGACGGCAATAAATCCTCCAAGCTCTGCTTTGTAAGGAATGTCACTGAATAACCACAATCACTACAGCAGCCTCTTAAAAAATCCTCTGGAGAAGCTGCAATTAACTGTATATGAGACTACGTGCTTTTCTTCCATTGACTTATAAGGCCACAGGAAGCAGTGGTAGAATGAAAAGCATCAGCAGACAAACAGATCCAACAATAGCTGCTTTCCTAACCTAAAATTAAGATTTAAAATTTTCCAGTGTTTGACCAGGATTGGCTGGTATCACAATCCTTGGCAGAGTACCTAATCCTGTGATCCAAACTATCCTGACTCAACAGCTTGTTTCACTGAAACCACTGGTATGTTTTTATTTGGCAGCAAAACTGCATCCTGTATGCACCAAAATATAAAAAGCACCTCGGGGCAGACATTAAAGTAATAATGAATTTTAAACCATCTTTTCCCCATTTTATGAAATACACTGTTTTCACTAAAAGAGATAATACCAGGGAGAGAAGCAACAGAATATTTCTGTTTGGAAAAGGCTCTCTTATCCTCATCTATCAATGTTATCAGCAATACCCTGCCATAAAGGATAAATTGTTGTTTACAAGCCCAACTAGAAAAGGCCTAAGCAGAGAATTCCACACAGGCTGTATCTCAGTGGGTGTTCTACAGTTTGTGCGTACAACCTGTGGCTCTGTTTGCATTCACAGCCCAGCAGTTCTATTCTTCTAGTGTCTTGCCAAATAACGAAACCAAGGCCAGAATCCAAGCAGCCAGACTCTTTTAGCTCCCCTACCATGCAGCCATCTGTGCCACACAACAACCCCTGTCTGACATTTGGGGGAATTTATAAAACCATTTGCAATGTAACATTGAGTTAGCAAGGGACCTGTCAGTGCATGGCTTAGGCACCATGTACACAAGTGTTTTACCACTGAATTTGTGAATTACTGTAGCTATATATTTGATTCTTAAGTGTCGAGTTATACTCCTCTATTTTTTTTAAATAGTAGCAGTTGGGAATGATTCAGATTAAGGCTGTGGTCAAAAGAAGAGGTGCTTTAACTCTTACTCCCAAGGCTGTGTTGCCCCTGAAAACTGGCCCCTAAAACTATGATTTTCTTTTAAACCTGTTATTTGCTTCTTTCCCAATTTTGAGTGTAATTAGACTCTTCAAAACCTTATAGGGCTTCTTGGCTACCATACACCCCAGTTCCAGTGATTTTATAATCTGAGCTACAAGGGACATCAACCTGAAAAAGGACCTTTTCATTGGTTAGCACCTTGCCTTTGGAAAGCTCTACTCTTAGACTTTGAATGACTGGACTAGATGACCACAATTTATTGTACCTTTGGCAGTAACAAACGACATTAACAATGGTTAACTTAAGACTACCTCAAAGTGGTTTCTGAAACTATCTTGTTTAAACTAACTATAGTTGATATTAGCCACATTTCCTGTTTGGAAGACAAAAAAAAGCTGTGGTTAAAGTTAAGTTTTCAAAGTGATTCTCTTGGCAGCAGCAGGAGGTAGTGGCGTATGTGACTCTGGGAACTCATTTATGTTGTGCTAAACCATGACATTAAAACAAGCCCACTGTGTGATGTGAGTAGTTGGCCTGTCTGGGATGAAAGAATCATGCACATTTAGTATAGAGACATGCATGAATGTATCCTTCACTTCATCTTTCATATTACATGTGTGGTGACATATCCAGTTCACCCTATTGACCATACAAGCTGGTGCGTGAAAGAGGACTGGCTTACAAGAATTATACTGGCAACCTAAACAAGGACTGAGGTTCTACACTGAGGCCTACTTGTAAGTGCAAAGCTAATGATTCTTTTAAATTTCTGGATTGTGAGTCAAGTTGTTGGATTAAGAAGAGGATACTAAATAGAATGCTGACTGCTCTACTTACTTTCCACTAATGAAATGAAGGCAGGTAAATATTCCATAGTGAAGAGGGGACTTGGTAGTTCACGTATAAACATCTTCAACAGTCCTGCTGCATCATTGTTACGTACTTGATCCCAATCAAAAGCTTCTTCATCAAATTTTGCTTCGATTTCTTGGCGAAGACTCTGCAAGATAAAACAAAAAATGACTGATTAGAAAAAGCTGCCAATAAAAGAGAATTCTATTGCCCCCAAATACTGCATAGGTGGAATTATAATATTTTCAGATGAAGCGGTTCCTGGAATAAAAGTATCTGAATTTGTCTCTTAGCCGTTAAATATAAATATTTGCAAGTCAGCTTGTGTTAAGCACTTTTTAACTAGCTTTTCCAAAATGACTTTCAAATTGCAAGCCAATTTGCTGTTGTTAACAGTCTGACGACCTTGCAATTTAGGAATGAACAATAGGGGGAATGTGCCTCCTGAGCTCTCAGCATGTGTTCTTATGTTCCAAACCATGCTTTTATGTTCCAAATGTAAAGCACCAGGAGACTCACAGCTCTTCCACACTGTAGAAATAAAGCAGTTTGATACCACTTTAACTGTCATGGCTCCATCCTGAAAAATTCTGGGATTTGTAATTCTGTATTCAGCCTAGTCTGTCAGAGAAGTCTGGTGCCTCACAAAACCACAAATCTCAGGACTGTGTAGGATTGAGTCATGACAGCTAAAGTGGTATCAAACTGCTTTATCTCTGCCGTGTGGATGCACTCTCAGGCAAGACAAACCTCAAACCACTAGGGCAACTCTCTGAGAAAATTACCAGCCCAGTCATGACGGTTTACAGTAGCTATCATGTACCCCTAGACGGTTTACAACTGTAAGCTCATTGCCCCCCAACAGCTGGGTACTCATTTTAGTGAACTCTGAAGGATGCAGGCCTGAGTCAAGCCTGAGCCCTGGCTAGTATTGAACTTTAATTGGTAGTTCCTGCATAGCAGGAGGTTGGACTGGATGGCCCTTGTGGTCTCTTCTAACTTTATAATTCTATGATTCTATGATTTACAACCTTGTGGTTTATGAGTGAGTGGCTGCAAGTACAGGCATTTAACCACTGCATGAATCTGCCTTCCAAAGACTGACCATCAAATGGGCCAATATTTTCCCAAAGGGAAATGGAGAGAATTTTCACTGCTTTGCATCCCCAAGTGAGTTGTTTAAGCATGGGGTGGGGCTTTAAAAAAAACAACTGGAAGCAAACTGTAGTCACTTTCAGTGTTGAAAAAAGATCCCTCCTGGACCTAAACATTCTTTTTTTTGGAGGGGGGGTGGCTCCTATGTTTTCTAGAGGGTACAAGAGGTCTTTCTGGTTTAAAAAATACAGGGGAGTGAATGGCTGAATGAAGTGCTATATGATATAATCAGAGATTTGTTTACCCCCAATTTTATTACAGTTGCCTTATTTCAAAAGGGCTGGCACAGAAAGCTGAAAGTTGAACATGGGCAGCCCATAGATAATGTGAGTACCTTATTTTCCTGCGTATAAGACTACTTTTTTACCTGCAAAATCTGTGGCTAAAGTTGGGGGGTCGTCTTATACGCCGGGTATAAGGATAAGGAGGATAGAGGTGCTAAAACTCTATATTTTGACTGGAAAAATGGGGGGGGGTCGTCTTATACGCGGGTTGTCTTATACACCAGAAAATACGGTAACTGTGCTGCACCTTCCTTCTTCCAGACATCTTCCCCTTAAATACCAAAATAACTAAGGACCTTTACAGACTGCCAGAAATAATGCAGCTTGAGGCCACTTTAACTGTCCTGGCTCAGTGCCAAGGAATCATGGGAGCTGTAGGTTTTTTCTGAGACATTAAGCCTTCTCTGTCAGAGAGCTCTGGTGCCACAATAAACTACAGTTCCCATGATTCCCTAGCACTGAGCCAGAGCAGTTAAAGTGGTCTCAAGTTGCATTATTTCTGGCAGTATGTAAAGACCCTAAGTGTAAGAGAAGGTAGCTTCTCTGCAGATATGACATGGCAAACCCATGTTGTGGGCCTAAATAAAGGATGGACTTGTGCAAGCAACACTTAAGTCAGTAATCATACTTGAACAGTATTACTCTAAAATCAGTGGCTGAGATTCTGTATTAGTACTTAACTATGTATCATCTCCTCCCAACTCTCCAAACTGACTTTAACAGCCAGAAGCTGCACTAAGCAATTGAGGTCTGTTTTGCTTGAGTCTGAGAAGCAGCAGGATGACATTCCCAGGCCCCCATCGCCAATGATCTGCAGTGGGACAAGGAGTTGTGACAAAAGTTCTGCTACTGATTGTTGTACAACAGATCAAGAGGGACTGGAAATGTCATCCTGCTGCTCCCTGATCACCAGCAGAACAGACCTCTGCCATACCTGTTGGCTGTTAAGGTAGGTGGGGGGGTGGCACCTGCAATCATGGCAATACTACCATGATCTTAAACATGAATATTGAACAGTTATAAATGTTTATGTCTAACTTATGCATTTGTAACTGCTCAACAGGATTCCAGCCAATTCCTTGGATGTCTATATGATCTGCTCTCACACTTGTTTTTTTTTTTGTTTTTGGTTTTGCTCCACTCTAAATAGGCATATACATCTCCTGAGCTGGAATCAGACTTAAATGATCCAATAACTGAAAATTAAAAACATTAAATCTGTCATGTGGATTTTTGGCTTTCTTTTCAATAGATGAAAGTCGGACAGAGTAATACATACTGCAATGCATTGCCTGGATACAAAAACATAAATGGTTCAAAAACAAATAAAGTAGCATATAAACAGATTGCGAGAAAGAGTATTCTGCCTAAACATTAGGAATAACTTTCTGAGGGTAAGGGCTATTTGGACAGACTCCTCAGGAAGGAGGCAGACTCTCCTTCATTAAAGAGAAAATAGCAGGGCTACTTTAGCCATAGATTCCAGCATTGGCTTGGGTTTGTAGCCTCAACTAAGCTAGTAGTGTTCAGTAGCATGGCCAATTACACCTCTCTGAAATCCTTTTGGAGCAATCTTCTGGTTGCAGGGCCCTGCATTTTCCCCCCTCACATGGTTTGATTGTAATGCCATTGAGCACAAGTAATACAAACTCCATGTGAAATGTGTGGAGTATGCTCTGCTATAAATATCCTATGCTAAAATATTTTTCCTGCAACTGTTTCTCTCTTTTTTTCCCTAAGGTTATTTTGTACTTCTATGCATTGGGATGCTCTCCCTCTTAATATGGATGGTGCTATTTAGATTACATAGCAATCACTACCCAGGAAAACGAAATAGCTATTTATATGTATGAGGTGTGGTTAACATATGAGTAAACAGCCCAATACTGCTTGCTCATAAATGTCTTCCCGACAAGAATTATCATCAATCTGTACAGCTCATGTGAAGAGGCACATACCTTAACCCGTGAAGCAGATCCAGGCACTCGAAGAATTCCTTCTGTTTCCAGGCCTGTTTCCTCAAGTTTGAGCAACAGCTATGCCACAATAGATAAAAGATTACTTTTTTGATATCTTTTGGTGCAGAGATAAAAACATGTACAATTTGGGCTCTACAAACTTAAAATGGTAGGGCCATTATTCAGGCATTATGTCCCAACATAATAAGTCATTATGTGTATGGGGCACCATGCTGTAAAAGTTGGCTCTAACTCCAACATCATTGTCCACATTTTCTCTGTGCTTGACCTGTGAGGCAGGTTTGAAGGTGACTTCAATTGGAAATTTTTGCACCAGGATTGCTGGTTGTGTGAAGGTTTCTCTCCATATACTAGCAAATAGAAGTGGAAACCTCCTTCAGACTTCAACACTGGAAGGATGAGAACTGAGGATCAGGGCAGTTGGCACACAGTGCTCATTATATCCCACTCAAGCATAACATACAGTTCTTGTTAACTCCATTGGTTAAACTGTATATTAATATTGGTAACTATGTATCTCATGTTTTCTTGTACAATAAAAGTTTAGATTTGAAGTAACTTCACAGAATCAGAGGACTAGAAGGTATGTAAGAGAACATTTTGTTCTCCAGTTTGACCTATGAAAGGATATTTTATACCAGGTATCTATGAAAGACTGCATAATACCATTTGTTTTCCCTTGGGACCTACTCAAGGTTACACAACCCCCAAAAGCAGATATAGAAATGACCAGAGGTCTATTATCTGGTATCATAAAATCCCTTTTGTGGCCTGAAACATCTGTGTTTTTCACTAGGAATACTTTTAGTTCAGCAAAACTCTCTCCCCTTCCTCCCTCTCTCCCTTCCTCTTGCAAAATATGTTCTTCAGCAGAGGGTGGATTCGGGTCCAAGGGTCACACAAATGATATCTGGACCGAAAGGCATGTGTTGCACATCCCTGCCTAATACAATCAGAACTACTGGATGTAGCCTCTGGATTTTGCATAATATGAAGTTTCAAGGTGAATTCAGAATTTCCTGAACATCCAAGGAATGGCAACAGAACATTTGCATAAAATACTAACTAAACATCCAAGGAATGGCGACAGAACATTTGCATACAATACTAACTAAGGGCCTTGGCAGACGACTAATAAAGTCGTCTCCAAGGCAGGGAAGAGGAGGGGCAGCCTCCCGAGGTTGCCCTCGGAGCTGCTGGCCCTCCGCACGGCCGGCGCTCCGGGGCAACCTCCCGCTGCAGCGTCCGCACATGCTGCGGCAGAAAAGTCAGGGAAAGTGCACCCTACACGTTTAGGGCACACTTTCCCTGACTTCTGAAAGGAGCGCCAATTTAGCACTCCTTTCAGGGACACCGCCGTTGCGCCGCAGTGCGGATGCTGCGGTCCCGCGGCACACCGTCCCAGGGCGTCCTGGACGCCCTGGTCTGCTTCCCCCCTAAACTGTCCACTATCACTGTGGTTCCACACCAGCCCAGTTCTTATAATTCTTTAAAATAAGAATCAAATTTTATCATTTCAAAATGATTAGCAAGCAATGCTAATTTTAGTATTGAATTTCTAAGGTTATCTTAGCTAAACACTGAATGAGCTTCATGAAATTGTGCTGCTACTTAAACCTATTTCTTTCCATACTGAAAGACAGCTAGAAATAAACTCTGCGGCATTACAGACTGAAAGATATTTGAACATTCTTATGGAATGTCTTTTCTAAGGATTGATACAACTAAACAGGAATGAGGTTTTACTGTCATAACTGACAGTGACTTTTTGCTCTACTCACTTTTTGAAAGATGAGTGGAACTTTTATCCCAGGAATCTTTTTCTGGTCATTTTCTAGCAACACTGCCAGTGGAACTCCAAAAAGGCCACTTTCTTCAGAAAAAAATATGTTAAAACATAACAGATCATTAATGAATCATAGAATCATAGAGTAACACTTTCTGAGTACTAAAAATCATAACAATCCATTTTGTATGCTGTTACCTCGTCCTTTGATCCTTTCTGTTCGGTTTCTCTTTAGCTCTATTCCCAAAGCATCATAAAAGGCGGTAAGCTCGATCAGAGAGAGATAGCGAATTTTCTTCATATCGTCAAGAGACAAATCTCCCACTGCAGTCAGTCCCAGTCGGCTTTTCCTAATTGTAAAGTTCTATAATATATTTTTAAAAAATGGTTTAAAATTCTAAAAATTACTGTGTGGTTGCTTGCATTTAAAACATGCACATAAAAAGAAATAAAAAGCAGTTATTAAAAGCCCCTTCATTAAAAGCCTCAGTTCTAAAAGCCTGTTTGGAAAAAAATGTTTTGAGTAAAAGGAATGTAGGGAATGGTTTTCAGATCCTAAGGTTGCTGTCATTAGACTATTGAACCCAGTGAGCAATCCTAACTTCAAGGGAGACAGTTCAGAAAGAATGTGAAGGGGACCAGAAAGTATAAGCAGGAATGTAGTCAAGGTTGACATTTGAGATTTGGCAGCTGGAGGAATCAGTGGGGAGTAAATGTGTACTGATTGCTTAAAATGGCTGAAGGGCAAGGTCTAACACAGCTCAGGTTTGAATATCATTATATGGTTGGAACTCAGTACTGTGACATAGTACTTAACTACGAACTTAAACTATTTACTTTATTCAGGATATAATAAACCACATTAATCCCCTTGTTATTTTGATTGAGTCAGAATTAACAAAAGAGCAAGAGTATGGTCTCTAACAAAACTGAGTCAGGTGTCTTCCTTCACCCTGAATCAAGGGATAGTCATGCTTACTATAAAGAACACAAAGCTAACACATGAACATCTACACTGAGGTCACCTGGACACCCAGAAACCCAATCCAGTAAAGAGGAGAACTGGGGGAATGGGGGCAGAGTGAATAGCAGGATTCCTTAGAGGTTGGAAATGCAGAGCCATCCTTGGTAAAGGGATCTGTCATAGGCAGCAATGTTGCAAAAGTTACTTGTCACTAGTGTAAAGTAGCTCTATGAGGTAATCTGCTCTGGAGGCCTCCCTTATGCTCATTGAGAGGTCACCTACTGGCACTGTTTGTGTCATGACCTTGAAACAGGATGTTGTAGGTGCAGCATGGGACACCTATTCTCTGCATCAGATCACACTTAATTCAGCCAATCCCTTCCATTGCATTCCTCTTCTTAAAAAAATAAAAAAAGATCCACCTGACTAAAAAGAAAATGGTAAAAATTTCTCACATTTCTCAACTTGGGTGTAACTGAACAGGCCTTTAGAAATGGTATAGGATACATGTCTTCACTTCTCCATCCAACCCCAGTTAGGAGACTGCATAGCACAAACTACATGGAAGGACAAACTGCATAAAAGGACAAACTATCCTCCATCAACCCGTTAGGAGTCAGCATAGAAAGAAAAACTATTATTAAACCAGACTTAAGAAGAGCCAAGTCTAGACCAACATTCTGGTCATGGCTTACAAGCCATAAGTGCAAGAGTATCTTCCAGCACACAGAACACATGAGGGGAAAATTATTACCACAGAGTCATATTAGGGAAGGCACACAGCAGAATATAATTGTTTCTGCATAGGTTTTGCAGTCAAGGACAGATAATGTCTTCCATAATAGTTTACAAGCTGTCCAAAAATTATCTTTATAGTTTCAATTGTATACTCTGTTGGATGCTTAAACAAATAATTTGTCGTCTTCCTTTGAGGTTAAAATGGTCAGTATTCTAGTTACATAGATTCATAAGAGGATATCCATAAAAGAACAAAATGTCTACAGACAATGGCCAAAATCCTGAAAGGGACTTATGTCTTCATATGTGGATGTACATATGCTGGAATTAGAACTGACCAATGTCATAACATTCATATCCAGTACAGGGCTGTTATGGTACTACATAGCACAGCTGGCAAAGTGACCACTGTGTACTGTGCACTCATGTGCACTGGACATTCTTGCTGATACTGCACCTTTGCAATTCACTAACAAGGTTTCTTAGCACCTCTGCTACTTAGCTAAGAGTACGTAAAAATTATATTAAGTAAAAGGTGATTGTTATTGTTGTTGTGTCCTTTTAAGTTGTTTCTGACTTATGACAACCCTAAGGTGAAACTACCATGGGGGTTTCTTGGCTAGATTTGTTCAGAGGAAGTTTGCCACTGCCATCCCCTGAAGCCAAGGAGAAAAATTGGACCAAAAAAATCTCCAATTTTTCTCATGTTTGATTTGAAACATCTTGCCTGATGAAGAAGCCAGTGGAGCTTCAAAAGCTTGCAACAAGTATATTGTGCATTTTGGTTGGCCAATAAAGGTATCAAACGTTTGATGGATTTTTGTTTGCATTTGAGCATAGACACAAGAAACAAGCACTTCTGAGGACATGCCATCTCGGCACAGCTCTTTCTGTATTATTCAATTACAATAAATTGCTTTAATGTTAAAGGGTGAAGAAACCTTCTAAGAACTGAATGCATGCATTTATTTATATAAATGAAACTGTTTTGAAACTCTCTGGAGACAGATACAATAGTGCAACAATATAACTTGGCAGAATGACACACCATGATATTAGATACAATGTTTTTTGTAATACAGAATTTTTATAACATCATAGAATTCCTTTTCCTTCCCTTGGCATGCATTAAGGCAATATCCACTCTTTGGGGGAGATTGTGAGAGAACTAAAATATTTGGTATTTGATTTTGGTCCAAACTTTGTGGATATAAAAAATGGACTTGTGAACAATGCTTTGGCTTTATTAAGCATTTCCAAATAAAATCTAGTGCAGGGAAAGAGGGAACATACTCAAAGAAGAAAACTGAACTGATTTTATTTTGCTTGTTTAAAATTTGACACAACATTCTCTTTTGTTAGAGACCCTACTGTGTGTACTACAATACAAGACAGTTTATACAGATTGGATAATTCTAGCTGCTTCAGTCATACAACCAGCTGCTTACTTAGGGTCTTTGCAGACTGCCACAAATAGTGCAAATTGAGTCCTTTAACTGCCCTCACTCAGTGCTAGGGAATCATGGGAACTGTAGTTTATTGTGGCACCAGAGCTCTCTGACAGAGAAGGCGCAATGTCTCAGAAAAAAATACAATTCCCATGATTCCCTAGCACTGAGCCAGGATGGTTAAAGAGGACTAAATTTGCACTATTTCTAGCAGTCTGCAAAGGCCCAGTATACTCACATAGGCATCCCAAATGCCCAGCAAATAAACTGTAATACTTCCAGAGTACCTTTACTTTTGTGGAGGACTTTAACTCTCCGAGTGGGTACTTGGGACTTTTGATGTGGCTCTGACTGGGCAGTGTGGGATATATTTTCCATAATATATTTTCCAAATTCTGCTTTGCCCTTCAAAAAAACACTGAAATCCATTTTAAGACCATCATTCAGATGGAAAAACCCTCACTGAGGGATTAAAGTGTATAATTCTAAAGATATGAAACTTACAGGCAAAGAAGATTCATCCTTTTTTAACCTTTGATTTTTATGCCTTTCTCTATGCTTTGGAATCACTGTGACTGATTCTGAGAATGAGACATCAAAGGACAGCTCTTCTTTCACCAACTGGCTGTCCTTGTCAGATTCATATTCTAGACAGTTACCTGCTGAAAATAAAGAGAGGTTTTACATTAATGTTTCCTTCTTTCCACAGAAATAATAATAATAAACATAATGGCCAGCCACTATAAAAGCAGCAAGCAGCTGCCACTGTTCTAAATCAACAAATCCTGTAACCATTACTGTGTGCCTACAGTGAGAGAGACACATGTAAATTGTGGCCATTTTCGAATTCATATAGGATAGGTATTTATTATCCTGTTCTTGATCAATTCAGACCCACTTATGAGATCAGCATTGGGATGGCACACTGAGATGCAATGAAGGAAGAGAATGCCTGGGAAAGGAAAGTCTAGACCAGGGGTAGGCAACCTTTTTGAGCCGGGGGCCGGGTTGCTGTCCCTCAGACAATTGGGGGGCTGAAGCACCAAAAATAAATAAATAAATAAATTTAATAAATAAATAAATAAATAAATATTTAAAAAAATATGCATGCACACTCTCTCAGCCCCAGAAAAGCCATGGCAAAACCCCCGTGGAGATTTTGCCAATAAAACCCCAAGAACAAGTAATAACAACAATAATCAATATCATCATGGTGGGCAGTGGCAGCAGGACCGGCCTGGGGCCGGTCCAAAGGCCTTGGGGGGCTGCATCTGGCCCCTGGGCCTTAGGTTGCCTACCCCTGGTCTAGACATTGAACCTCTATATGCATCCACCTTAAGTTATTTGTCAAATAATAGCACAATTATTTTACCCACTTACTATATTTGCAATGCAATCCTAAGTGCAATTACTCAAAAGTATGTCCCACTAAGTTCAATGTGAGATAATTATGTGTAAGATTAAAAATATAAGAGAACACAGAGTTATTTTTTTTAAAAAAAGCAGTTTAAAACATTACTTTAAATAGACTACAGATAAAATCCATCATAATATTGATATTATGGCCAAAGTCTCTCCCACATTTGTCTACAGAACCAAGCTATGTATTTCAATGTACTTATAGCTAAACATTTCCAACCTGGTTTTTGCACAGGAAGCTGGAAACCATTGGTTGTAACAGGTGACACTGGCATGGCTTCAAATGTGGGCTGGTGGACAAAAAGAAGGTATAAGAATAACTTAACTTTGATGCAATAGTGCAGTATTAAGTTTGCAGCGAGTTTTGTTTTGTGCAGCTTGATATGAAAAACTGTAACATTTTCCCTCTTCTATGCAATGCTATGGTGAATAAAATCAAATACACACATGCAAACATAATCTAGTAATTCAAATCCAAGGATTCTTTTCTAGCTACTACACAGCTACTACTGGCATCTCAGAAAAAGGTTACGTTATGCAGTACAAATATAGAGACAAAATATGGTGGCAACATAAATGGCACTGGGTGTGACTGAAATGTGTAGGCTTTAAAATATTCATTATGAAATCATCCGTTTCCACAAATATCTAACTACTTGATATAATTGTAACTTGATGATGGTAGTGGACATAGATTTCACCCACATAGCTCTCTTTAGCACTGGGATGTCATATTATCCAAGCTTTCACTGGAAATCATTAAAATAATGACATATTAACAAGTAATTATCAGTGAACAGGACAGAAAGCAAAATATTTGTATCTGAATTATTCTTTAGGTTATAATGCTTTGTTGTTATGTGCCTTCAATTTACCTCCAACCTATGGAACCTTGTCCTAGGATTTTCTTGGCAAGATTTATTCAGAGGTGGTGTGCCATTGCCTTTGTCTAAAGCTAAGAGAATGTGACTTTCCCAAGCCCACCTGCTGGGCTTCCTGGTTTCCCAATTGCTACTTGCTTTTAAATTGGTTTTTAACTCCTTAAAGCAACATATTTCTAAGTTTCCAGGGACTCACACAGCTATGCCCCTGAAAACCTCAAAAGGTATTGCCTTAAAGAAAAACAACAACTTCAAAGCAAGTGGCAGTCTAAAGTGGCATGACCTATTTGCCACTTTAGACCTTAAAACCATTTCCCCCAAATTTTACTTCTTCTCTTCAATACAAGTTCTTATTAGTTCCATTATTTTACCTCTTCAGATGGCTATTTCGCACATGACAAGTATTTGTAGAATGGCATTGCTGAACCACGTGTTACTGGAAATGTGCAATGTAGACTAGTCCTTAGAGCACACTAACAGCATTAAGGAAAGAAGACATTTTTCTTCTTTGATGGCTTATTATATGAAACAATTAATACCTGGCCCTCAAAGAGGAACAGGAAAAGCAGTGCAAATACAAAACTACAGAGAAATTTACTTAAATAATGGAAAGAAAAAAGGGGTGGGAATCCATTGGATACAGAATTGTTCACAAAGAAAGTAAATCAATTGAAATTAAAAAAAATCCCATTGAGTGCAGTGTTTCTATTCTAATATGACTATTAGATAGATTAAAATGGATCCAACCTCCAAAATCTTCTTATCTTATAAAAAGGCCATAAAACCAGACACATTAGAACACTGAAATCAGGGTTTACCATCATTAGGTGAAAAACATATGTCAGGTCCTACACTATTTGGAGAAATGAAGTTCACAAACAAGAGGTCAGATTTAACTGTCAGCTGCTCTTGAAGGAATGGAAAAATCCAGCAGAAATAGGAGAGGCATGAATTAAGTGGGAGGTATTGGCTTTAGAGACCTGGGAATAATTCTGGAGCTAGTTTTTGGGTCAATAGAGAGAGCTTCAGAGGGAAGGAAAAGATGTGCCATTAGCCCAAGATATGTAGACAAATCCTTGAAAATATATTTGCCACCCAAAATTTGTAGCCCTCAGGATTGCAAGGACAGATTTGAATGCATGGGCAATATCTAGTGAAATCTATGAAGCTACCAGGAGATGTAGATTTTCAATAATCAGAAAAAGAGTTCAATAACCTGGTCTAGCCTCAAGAAAAGCAAAGAAGCAGTGTTTTCAAAATGAAAAGAGAAATGCATATAAGGCCATTGCAGACTGCCAGAAATAATGCAGATTGAGGTCATTTTAACTGTCCTGGCTCAGTGCTAAGGAATCATGGGAATTGTATTTTTTCTGGGACATTGAGCCTTCTCTGTCAGAGAGCTATGGTGCCACAATAAACTACAGTTCCCATGATTCCTTAGCACTGAGCCAGGACAGTTAAAGTGACCTCGATCTGCATCATTTCTGGCAGTCTGCAAAGGCCCATAATTAATTTGCTAAATATAGGCACATTCAAGAATTTGGTATTCTTTGGCACACTTTGGTACACTTTTGTAACATATTAGTGAATAGCAGAGTGCCAAAAGGCTCTTTATATGAAAACTTCAACTTTAATTGTGTGTACAAATGTATATACTGCAGAACACAAAAATACCAAAGCAGCATCCAACATGAAAATCATATTAATATAAAGACAGAATAAAGTCAAATCATCTAAAATGATATGCATAACTGGGTCAAACTTCAAGGACAGCAGTAGTGAACAGCTGTCTCTGAAACAGGCACCTAAAATGCAAGACTTCCCTAGCAGGGAAGAAGTTTCAAAGGGCAGGAACTTGAACGCTAAAAGTTCTGCTCTTAGTGACCACTGAGGCAGAGCTTTGGAGCATGCAGCACTGCCAAGACTGCCTCTGCTGGGGAATCACAGTATTATTTGAAATTGTAGTATTTATATGCAAATAACAATACATTGAGCTTGGTCCAGTAGCATATTAGCAGTCATACATTTCTTTCAGCAAAATATTACATTGTTGAGAAGCTACTCCAGCCAAACAACCTCACAGGAGCATTCTGCACCACCTGCAGCTTCCAGACCAACCCCAAGAAAAGCCATGGATACAGGTTGGCATCCTGTTGGTTAGCTCCAACTAAAATAGACCCATTCAATGGTGAGTTAACACAGGTAAATACCATTGATTCAATGGATCTACTGTAAGGACTAATAAAAGGATTTAGGCCACAGTGTGTCTCCATAGTCCAGTCTTGAGATTAATAATGACCACATTATTACAATCAAGCTATCCCAGTTCAGGAATGGTGGCAGCTATCTTACCAGCCAAAGGTGGGAAAAGATGTTTTTATCTACAGAGTTCACTGGGCCTAAAGCAACAAAGAAGGACCAGGACCACTCCTAGTTTTACACCTGCTTCTTGAGAGGAAGTGCAATCTCTACCAAAAAAGACATATGACCTATATCCCAGGTCTAGGAATCACTACCTACAGAGCCTGCCAGCCTTCAAACACTGCTTATTGACCCTCATCCAACCAACAGTGTCAAGACACTATAATAGAACCTGTACGACCTTTCCAAATATGTTGCAAATAAACAGAGTTAGGGATTATCAGCATACTGAGATGTTGCTCCATATTTCCTATTGAATTCTCCAGATGGCTTCACCTAGATCAGGTGTGGGAATCATATGAGCCTCCAAATGTTGTTGGATTGCAACCCCCAGCATGCCTTGCTAGGATTGCAAATGGAAAGAAATGCTGGGAGTTGCAGTCCAATAACATCTGATTCCCACTCCTAGTATAGATATTGAACAGTTTTGTTAACAATTTCATAGTGCCCTTGTAGTGCAGAACAATGTGGTTGGCTCAGGCAGCAGATGTTGGGAGACAGCAAGAAGGTGTTGGAGGAGAGAGCTCCCTGTCATATGGCCTACACAATATTCCCTAAACTAGTAGCCTTAGGTGTGGTGAAGGATGCTGTCCATTGCCAGTGTTGATGAAAGATTCATCTTCCAGTCTAGTTAGGTTCTTCTGTGCATGAAAGGAAAATAGTGGCAGTGGAGTAGTGGACTCCTTCTGGCTCTTTGCCTTAGATACCAAAAAGTCTTGAGCTTACCCTTCCCATAGAACAGATGCCAGGAGGCTGAAAAACACTTCCCCTGTTGGGGTGAACTCTGTAGGAACAAAACCAGTAAAGTGTTGACCCTAACCCCATGCTGATAGCCATCCCTCAGACTGGTCCAGGAGGATACAACAGTAGTATCAAATATTCAGTGGTATAAAATACAAATGGGTTATCACAATTGTAAAAGAAAATGCCAACATTCTTGAATTAATTATTAATTACTCTACTTACAGAAGTGTCATTGATGCCAAAGATATCTCGGACATCTCTGACTGTGTGCTTATTTTTCTTTCTCATTGTTTGAGTGTAAGTATTATATCTCTTCTGCACTGCAGCTGCTTGAGTTCGGGTAAGGGTGGACAGTAATGCTTCTCCATCATCCTCTTCAGATCCTGATATCAATGTTGACAAACCTACATCTTGCAACCATTCAGCTTCCAGTTCACCTTCTGTGGAAGAGTAGGAGTGGGTTGATAAGCAATTTAAAAGGGAAGTGGCAGTGTAAAATCACTCAACAAGTTTTGCTCTTTGGAACATGTGGAGCCTACAGCCCAGTCAGGGTTTCCAGTCAGCTAGCTATGCCATTTTCCAGGAATTGCTTTCTATTTTGACTCCCACAATCTTCTCTCCACTCTGACTCCCACATTGTATGTGGCTATTATTCCACTTCTATTCTGCACACCTAGCCTTCAACTGACTTTTTTGCTCCAAGGTGTTTTTTTTCCCTTCTAATTTTTGTGATGGCAGGAAAGGTGTATTCTGGGAGCAATCCAATCCTCTTTTTTCCATGCTGTACTGGCCAAAGATACAATAAAGGGAAGAACATCAACTTCGAACTGTGGAATAATTCCTCTGCATAAATTTTAATCCAAAATTTGAGCATAGCAACATGGCTAATTCATTAATTTGGCCCCTAATGGTAATGAAACAATATATATCTGAAAGATCACAACCAGGCCTAATAATGTATTCTTGTGGCTCCATGCCGGTAGCTAACATCAGATCTCCCCAGATCCCATATTTCCATTGAAATAAATAAATAATCTTTGCTTGTGACACACTTAGGGATTTTGGGTAAAATCATCTGATAGTAATCAAAATTTTACATGCTACAGTGCTAAGCATACTTACAAGGAAACAAGTCCTACTGAACTCTGGAACATATTTCGGACTAAATATATTTAGTCAGGTGGCCAGTATTACTGATGTTAGTAAGAATAAAAATGTACTTATCCCCAGGAAATTTATGCCACTTGAAATAAATGGGATCTAAAAGCTCTTAAGGGATTGTGGCTATGGGTTAAGAAATTACTACTACTACTAAAAAACAAAAAAAAACCAGTTGGGCCATCATTTTTTCCTTTGCATTTTCCAGCAGAAAGCTGGCAAGCTGGTGTATAACAGGGCAGGTTTCTAAAATGTCTAAGCTGTAAATTAATGCTTTCTCATTTATTCATTTAAAGTCTAATCTTTTCAACGAAAAACTCCTGAAACAAGGAATACTAAGCAGCCTGCCTGTATAAATATTAGGCCCTATACTGGCCAGTACACGTAGCCAGGCACAAAAGAGGACAGAGCTCCTATACCTTTAAACATGCAAAAGCCACAACTGCTGAAATCCCTTCTTCTGCACAACTATTAAAGGTACAAGAGGAGTCCAGTCCTCTTTTGCAGGTGGACACTGCTGAGCAAACATGAAAAAAATATCAGGTTAGAACTCCAAAAAGAACCAGAAATATCAAAAATAAAACATATGCAAGAATGTATATGACTCTGAAGCAGGTATGCTCACCATCAGGAGGCTTGACTTCTAACACGGTTTGTTCATCCTGCCTGTATTCTGTGCTTTCTTTGATATTCTCTACTTCACACCAGAAATCTTCCATGGAAGTGCTATCAACAGAAGCTTGGGAATTAGAGCGGCTGTACACAGGTGGGCGCAAGGACTCATTGGAGAGCATTCTGCTAATTCTTTGGCATCGAGGAATGGATTTTCTGGAGGAAAATAAATTTTGAACAAATAAACATTTGATTGTGCTGGCCAGCTTTTCAAATCTAAATTAGATAAGACTATCCTAGAAGGAGGACTATTGCTATTGTTGTCATGATCACCATGGTTGTCATCATCATCATCATCATCATCATTTTTATTATCTTTTTGTATTCTACTTTTCCCACAAACTAGAACTCAAGGTGGCTTACAAATTAATGCACAGGTTAGCACCCATGTTAATTTGTGCCTTGTTTACTCATCAGGCAGATGGAAAGGTTAGGCAAGCAGGTTGTTTCCCCCATTCCCAATTTTTAAAAAAATATACCAATAAAATATAATAACAAATAATTCAACTGGAAGGAGGGAGAAAAACCAGAACGGAAACCAAACCAACCAAACAAACAAAGCAACATTCTTTTAACTGCTTAACCTCAATAAGAAGTTGGAATTTAAAATGTTTGTTGATGTGACAATTCTTATTCATTGACTGATGAAGCAGCAGGAGGTTTTAGAAAATGTTTTTTTTTCCAGAGTTCTCCTCTAGTGATTTGGATTTTGAATGTTATCATACTTTACTATTTGGCCAACACAGCTACTCATAAATAACTCATAAATATGTTTTCTAGTCATCTGGACTCTACAAGTCAGATTTTCCACACAAGTGACACCGCTACAACCAACCAGCATGTAATTAAGGAAAGATCTTTTAGCATTTTCCAAGTTCTCAGAAACTCTCACCATGCAGACTCCCAACAATATAGCAATATGTTTTCTATGTGAAACATTTTAATTTCCCCTTCCAAAATGGTTAACAATAATAAAGCCCCTTTGGGATGTAACTCTTGATTAGTTATTTTCTTCAATAAATAAATAAATCTATTACTCTATTCCAAAAAGGCTACCACTTTCAGATGATGCAACCACATGTGGTCTATGGTCCCAACTACAGCACAGCACAGGTGCTGAACAAAAAGAAAACAAAAATAGTGACTATGGAGGATCTACATGAATTCAACCTAGACAATAAGGAAATTGAAACAGTTAAAGATTTGTCATATCTTGGATCAAACATTGATCAGAACGGAGACTGTAGTCAAGAAATAAGAAAACTAGGAATGGGAAGGTCAGCCATGAAAGAACTAAACAAAGATATACAATTGAGCCTAAAGAGCAAAGATATACAATTGAGCATTAAAGTTAGAATCATCAAAGCTATTGTATTCCCCATCACCATTTATGGATGTGAGAGCTGGTCAATGAAGAAAGATGATAACAAGAAAATAAATTTATTTGAGATGTGGTGCTGAAGAAGAGTGCTGAGGATACTGTGGACAGTCAAAAAGACAAACAAATGTGTCCTTGAACAGATCTGGACTGGACTAAATTCCCCTTAGAAGTCAAGATGATCAAATGGAGGCTGTTGTACTTTGGCCACATTATAAGAAATAACTCATTAGAAAAGATAAGGTCTGATGTGGGAAGAATTTAAAACAAATTAAAATGTTTTAAGAAAGGTAGAGGATTGTAGAAAGTGAGGAAGACTGCATGTCAGATGGCTAGACTCAATAATGGAAGTCATGAACATGAATGAATCTGTAAGACTAAAGCAGAGCAGTAGAGAACAGGGGGTCCTGGAGATGTCTCATCCACAGGGTCGCCATAAATCAATGTCGACTAAAGGCAGTTAACAACAAAAATGTAATCGATGAATAGTCTTTAGTCTATATTCCCTAGATGTGGCTGATCAGAGAGGTGTTAAGTCAGCAGCCTCTTGCACCTATTTTGTTAGACCATCAATCATAGTTTCACCAGCAACCAACCAGAAAGCTGCCATAACTATCCATTTGCTGTTTGATAACATATAGCATCAAATTGAACTCTATTTTAATTTCTGCCTGTGGTTTTATTTATTCAATCATTTAAAAGTATAGTAATAGGCTTCCTTTAGGCTGCCTTTTAGAGGAAACCCTCTCAAGCTGATACACAAAATGAAAACCATGAAACACAACAAAACAATCCTAAGACTTGATTATTTTATTTATATCCCATCTTTCTCCTGACATGGGATCCAAGGTGGCTCACAACAAGGTTAAAACAAGATAAAACTATATGTATATGAAACATATATGTTTTGTGATTTTCAAATTTATGGTACAGCAAATTCTTTTGCCAAAAGTCAAATGATGTGGGAAGAATGTAAAACAAAATAAAATGTCTTGAAACAGAAAATAAATTTTGTTTTCTATTGTTATTCTTTTTTATTATTATGTTATTCTATGAAGTAACATATTCCTTGCTAAAAAAAATGACTGGCTCTGCTATTTCAACTCATTTTTTTTCAAGGAATGCAAACACTTCTGTGGTTTTGTCATGCTAATGGATGCTTATTGTTTTAAGAAGGATAAAGGAGCTACAAGATAATAGAAGAGACATCTAAATGATCAAAGCTAAGTGAAGAGCATTCCATCTAGTCTAGTACTAGACGTGCAGGAACAAAACAACAGGCTTCAGTTCAGACTGCCAGAAATAATGCAGCTTGAGGCCACTTTAACTATCCTGGCCCAGTGCTAAGAAATTATCGGAACTGTAGTTTATTTTGGCACCAGAGCTCTCTGACAGAGAAGGCTCAATGTCCCAGGAAAAAAAAATTACAATTCCCATGATTCCCTAGCACTGAGCCAGGACACTTAAAGTGGCCTCAAGCTGCATTATTTCTGGCAGTCTGTAAAGGCCCTAACTCTCTCAAGTTCTCTTTCCTAAACTATCCAGTTCTGGTGCTGTTATCTAAACACATGCAATCCACATATGTCAAGAGCACAACTCCTTATATATCTATATATCGAGAAAGAGGGGGGCAGGGGGTGTTTGGATTTTTAAAATCTAAGTACAAAGAAATGGGAGAGAGGAAACTAAGAACAGGTAAAAGTGAAAAGAAATACATAGGATATAAATGTACCTTAAGGATATATTTTAACATAAGCTGTTCATGTCAGTGATCCTACGTGAAAAAAGTCCATGGTGTCTTTCTGGAACTCCAGTAAACACAATGGCTGCTGCTAGTGCAACTAAAACATCCATCAATCAATGTATGATTCAAGACTCTATAACAGGGGTAGGCAACCTTGAGACCTGGGTCGGTCTCCCATAGACCAGGTCTCGGCTGGGCCGAGGGGGGGGGAATGGCGGCACGCGCCCTCCGCCGACGCGCGTGACCCCCTCGTGCATGCTGCCGCTGCAGCGTGTGCAGCCACTGCCACCGCGACATGTTTATGCATGCACAGGAGTACTGCGCATGCACAAACGCGTTGCGCCCACCATTTTGATTTCCAAAATGGCAGTCACGGCGCGCGCGGCTGCACAGCGGCAAAACGCACTGCCAAGGCGGCATGTAGTGGGAGCAGCGTGTGCGCAGCGGCGTCAGTGCAACAGCGGTAGCGGCAACCTTCGGCCTGGGCCAGTAAGTCCAGGGACCTGGGCCTTAACCGGCCCCCGGGCTGTAGGTTACCGGTCCCTGCTCTATAATATAGTAAATTAAAAGTACCTACAAATAGGGACTGAAACAGACGGCCCTGAAGGGACAGCTTGAAGCCACCCCTTCTGAAGATGGATTGGGGCTGCGACAACCACACACCATGGTCCCAATCTGCCTTTTTGCCAGCTAAAAAAGAAACGGAAAAGAGTCGCTCCTTTTTGGGGTGGCAAAAAAGTGGCTTTTCCCACCCTGTGCACCCCACAGGTGGCTTCAAGCCACTCTGGCAGCATGTGGCATATAAACTCTATACCGCCAGAGTGCCTAGAAGCTGGCCCACGTCTGAGCATCAGTGCAACTTCCAGGCATCTTGGGGGCATGTGGTGTCTGTACACCATGTCTCCAAGCTAGCTGGAAGCCAGCTTTTCATGCCAGTCTGTTTCCCCCCTATAAAAACTTTTTTCCAACATAAAACATTATATAATGCAATATATCATGCCAGAAAGTGGCATCCACTGGCCATGCCCATAGCAAATGCAACAAGGAAGCATTACCTGTTTTATACCACCATCTTTTACCTGCAGTGTTTTCTGAAAAGACATATTGATGCCCGATATACAAAAACATCAATTATTCCTCAGTCAAATGTAGTTAATAAATCTAAAGCAATTTTCAATATTGAGGTTAAGGCACCAGAGTGTAAGTAGCATGTATACGGGGATACTGAAAAGGACAAAAATTACTAATCTGGCATTATTAATTGGTGTAACTGGAGGTCACGAGTATGACGTCACAGGAACTAAGCAGAGCAGTAGAGGATAGGGAGTCTTGGAGATATCTCATCCCCAGGGTTGCCACGGGTCTAGATCAACTCGAGGGTAGTTAACAACAACAAATAAATTTCACAATCAACCCATTTATTCCACAAAAGCTACCTTGAGTATCAGGGAGGAAGAAAGATAGAATAAACAAACAAACAAACAACATAAAATAGTAAAAGGATTTCCTTGTGTAGCGGGAACCTGAACACCCTAAAGATATCAATTTCTGGCTGATTTTGGAAGCTAAGCAGGATGAGCTCTGGTTAGTACTTGGATGGAAGATTGCTAACAAATACCATGTGCTGTAGTCTATATTTCAGAGGAAAGAACTGGCAAAAGCACCTCTGAGTATTCCGTGTCTAAGAAAAACCTTTGAAATTCATGGGGCCACCAAAAGTCAACAAGTTATTTGGACACACATGTGCACACACACATGCACACACATGCACATACATGTATACTTGCATAGTGAGAGTGGCTTCTGGCCACCAAAAGAGATTGTTTGGAGTATTTATATGGCCGCAGACAGCATTTACAGGTATATTTCATTTAACAAAGTAGATGTGCTCCCAGGCTAAAGCTGGTTAGTGTCAACAGCATTTCCACTGTTGACGTACTAGGACTAGGATGATAAATTCCCCCTAACAGAACAAATTCTGATTTCTGCATTCTTTTTTTTTGGGGGGGGGCTGTGTTTGTCTGAAATTGAGATGATGAATGTGGCAGAATGAAAATGGTAAGAAAAGTGTGACTCTAACAAATCACAACCACAGATGACAATCAGGAAGAGGAACTGTACCTGTAGAGTGTAGACATTATAAGTGTGCCTCCAAATGAGGTGCCATATGGCTCCTATTCCTTAAGCTATCAAAACCATGTTGTTCTTTGACCATTTGTGCATGCTATCTGATGTTAGTAGAAAAGCCAGTTGAGGGCTAAAGACAGTAAGGAAAATAAACTGGCTTGTTGTATAGTAGTCATTGTCAAGGAATTCAAACACTCCCTCCCAGAGGGAAGAACATCAACTATTGTCCTTGCCCTCTACAATCCTCACACCCTGGACTCTTTCCTTACTTCATCTAGCCCCAAGTGACAACATAAACCACTATATTAGGGAATGAGGGATTATGATTTAAGCAGCACAGTTTTCTTTTTATTAGACTATTAAATAACCAATACAAAAACAGATTGTGTCATACTTGTAACATCTAGTGTGACAAGCAACATTTAACTCATCAGTGCAAGTTTATAGGCAAAATCACAGCTATGCAAAGTAATAGTTGTGTCACTGAGGACATTTGCAGAGCCTGTCTAAATGACAGAAGCAGCACTTGCCATTTATTTAAACTAACAGTCAGATAGGAAGTCAGCTACTCCTCCTTATGCATGGTACCAGCCTGATCGTAGAGGTGAGGGACACTCATAATCTCTTATCACTGTCTATACTGGCTAGGACTGATGGGAGTTGCAGTATGACAATATTTCAAGGACCACAACATCCTTCCCTGTCTAAAGAAAATTTACATAGATGCATCCTACGCCTTTCAATAAAACTAGTTTCAATTTAATATTCATATGGTTAGAATCTACAGCAGTTTAAAAGTTTCATTTTAAGTTTATTTTGCTGTTGCATTCATTCCAGGATACAGAAAGGTGAATGTATAAAACACATTTATCCATTTTACTGCTCAATGACGCATCTTTATACACCCGCACTGGAAAGCAGCCCTGCCAGTACTTCCATTTTGCCATGGAAATGCTATGGAAATTGTATTGTACAAGTGAGATTAGTGAACCTCATATGTTTAAATGTCTATACAACAGGAACAACACATGGACAAAATATATCCAAAAATGGCTATACAAAAACTCATTTTGTCAAAAACAATTACAACTCACCCAGCATGTTCTTTTCTTTATCATTAATGTACTCATTCAAATCTCTGGCTATCCCACCAACCTTTTCAACAACTGCTGTGAACATGCTCACACAGTCAATCACAGTTCTTAATCATGCTACCATGACATCTCTTGTCCAAGCCAGAATTATTCAATAAAATATGTAGGAAACATACTGTAAGATGATGTCTGGGTTGAATAACTGAAGTGGATAAGAACTCCACCCAGTGAAAATCCAACACCAGTTGCCCCACTCCACCCAATGTAACATCAACACCAACACCATTTAACTGTCATTTGCTATGTGTTTACAGCATGTACAAGTATTCTGATGTTAGTTTAAGTCCTACAAGAAGACTGGAAAAGAAAAAATCCCTGGCAAATCATCTTTCCACACAGAATATTGATGAGATTCAAGAGAAATGATGTTTCCTCTAATAATGAAATATAACAGGGATTTGTTATTTCTGTTGCTGAACCATGTACGTTTTTACCATGCCTCTGAAGAATAGTAATATAATATTTAAAAAGTCAATCATACACCTGTTTGGGTTACTGTTCTCATTAGTCTAATAAACAGCTACCACTAGATCCTCTCATGTCAAATAAATCATACAGCACAATGAGCTAATTTGGTGACACCTAATCATTGACTGAGTAATGACTACAGAATATCTCTGTTTTCCATTCAATTAAGTAACATATAGTGAAGAGTCCCTAAAATAGAAGAGCAACCACAAAATCACACTGTGCTTAACTGATGCATTTAATCCACATTTAAAGGGATAGTTGAGTGAACACTGTTATTTCGATAGGAATGGCTCAGTATGATCAGGCATCAAGTGTGATGCACAATAATTAGTCTGGACAAATACTGAGAAGAAGCAGAATAATTCAGAGATGCCATACAAGATTTTCTCACATAATCCTAGTGCTAATCATTTATACCTGTGAAGACAGAAAGCTCTGGTAAGGTGGATTTGTTTGTACAGAAGCAGTCAGCCCCTAGGAGGCAGGGCTACATCTTTAACATATTGTTAGGCCTCCTGAGGCCATCCATAACAGTCCCACTGCAATACATATTCAGCACATGATGCTGCCTTGTGCAGAATGGTCATTTAAGACAGTATTATTTGGAATGAGATCTGCAGCTGCTGTATTTTCCCATAGCTTCCTCCCTCCTCCCCCCCTCTGTGCGTGTGTATGCCTTCAAGTCACCAGCTGATTTATATAGACCCCATGAATTTCATAGGGTTTTCTTAGCCAAGCAATACTCAGAGGTCTGCCATCCAAGTGCTGATCAGGGCTGACTCTGCTTAGCTTCTAAGATCAGATGGGATCTGGTATCTTTAGGGTATTTTGGCCCTCACAGCCTCCTTCCTAACTACCTAATCTTTTAACAGTAAATGCCAAGAACTGAACCTAGAATTTGTAACTAGAGTTTGGTCTAGCCAAATGTTTCATCCCATATATCTGATTTCAAAAGTAATGGGCTTTAAATGTAATTGACATTTTATTTAACAGTATTTCTGCAACAAATTCATTTCAGAGATAATAAATATGAAGTCATATATTCTTCTGATTGATATGAACTCCAATGACTCCTATAACTAAGAATTAAAAAATGCCCCCCCAACACCTGAAACGATCCTCTGCTGCCTTGTAGCTTAATATTTTATTCATAAATATACAGGTCCATATCACTTGCTTCCATGTCCATATTGGTGGTACTGATGGAGTTTATCAACATTTAAACAGCACAATATGAGCTCTGTAAATGTATGGCATATCACTGTGTTGGCAGTAGGTTGCCAGGTTTTCCAAATAACAGTGTAGGGCTGTCAGGCTTGCACTAACTCCTGGTGTTTAAGAGCACATTACTGCTTCACCATTGAAGGTTTTTCTGAGACATAAAAATGTGAGAAACACTGCTGTATTTTTAAAAGATTCTTTGGCACAAAAAGAGAGAAAATGCCTGTGTGGGAAACAGGGGAATGTGCCTAAAGGGCACCTCACAAGTTGGAGTGCTTGGACTGCAGAAGCAAAGAGAGGGTTCAGATTTACCCCCATCTTTGGTCAGCACACTTCCTTAAGACTAGCTGGGACATTATTTGAGGCAGACTTTTATAAGACTCATGCCTATGTAGGGGCATCTTGAGAAATTTCCAGGATTATATGAAATAGTTCATGGAACCCCAGAATTTTCATGAGAAATTCTCTTGTGAAGCTTGAGACAGGCTTTATGTAGGCCATACTTATAAAAAGTATCCCTAGGTTATATATCTCCAACACTCTTCTGAACCTGCAGAGAACATTTTAGATAGTCTAACTAGAATGTAATGTCACATGAAAGATGTTACAGAAATCTTCACTTGACTTTCCATCCAGTATTCCTTGGCATAAATTCAGGCAATGTTTATATATATTAAATTCTTGCACCTGTTTCTGTTCAGTCAGCATCATATCACTAATAGTACTCTTATCTTTGTTGGAGCGCCCGGCATCCGGCTGTCCCTCCCTTTCCTGGGATTGAAGATGGCGCTTTTCGCTGTCTGCATCCCCCGATATATACATGAACACTATACTACAATAAATAACTTCTGTGGTGATGGCACAACATACAGTGCATACAATCTGCTGTGCTCCCAGTTTCCTAGTTATGTGCAGCAAGAAGGAAATATCAACTTTATGCCCTTTAGACTGTAATGGAGAGGGTGAGCTGATAGAAGACTTCTAATTTTCTTGGAGTTTGTCTTTGTTGACACTTTAAGTAGCTTTGGTATTTGAGAAAGTGAAAAAGATGAGGTAGCAGCTAAAGTAAGGTCTGAGCCCTTTATCACCCAGAGGATGAATCCTGTTTAACTCACATTTTCTTTCCCTCCAGTCACAATGTATTTATCTGGACAAAAGTGAGGGACAGCTAAGTAGGAGCTCAAAGTGTTTCAAAATGATTGCATGAGAAGATAAGCCATCTATAATAAAAATATTTGGCTTTTTTTTACATCACTGCCCAACTGTCAAGCTTCATTCATCAGCTCTTTCCTCAAATTAAGAATGATTCACATGTTGATTTTTGAGGGATTAGAACCTCAGATTGTGATTGTATTACCTTCATTTCAGATGAGAGATTTCTTTACCCACTTCCAGAAGATAATAAAAAACAAAATATTTTAAAATGATTGTTCAATTTTAATGCATTAATTTTGCATTATTTACCTAGAATGAATTCCATTCTTGAACACAAAACAACAACCCCAAACTGAATATTCATATATATTATATAACAGCAAAATGTGCCAAAATATATATAGGGATATCAGTATGTGAACGCAGCTCTGGTAGAGTTGCTATATAGAAACTTTAAAATATCCCATTCTCTACCTTACCCCATAGGATCTACTTGGCTCCTTCTTTTAGTACTTAAAGCCTTCTTGTTTCAGTAAGTGGGAATAATCTTGCTGGGGAGATTATTTTTATGTGGTGAAAGTATTCTGCATGTTTTGGTAGAATTTGTTCCTGTTGAGCCCGTTTCCAATTTTTGGCTGTTAGATGCTTATCTTTTTCTTTTGTAGCACTATTTTGTTTTTAATTGTTTTAAGACACGTTGAGCAATACAAACACTTTGTAAATTTGGGGTTTCAGTTTTATGAATCTATAATTTCCAATATAAAGTAAATGATGCAAACATAATTTTTCCTGCCCTTTCCCTTTGTTGTCTCTTTACCTACCCTTCTTTTGCTATCGTATTTTCCAGCGTATAAGATGACTTTTTAACCCTGGAAAAGGGTATCAAAAGTCAGGGGTCATCTTATATGCCAGGTAGAGAAGGAGGAGGATGAGGATGAAGGGAGAAGGAGAAGGAAGCCAGGAGAGAGGAGGAGGAGGATGAGAATGAAGGGAGAAAGA
>CM034706.1:67839750-67862348 GCA_020142125.1 Phrynosoma platyrhinos | reverse complement strand
GAAAATACGGTAAATGCTTTTGAGCTTTTACAAGCAATAGCAAGAAATGGATGGGCACCTTGCTTCATAAATGACTGTGTTAGAGCTGTTTCAAACCACATTCTTTACATAATGAATTCATGATGCATTTTGTTGTGGGGGAGGGATTTGGCATTGAAACATTACCTTATGAACGTTCTTGTACATCTTCTCCTGGATTTGAGCCACTTTTAAACAGTTTCCAGAACACAAGAAACCATAATCCCAACATATGAAGGCAGTCACAAGGGCACTTAAACATGCCAAGATCTTTCTAAAAGTTCAACTTGTGAAATGGGCACATGGCTCACACATTGTATCTGAATTCCATTCACATATATTTATCTTCCTTAGTATGGACAAATATATAACTCAGGGGTCAGCAACTTTTTTTTGCCGTGGGCTGGGAGGGGGAAGATGGTGCTGGGGGCCAGCGTGTGCGTGCTTCCCTGCATGCGCATGTGCACAACACCAGCATCGTTGGGTGTTCCAAAATGGTGGCCACCATCGTGCACATGCGTGCACAAGCATGGGTGCCATTTTAGATGCCAAAATGGTGCCCGCGCTTGCATGTGGCACGACGGCGGTGGTGGCAGGACCGGCCATGGGCCAGTCCCAAGGTCTCGGTGGGCCGGACCTGGCCCGCAGGCTGTAGGTTGCGGACCCCTGATATAACTAATACAAGGACCAGATTATTTCCTAGCTGTTCCCACTGATTAAAAGAAGGATGATTTCAAAGCAAAATACTGTTCTGTATATAAAAAGGTAAAGACTGTGGCCCTAAATTTGGAAAAGACTAATTCAAATATTGTTGTTTGATGTTGTTGTGTGCCTTCAAGTTGTTTCTGACTTACAGCAATCCTAAGGCAAACCTAGAATGGTTTTTTGGGCAAGATTTGTTCAGAGGAGGTTTGCAATTGCCTTCCCTTTACCCTTCAATAATGCACATTTTCATTAAAACCAACATGATATCTATAGTACCAAGGGTAAAGTCGACTGCATTTTAATAAGACTGCATTTTAAGCACTTTTAATTTTTAATCACATAAAATAAGTGAGATCCAGCTACATATGTTTACTATCTGTAGTCCAGTTTTAATCAATGCCAGTAGATTTTATGTTATTTGTCCTGAATGATTTGGTTCTCAATTACTTTTGATCTCTTTCTCAAGCTTAGAGACTAATGTGCCTGATGTTTGTTGCATGGGTGGCATTTTGCAGTAATGACTTTAAATTATAATTTTCTATAGTGAAGCCACAGATATATAATGTGAAAATAATGGTGGAGGAACCACAAAGAAAGAAACATAGCATGGAAGAATACAGCATGGAGTTAGTGTGCCTTCCCTTCCATCCCCCAGTGAGTTCAGACACTCACTATTGACTATTTCCACTAATCAGTTGATGCCATTTAAGAGGTTTTTTCTGTACTCCTGAGAGGATCGTGTATTGTATTCACTCTTGACACAGAGCTTTCAACAGATGATTTCCTTTCAACAAATTATTTGCTGAAACTGCACCAAATAACTGCTTTTAAAGGCGGGGGGAGCACCTTCATGCAAGTCTGCCTTATTTCAGTCATTTTAAAGCAAAACAACAAAATCTGAAGTAAAATACATGATCCACAGCATGATGAAAAACAGATATCTTTGTTGACCAGCCAGACTTAGTAATCTATACCAAGGGTTCATATGTAAATAATATATATAGTGGGGTCCAGTGTGTCAAATTCTAGGTTGTAAAGCTTTCTTTTGGAGTGCTATGATTTTCTTCACCTTTTTATACTTAAATTCAGCATACGAATATGTTTACTTTCACTCTTTTTTAAAAAATCTGCTATATTACTAGTTACCAGTTACTTGTTAACTACACTCAACTGAATCATGATTTACTTTATTCCTTTTTTGAAAAAGTGCCAGATAAATCATAAAACAAAGGAGGATTGATACTTTAAAAAAAGATAAGAGAAACAGCCTAGTTTCCAAATCCCTTTGTTTCCATTGTTATAAGTTCCATATTTTTAATTTCAGAGGCATTGATAAAAATAATAATTCTCCCTAGAATTAATACAAAACAAATCCATTCTTCTCCTACTAAACATCCTGCAGCTATATAACTTACATTGTTTGTTCCCGTCCAACCAATACCCATGCAAGAGACACAATAGTAGAAGACTTTGTGTTTTTAAAAACTTTCCTTTTTAACCTTTGCCTCGAAAATATAGGGTTTAAATCAGCAGATATGAAAAGCATATATTCATAAAAACTTCGTAATGAGAAACTTGAGAAACTTACAAAATCATTATGTATGTGAAAGATAAAAATTGGAATAAATAGACAGTAATGTCAAAAGTACTCACAAAATATCTCCCAAGTGTCCCGCCAGTAGTTAGTTTAAAGAACAAACACTGCCAGATTCTGCACATCAAGTCTTCTGTTACCTGTTCATATTTTTGATTTAGCAAAGCTAAAGAATAGTTCAGTCACTATACAGCAAACTTGACTGACTACATAATGACAACTTTAATTGGTATAAGATTTTGCATCTTTCTTTGCTACAATAGTTTCCTTGTGGATACTTATGAAGATGTTTTCATCATTATTTCTGTTTTACCTCAAGATTCACTTCATCACATTTGATTTCCTCTCTGAATCAAGTGACAGATATCCAGATGCAAAGTGCTGTGAGAAATACACCAGAAAGGTTTCTCTCTTTATATATCTGTTTATTAGCCAGTGGTTCCAGTGATGCAGTCAGAAAAAGGAAGGAAGATCTGTGTTGTTTCATTGTTTTATTTGGAATGTTGTGTCCAAGGTTAGCATGTGATAAAATTTCCATTTGTAAAGAAACAGTTTTTGAGTGAGATCCAAAACAAAGAATAGCTACTTTATCATGTAAAAAAATGAGGAAAAAAGTCTCATGAACATAGGAGATTATTGCACATACTATTTTTGCACAGTATGGGATAGGGCTGGGATGGGCTGGGACTGTTATCGCACACAAAATTGTTGCTGCACTGCCACTCGACTACCACCCATCCCGCAGTTGCACTTAGCCCACAGATTTTGGTGGTACAGAAGATTTCCATACTACCAAAACCGGCCGGCAGAGCGCGGCTGGGGGACGGGCAGCTGCACAGCAGCAGTTTCGTGTGCGATAACACCTGTCCCACCCTGTGCCCAGATCAGACAAAAAGGTAAGTGTGATAATCTCCTCGGAGTGTAGTGGAGTCTCCTTCCTTGGAGGTCTTTAAGCAGAGGCTGGATGGCCATCTGTTGAGGATGCTTTGATTGGGAGTTCCTGGATGGCAGGGGGTTGGACTGGATGGCCCTTGTGGTCTCTTCCAACTCTATGATTCTATGATTCCATATACAATTGTCTTTGGGTTATCACACAGAATATCATGGCAGAATTTTGATTCTAGCAAATATTTAACATTTAGAGTTTTTTAATAAATGCAAGCAAACAACAGTCCTGAAGTATGAAAATAATCAACAGATGGAGCAGGGAAAGTGGAGTTAGATTTTTGGCCCTGCTCTCAATTACATAAAGTTATTCGTATAGTATCTTCCCTATATGATTTTTGCCCTGTTGTTTTTCAAGTATGCTTGATGTGTGAACAGAGCCTCTGCACATACTACTGCTTGTCTGCTTGGCAAGCCAGATAGGACCAACTTATGGAGAATGGGACAGAGTTTGCCACAGCAATTTCAGTTTCACCACTAGGCATTGATTGTATACAGAATTTTAGCTGTCTGCACTGGACTAATTGGACTAATGAGCTGAGGTAATGACCAATAAGGTGTTACTAGATGCTACATAGATGGTTATCCTACTGATATCTTAAATGAATGCACTTGTAAAAAGAATGATCAGATCTTTTCCATACCATTAGTAAGGACTTAGAAAGGACTTGCAAATTTAGGACAGTATGAACCTTGTTGATAAAGATGCTGAATTTGTTTGTTGTGGGCAAAAAGCCTTAGATTAGTCCACTTCATTGTATAATTTATGTATGTATTAAAGTGCATACTAAGTTTCCACAAATAAGAAGTATATATAGGCTTAAAAACATTTTATGTATAATTCATTGCTGTAGGATTCAAAGACTTAACATGGGTATATTAGTCTGGACAATCAATATGTGAATTGATCGTGTAGCACCTTTGGGACTAACTGAAAGAAAGAAGCTGGTAACATAGATTTGAGTCTACTTCTACTATTTGATGTATGGGATATAAACAGGCTGTGTGAGGGGAAAAAAAATCCAGTATCACTTCTTTCTGGTTCCCAGCCAGCATCATACCACATCTCAGTAATTCCCACCACCATTCATATGGTTATCTACTCACTTTGGCTTTAGACAACCTCCTCCTTAATTTGTCTCCCAATAACTATGTTTAAAACTGAACTTGTCACCTCATCACCATACCCACAAGTTCTGCATTTCTATTGCTATTCTTACACATAATCAGTTAGTCTTAAAGGTGCTACAAGATCCCTTTGCATAATAATTCATTGTTGTTCTGTTCAGTGTCAGTAGAAATCTGTTTTACCCTAATGCATCCTGTCCCAAATTGATACTCACTGAGCCCATCATTCATTCATTCAATTATACTACTCTTTTCCCATGGGAGGATACTTCTATGTCACAGAAACCAGACATAGTACAGCTAACAGAAATGATTAACATTGCCCCAGAAAACCTGTTAACATTAGACCATTCAGATTCTCATCATTTGACTGGGCAAGGTCCATCACAATCATTAGATTCCAGTGAATTTTTATTGACTTTGAATCATGGCGACCTATATATTGTTGGCTGAAAAATTCAGATGTAATCCAAAGATTAACATTTGTATATTCCCCTTCATATAAGATATGAAAATATGTGATATCCCTTCTTCAAAACCTAGTCCATTTATCTACAGTCTTCTGTTATTACACTGGAATTCCAGATGGCTGTTCTTTCAAATTGTGTACTTCTTTCATCTTTAACACAGGGATAGTCACTATCTGTATCCAGGCTGCAATAGTATAGTCTCTAATATTATGTTTTAGGGGTGTTTTGCTTTGTTTTAGAAACTGTTTTAGTTTTAAATGAAAATTAACTAAAGCTAAGTAGAGTTTTGTTTCTACCAAGTGAAAGATAATTGAAATTAATGGAGTTTAATGAGGCCTAAATAAGGTTCAATTGAACCCAGTGTTAACAGGTTTAATATCAGTGGTCCCTAAATGTTTTATAAAAGAGACCAAGACTAGTGCTTTTTGCTATGTAAAGGGATGCTTTTGAAGGTATCTTTCATGAACCAAAAGCTTGTCTCATCGCAACCTCACAATCCACCACTACTTATTCCAAACTATTGCTAACACTAAAGATTGACAATGTTTTCTTTGATACTGGAAGGATATATTTCTGCTCACTAATGTACCTATTCTGTATATTAAACTGTTGTGCAAGGAAGTACTTAGGAGAAATTATGTATAATCTTTGAGATACTTAGGTCCTTGGTCCATTTAAAAACAGAAACACTGTACATTTGCCATCAGCATATATGGTGCTTAGAAGTAGAACAGAAGCAGTTCAGACTGTAACAACTGATTCACACAACACATTTAGCAGGCTGAGATAAGTCAGAATTAATTGGTCACTAACCTGAATTTATAGTGATCTACTCAGAAACTCTCATCCTACTAACTGTAAAGGCATTTTACAAATCAACTAAAGAGTTTCTGATGACTTCAATTGTTGTTGATGGTGTGTGGTTTCAGGTCATTTCTTACATTTGGCAACTATAAGGGGTTTTCTTAACAGAATTTATTCAGAGGGGGTTTGACCTTGCCTTCCTCTGAGGCTGAGAGAGTGTGACTTTCCAAGGTCACCCAGTAGGTTTCTATGACTGAGTGGGGATCTGAACCCTGGTTTCCCAGTGTCCCAGTCCAAAACCTGTGACATGACATTGCTCTTCCTTGTTTTTCCACATAAGCACCAAGGTGCACATTCATATGAAAATGTGTGTACTATGCACTGAAACAAAAAGTCGTCATTTAGTAGTTGACTGGCATAGACAATGCCCACAGAAATTATTTCAGGAATTTTGTGTTGCTAATAACAGCTTGAATTTTAGGCCAACCCTGCCAACTGCGACTAAGCCTGTGTAGGCTGACAAAGTACATTCTTGGCTGTATCAGTAGATGGAGGGCTAGATTACATTACAGACTTTGTGATGATCTGAGATGATTTTTTTTATTATCCAGAAAAAAATTATGTTCGATCATATCAGAAATGGATATTGAACTTCAAAAGTGGGTAATTTGTGTTTCTTCTGATCCCCAAAACAGAAACTCTTTTTGAAAATTGAACCTGAACTCATTTTTTTTAAACTTTAGTCTGAATGTCTAAATTTTAGCTTCATATTAAATATTTCCTGTAGAGAAGCAGACAGATTGATTCATATTAATGTTTCCAGACTAATTTATATGATTACCAATTAATTGATGAGTTCTGGTCTTAGAGTAGAGCCATTCAATCAATTGTTAAATGGTGAGATAAATCCATTGGATACAAAGGATAGGGTGAGCCTAGGGTAGGTTAGGATTTGGGTCAATAAGAGTTGAAAAGCATCTTAATTGTCCTGTTATATGCAATGGGTTACTGAAGCCTATATCAGGAGGGGAAGAAAATACAAAATGGTACCAACAAAGCAATTAAGATAGACTGCACACTGACAAAGATGGAAAGAAAGAAAGACTGAGGAGGGGAAAAAAAGGAGTAGCTGAGGCACTGAGGCATTTCCATCCTCCCCAACCAAAACTGGTAGCTGAAAGGTGATAGAAGAATAAGAGAGATAGAGCTTTTACATATCCTTCATTTGCTGAAATTAGTAGAGAAGAGGCCATCCTTAACTGTACTGTAGTTCAGGCTTTAACACACAAAAAAAGTTAGTTTTTAACTAGCTAGTTAATCCCTAAATTTGAACTTTCTCACCTCCCTTTGGTGATGAGAGGAGTGAGATCAAAGGTGGTAGAGAAGGAGGGGAGGTAGCATTACATAGCCCTCCTTAAAGACAATCTGAAGAAAAATTAATGTATGAACAGGCCCTTGATACAGCATGTCAACAATTTATACAAAGTTCTGTTCTAACAGATTCACACTACAGTCCTCCTCCCAACCATGCAGCCAAGCAATGATTAGTTAGAATTGTCTAGACTCATAAAAAGGGACAACAGATAATTAACTTCATCTGTGTATGACTGCACCCATATCATACTTCATGTTGGGTTGAGCTTCACCACTGCAATGGATATTACTTTTGCTTTCTTCATAAAGTCCTTTTAAATGCACATGCACACAAATACACACACACAGAGTAACCATTAATGCTAAAAATGCATTAACAGGAGAAAGCTGTCATTGATGAAATATAGATCATAGCACACAGGTTCAAAATGAATTTGGTAATCTTTTTTTGCTTTATGACAGTTAAAAATGTAGTCTTATTGTTTCACATTTTTAAAAAGGAGGTTTCAGCAACATCTGACAGCTAAAAAGAAACATATGTATTATTCCGTTTTGCACTGTAGTTGCGGTGGCTTGTCAAATTTCAGCAGATGAGTAAAAGTTCCAAATGTGGTGGATTTAAGCTCTCTCTCTCTCTCTCTAAAATCAAGCTTAAATGCACATGAAGACACACAACAACAACACACTCTGTGAATCAGCAAGAAGATAGAAGTAAGCTAAATGGTTTATAAAACCCATTGCCTATATGAGGGTGTGTGTGTGCCCATGCATGTGCAAACACATGTTACAATGTACAGATGTTGCCATATTGGGACACATAATATCTGAATAATTAATTGACACCAAGGTCCAAATTTTGATAGAAAAAGTTGTTCCAGCAGTCCTGGTATGGGAAGCAAAGACACATGCTGCTCCAAACCTCTCCATGGTTCCTTCCTTGGGATCAGCTTAGTGTGGTAGTAAATATGAAAGAAATCATAAGCAATACGGAAGCCAGAAATATGCGGCCACATCCATCTCAAACCAATGTGGCCCAAAGGGCCAGAGGTGGATGACAACAAGAGCAGAGGTATGCACTGAGCCATTTTCATCCTCCCCAACCAAAACTGGGAATATATGGCTACCTCCTCCAGAGGGCCAGAGGAGCATTTATCACCCTACCTGTTCACCTTGTATACAGAAAAAATCATACAAAGAGCAGGTTTAGACTTAGAAGAAGGAGGAGTGAACATCAACAATCTAAGATATGCAGAAAATAAATAAATAAATAAATAAATATTTGTAGCCCGCCCCTCTGTGCACAATCGGGACGGCTAAAAACAATTAAAAATGAATACAATATAAATCCAAAAAGACGCCATACCCACTTCCCTAGATGACACTATGCAGCTAGCGGAAAACATCACAGACCTAGAACACCTACTAAGGAAGGTCAAAGAAGAAAGTGCAAAGGCAGACGTGCTGCTGACCATAAAGAAAAAAATAATGACCACAGAGGACCTTCAGAAATTCAACCTAGACAATGAGGAAATAGAAACAGTTAAAAAATTTCCTGTACGTTAGTTCAAATATTAATCAGAACGGAGACTGCAATTAAGAAACAATAAGACGACCAGGAATGGGAAGGGCAGCCATTAAAGAACTAGACAAGATCCTAAAGTGTAAAGATATACAATGGAGCACTAAGGTCAGAATCATCCAAGCTATTGTATTCCCCATTAACATATATGGATGTGAGAGCTAGACAGTGAAGAAAGCACATAAAGAAAATCATCTCATTTGAGATGTGGTTCTGGAGAAGAGTGCTTAGGATACTATGAACAGCCAAAAAGACAAGCCAATGAATCCTTGAACAGATCAAGCCTGAACTTTCCCTGGAAGCCAAAATGACCAAACTGAGGCTGTCGTAGTTTGGCCACATCATGACAAGGCATGACTCATTAGAAAAGGCAATAATGCTAGGAAATGCTAGGTCAGGGGTAGGCAACCTAAGGCCCGGGGGCCGGATGCGGCCCCTCGAGGCCTTTGGACCAGCCCCAGGCCGGTCCTTCCGCCGCCGCCGCCACCCACCATAATGGTATTGATTATTGTTGATATTACTTGTTCTTGGGGTTTTCTTGGCAAAATCTCTACAGGGGTTTTGCCATGGCTTTTCTGGGGCTGAGAGGGTGTGTATGCATATATATATATATATATATATTGATTTTTTAATTTTTTTAAATATATTTTTTAATTTTTATTTATTTATTTTTGGTGCCCCCAATTTATTTCGGCCCCCCCAATTGTCTGAGGGACAGCAACCCGGCCCATGGCTCAAAAAGGTTGCCTACCCCTGTGCTAGGTAGTAGAAAGAGAGGAAAATCTCATGCCAGATGGTTAGACTTAGGGAGGACAAGGGCCTGAATTTACAAGACCTAAGCAGAGCATTGGAGGATAGAGGGCCTTGGAAGTGCCTTATCTAAAGTCAATGGTAACTTTAGGGCAGTTAATGACAGTGACAACAACAACAACAACAACAAATGAGGAATACTGCTGAATAGAGCCAATGAGGTGTAGTGGTCTGAGTTCTGGATTATGAATCTGGAGACCACGGGCCAAATCTCTGCTTAGCCATTGAAACCCACTGTATGACCTTGGGCAAGTCACACTCTCCTATCCTGAGAGGAAGGAAAAGGTAAACCCCTTCTGAAAAAATCTTGCCAGGAAAACTCTGTGATAGGGTCACCTTAGGGTCACCATAAGTCTGACATGACTTAAAGGCATGCAACAATAAACACAGGCAATAACTGCTAATGGAAGCACATGTCGACAACATAAAAGGAGTTACAAATGAACAATGGAAAGTAAGAATAACCCACGGTCAAGTCTGATTCATAAGAAATCATAGGCTGCTTCTAGGTAGAAAGTTACTAGCAGTACATTGTGCAACTATTCCATCTTTCACTCCCTAGTTGTGGTCAGAAAAATAGGAGGAAGAGAAGAAAAAAGGGAGATATCAATAAAAGTCAGTAGAATCTGGTCCCTTCATAAAATGTTGAGATAAGCTAATTAAGCAATAAAATGACTTGTTTGGGAGAACCCATGTATCCTTGCTTTTTCAAAACTAAATCCAATGCATGAAGCTAAAAGTGGAATCATTGGTTAATGAACTTAAAAACCACAGCTGCTCTTCCTGAAAGAGCTAGCAACTAAAAACCACTTATAGGAACTTTCCCAGTAAATTACATTTCCTTAGCCCTTAGGAGTTCCCTTTGACAGTTAATTTCCTCTACATTTTCACATGGGTTGCCTTTACATTTCTTAATTTTTATCATTTCCCTTTGAAAGATACTTTCCTTTACTTTCTTTCTACTAAAAGGAAATAGATATATCAGAAATTAAAAACTACCATCACAGCTAATCAGAGATCTATACAAGTATATAGTTTAAAGCTTGATTTCTTTAATTTATTTGTAAGGGAATGAAACAAAATACATCTCATTCCCTAATATTCAGATACCTGCATTCTCTGTTAGGGCCTTTGCACACTGCCAGAAATAGTGCAAATTGAGTCCACTTTAACTGCTCTGAATCAGTGCTAGGGAATCATGGGAAGTGTAGTTTATTGTGGCACCAGAGCTCTCTGACAGAGAAGGCTCAATGTCTCAGAAAAAAATACAATTCCCAAGATTCCCTAGCACTGAGCCAGGGCAGTGCCTCAATTTAATGTGCACTATTTCTGGCAGTCTGCTTAGGCCTTTAGTACCTTGCCTGATATTCAGAAGTAAATACAGAGGGGGGAAATTCCCCCAAAAGCAAGTTCCTTACAGAAAAGAACAACTTTTTATATGAAATGCTAGTATTCAAAAGAAGCTAAATGAGCATATCCAAAGATATAAGTCACTGCCTGACATTTAGAATTATTATTATGTTTTACAATGCTATAAAAACAGGATTTTTGCTACAAAGGTTACATTAAAAATAGTTGGAAGAATGACAGGTTTTTTTTGGGGGGGGGGAATTCAGTCAATGTGGAAAAATACAATCTAAAGGTAGCTGTTCCACAATTTCAGACTTATTACCTATCTGCTTCATTTCATTAGTGTCATGAATTGTCACTGCAAATTTGCTATTATATTTGATATACATTATAACAAGTAGAACAGAAGTATAAAATCATTCCACTTTCCAAGCCACTTTCAAAAACTATTTATTCAAAATCCCAGCAATTCAGCTTCACTGTTTCTTCCACGTATTTCCAAGCAGATGTGTATATGTGTCGTCAAGTTGCTTGTCAACTTGTGGCAACTCCATGAATTTCATAGAGTTTTCTTGGACAAAGTATACTCAAAGGTAGTTTTACCAGTTTCTTCTTCTGAAATATAGTTTACACCACGGGATATTGATTGGTGGTCTCCTTTCCAAGTACTAACTAGGGCTGACCCTGCTTTCCAAGATCAGAGAAGATCTGGTGCCTTTAGGGTATTTAGATATAAGAGTATGTAAATAACTTTTCTGTTTAGTTTACCAATCCTGTTGTTCGGCTAAACAATGTTGTGGGGTAAATTGAGGCTAGTTAACTGTTCTGCTTACCAATGACAAAATAAAAGGGCATTGGGCACGTTCCTCATGGAAGGAATTTTACTCTATTACTTATCACAGCAGAATCCAGCCTTATTCTTCTTTTCAGACAGTATTACCTACACTAAATTGAGACAAAAGAAATGTAAATAGTACATGAATTTTAATTTTGCTCACTTTATCAGGAACAGCAGCTTTTACACTCAAATTTCACTCCTTTTAGTAGAAACTTGAGGTATGATGGCATTTGCTGGGTTTCCTAGGTCCCTAGCCTCTCACACCCTCCCCAAACTCTGTATGTTATTCTTGTGACACTAAACTCTCCATAGCTCTCCATACCTTCCCATATTAACCTGCCAGAGCTTTAAGATCATCAGGTGAAGGCTTTCTCTCAATCCCACACTGAGGGCACAGAGCCTCTTAGGTTGCTGCTCCTAACCTCTGGAATTCCCTTCAATGGGAGGTTAGGCTGCCCCTCTCCCTGCTTTCCTTTCACCTGCAAGCAAAAAAATTTTAATTGAAGCAAGCTTTGAATGCTTAAGCTAATATGTTCTTAATACTGGTGTGTGTTTTATCTGTTTTTAACTTCTGTATGATTTTAAACCAGTTTTATAGTATTTTACCAACTCTGATCAATTGTTTATAAAACTTTTTGTAAATGGTTTTAATTTGTTGCTATGGAAGCTGGCATGGGACCCAGCCAAGGAGAAAGGTGGCATATTAAACAAAGAAACAAATCAAGGATTGAGACATGTTCCTTCTCCCCATGGTTTGTTAGGTCACAATTCCATCATGCCTGAGTACTAGCTATGCTGGTTGGCACTTCTGGTTCATCCAAAAACCTCTGGAGAATTCTCTCCCTCTGCATTAAGTGCTCAAAAGAAATTCTGATACTACTTTACTGTGCTATACATTCCTTACTATCTAAGATGACAGAGGCTGCAGTATCAAAGCTGTGACCCAGATCACCCTTGTAAGTAAGGGCCTTTGCAGACTGCCAAAAATAGTGTAAATTGAGTCCACTTTAAGGGTTAGGGTTAGTGCTAGGGAATCATGGGAATTGTTTTTTTTTGTGAGACATTGAGCCTTCTCTGTCAGAGAGCTCTGGTGCCACAATAAAATACAGTCCCCACGATTCCCTAATCCTGACCGTAACCCTTAAAGTGGACTCAATTTGCACTATTTCTAGCAGTCTGCAAAGGCTCTAAATTCCTGTGATAATGAATGGCAGATACATTCATGAATGGCTAACCTATCCATCTGAAGAATCCAACTTTTCTTTTCTTTTTGCAGGCAACTTGAAGTATCATTTAATCAGTGTGCACTAAGTGACGTTGTTAAAATGAATGGAGGGCAGCTGGCCAAATGTTCAACCAAACAAGCTGATAAAAAAGACAGTGCCAGATGTTTCCCATAAGTTCTGCATATGAAAGCACCAGGGAAATCAGCAGGGACACCATGCTAAGGTAACCAGAGAAGCCAACTCCAGTTTCAACCATAACATGAAATTCTACAGATTATAAATACTGCATTCCTTAGTGAGAGTCTCAAAGGACATCTTGTAGATGTTTCTTAAGCAGACAGGAAAAAGAGAGTTTACCATTGTCTGCTTTATTTATATGCATTACCTCCTGTATATAGTTTGTAGCAATATGAATGGGTTTTAAAATTCTTGTTGGAAAATGGCTCTTAAATTCAACTCTGATAAATACACATACACAAACAAGATATGATCTTTACCTACCAACTTTCACCCAATTCTATTTTAGAAAGTTGGTGGAACATTAACAATACTGAGTTCAACTATTTTCTATATCATCCTCCCCAGTCCAGTATTTCCTAATTGTACTGGAGATGTCAATGCTAGCTGGGAATGATGGGAGATGTAGGTCCAGCTTTGGAGGACAAACTACCAGAAATAGTGCACATTAAATTGAGGCACTGCCCTGGCTCAGTGCTAGGGAATCATGGGAACTGTAATTTATTGTGGCACCAGAGCTCTCTGACAGAGAAGGCTCAATGTCTCAGAAAAAAATACAATTCCCATGATTCCCTAGCACTGAGCCAGGGCAGTGCCTCAATTTAATGTGCACTATTTCTGGCAGTCTGCTTAGGCCTAAAGTTGGCAAAAATTATTCTGTGCCCTTCAAAACATAATATTTTTGGAAGAAGTACTTGAAAGAGGTGTTTTGTTTTCTTGCATTCTCCTCCTCCAAGGAAGTTGATGGTACAAGGAGACAAACATCAAAAATAGTTAAGATTGTTTATACTGCATCTTGACAGAAGGGTTTTGTCATCTTTTGTATAAAAATATGAATTTCAGGAACAGTTCAATCAGCTCTGCTGCCAAACCATCAGAACAAGATCCTTGTGCTTCCTTAGTCAGAGTCCACTGTAGTTTCTACATTTCAGAATGAGCTACATCAATATGTTGAATTGGTGGTTTGTTGTACAGCAGCCCCTGAACTATTTTGTATCTATGGATTGTGGATTGAAACACACATTTTAAAATTATTTTAGCAGGTTTATATAATAATGCCAAGAATGTACTATTGCAGTACTGCAACTTTCCAGTCTTTTAGCTATCAAGCAAGGAGAAAGACCTGCTTCGCTGCACCAAAAATGGCAGTTTGGCACTACAACTGCAAATCTGGGATTCTGCTGATTCTGCTCATTGACTAGTTGAGATCACTGTGTGACTTGTACATTAGTAGCACACTCAACAGTATGCTATAGCAATACCCATCAACATGGCTCTTTCCATATATGTTAAACAGCAAATCCCAGCCACCAAGCATGGGGGATGCCAGTATGCTGGTTAGATATTATGGAAATTGGAATCCCATACATCTAGGGGAAACTGGATTGGAAAAGGCTGTTCTACAGGAATGAGCATTGTCTGCTTGACATGTTTATTTCCTGAAACTAATATAATCAGCATATTATCTCTAAAATTCTTTTCTTAAAAGATACTGGTCTGGGTAGTATCTCCTCTTCCATCTTCCACCTCTTCTTGCAACTGTTGATCCCCATAACAACCAAAGAACAAACTATTTAAGTTCTCCATGGTTTGTCAACTAAAAGTTCAGGATGACTGAGAATGTATGCATGCCTTGGCTAATATTTCTATTATTCTGTAAAGCAAATTAATTAAGCAAGTCCTGAAGTAAATTCCCGCAGGTGGTTGTGGGGAAATCAACCTTGCTATAGCTGTATTCTCTGACCCAAGACTACAATTTTAGACTTATGAGGAAACAAAACACATTCATATGATGGAACCTACCTGCAAATAAACATTTTTAACAATGTGATATAAATCTGGCATTACAAGAGAAAAGACAGTGCTCCTTTTTTTCTAAATGGAATTATGCTGGTCTGCTATCCTTGCCCATTCTCCATTTCTATGTATGCCATTACTTGCCAACAATGCTTTTCTGCTGCCCACATAAAACAGACTAAACAAAAGATAAATGGACAAAAATTCAACATTGAAAACAACATTCAGTAGCTGCTAGAACATTTGAGTTTCCCAGGACACTTGTCTGCTGACATCTGTAATTCAGATCCCATTTTGGGGTTCTGGAGAACTGGGAACAAGGACTATGTATTTACTTTAGTTTGGTTCTTATGTAGGCCGACTGACACTTTCCCTCTGGAAGACAACAGAAATTTCTTGCTCTATATCTTTTGGATTACTGAATGAGATAAACAGTTTGTTTTTTAAAAAAATATATGAATTGTTGTCATGGTGAAAAGATTTTGGCCAGGGTACAAGTCAACTGAACAGAATGGAGATGTGAATGCTTGCAATGGCTCTGTGCCCTGATAAGAACCAACAATATTATTTGCTCTGAGACAAAAACATGTTGTTTTTCCATAGTAAAAAGAAAAGTAGTGCAATGTACATATCCTGCGCCATATAGTGGATTTTAATGATAACGGGAAAAATATTAGTCAGAAGACATGGAATTTAGGGTGTGAATGCATAAAAATGCAGTTGCATCTTGAGAAAGGGGTTCTGTCCCCTTATTCCCCCCTTTCCTATCCTAGTTTTGTTTTTGGGGTGTGTATGTAGAATTTACTTGTTCTGGGGGTTTGGGGCTTTATCAGTTTTCATAATGTGTTGTTTTCCAATGTGAACTTTCCCACAGACTCTTATACACTCCAGTATCTTTCATATAAATAACCTGTACCTACCTACTAATAATGATAAGGGTTTATTGCTTGTTTTTCCTTCTTCTATCCCTTCTCCCCAATTTCTCCCTGGATTTGTTTTAAATCTAAATTTTGCTACATCAACCTTTCTTATTTTCACCTGTGATTTCAGGCACCTATTTTAGGCCAAACTGCTAAGCAGCTGAGAATGTGGTACACATTAACTAGTACAGTATGTCCTTGCTAACTGTGGAGGATCCGTTCTGATTAAGCTGGTGGAAAATTAGACACAGTGTCACTATACTTTGTATAGTGTATTAGAAAGAACTACCTATAGCTAACTTTTTTTTATGTTTAAATGGTGTATGTTACTTAATCTGACTCCAGTTGAAAAGACAGTGTCATGTGGAGGAAGTTTGAGAGGGAAGACTTCTTCAAACAGATATGTGAAAAATAAGGTATGCCTCATCCTATTGCCCCCAGGAAACATTGCCAAGGACTATGCACTTGTTCCTCCACATTTGCTGGGGTTAGGGGCACAGGACCCCCATAAATGTCAAAAAAACGCAAATAACAAAACACTATGTTTTTACCTGAGAGAACACCTCTCTAGAAAACTCTAGGTCCTCCAGTGCAACTCTGTGTCAACATCTGCCAGACATTGACCACAGAATTGTGCTGGAAGAGCATCAAATGCCTAGTGGAGTGTGCTCTCTAGGAATCTCTAGATCCTTCAGTGCAACTTTTGGTTAAAGTTGACCACAGTGTTGTGCTGGAGGACCTAGATCTTCCTAGAGTAGGGGTAGGCAACCTGTCCCCTTTAAGGGCCGAGGGACTTCAGCTCCCAGAATCCCAGGAGCTATTGGCCAACATGGGACTATTGCCCAACATGGCTGAGGCTTCTGGGAGCTGAAGTCCCTTGACCCTTAAAGGGGAAAGATTGCCTACCCCTGTCCTAGAGAGATCATATTAATAAAATCTGTAAATAATCAAAGCCACAAAAGTCAAAGCCACAAATGTGAGGGACAAGTGTATAAAACTGGCAAAAATACATTTAAACATCTTCCTTCTGTTCTTCTGAATTGTGCTCAACTCATACCTGTCACAGACTTGTATTCTGGGAAACATGCTGCAGAGGAACAGCAAAACTATGAAAATTAAGCAGCTACAAGAAATTCAAAGGCTATCAGGAAAAATAACTGCTGGAAGCTAAGAGATTTATTTAATGTAAAAGAGCAAAATGACCACATCCTAAGTGAAAACATTCAAATGATTCTATGAAACTTTGTAGCTGTGGGTGTTCAGCCTGGAAAGAACTTATGTTTCCAAATAAAGACCATGTGGTTGAAGATCAGAATAGTTAATGGACTTCATAAAAAATTATGAAACATACTTTGACATTTCCTGCCAACATGCCACAACAGAAAACACATTTATAATGAAAAAAAAATTCTGCCGTATGGTTATACATACATCTTATAAGCAGCAAAATGAAGACTATTAACACTGGCAGTCTCAGATGTTATAATAAACTATCAACCATGACAATGAGAATGATTGCAGCCTCCCCACAAACTCATGACCTTCCTTTATTTCTCCTTTATAGCCACAAGGAGATCAGAAGTGTTCACTTCCATTTCTAAGGAACTGTAGCTTCTATTTATTTATTTATTTTCATGATTTCATTTTAACAACAAAAAGAAAATCAAAATAGTAACAGGAAGGACCACACAAGTATAACAAAAAGAGTTCACATACAGTAATAGAGCAAACAATGAGCAAAGAAAATCATTGTCCTTTCAAAAAGGTTTGAGCCACAATTACTTATATGTTGCTAGTTTGAATAGACATTTGACTGTTATTCGGGTTAGATACAATAATCCAACAGCAAGTATTATTAAATGTCTCTGCATTTGCAATGCCTTTGTAATTCAGATGTGGCAGGTATGCTAGCCAAGACAGACTCTTAAGAACCAGGAATCTATCAATATATTTCTTGCTGTTTCTGCATTTCTAGATTTGCTGCAACTCACTGGAATGTAATTACCATATATACTTGACTATAAGTCGACTGCATGTAGAAGTCGAGAGCAGGTTTGAGGGCCAAATTATGGATTTTGATATGACTCGTGGATAAGTCAAAGGTAAAACTTAGGGGTATATAGCAAAGGATGAAGCAAAGGAAAACAGCAAACATAAAACAGAAAATTCCAGCAGGCATAACTATTTATACTCATACTAAAGACTTCATGGATAAGAGAATATAAATGGACGGTGAGTGCTTCCAGAACAGATGTCACTCTTGCCTTTCACCAGGGGATGGTTCCTTTTTGAATAAGAATTAAAGTACAGTACTTACACTGACCTATGGCTAAGTTTATTCAGGTTTTTAGAGTCAATTTTTTGTCTAAAATTTCTAGACTTCTGTATGAGTATATACAGTAGATATTTTGTTATAGATATCTTCTAAATCAGGGGTCCCCAAACTTTTTGATCTGGGGGCAGGTTTGCTGGCCCCCAGATCTCCGGGGGGGGTGGAAGCACATGCACGCGCACGACTCAAGTGCCATTTTGGAACACAAAGTGCCATTTTGGGACACAAAATGGCACCCAAGTAGTGCGCATGCATGCATGACGCCAGGCGCCATTTTGTATTCCAAAATGGCGGCCAGCGTTGGTGCATGCACACGTGACACCGGACGCATGCACACGACTCCGGAAGCCATTTGGGAATACAAAATGGCAGCCCGCAATGCGCGTACATGCGCACTACTCCGGCACCATTTTGTCTTCCAAAATGGCTCCCAGAGTCGTGTGCATGCACGCATGACACCAGGCGCATGCGCACTACTCTGGCACCATTTTGGAAGACAGCAGGACCGGCCACAGGCCAGTAAGAAGGCCTTGACGGGCCGGGGCCGGCCCACGGGCTGTAGTTTGGGAACCCCTGTTCTAAATTGTCAATAAACACTTTTATTTATGCCAGCTCAAAGATCAGGATAAGTGACTGATATCTAGTTGCTCCCATTTCAATTTAAGTTAAAAGCTAGAACTTGGTTATTGCAGGCCAGAATGCATGAAATAGGTGCCTAGGCCCCTACAGCAACCAGGAGACCATAAGTCAATGCTAGTCACTTTAATAAATGCCAGATGCAATCCATGGAGCAATTCCACCACGCTTTCCTGAATTCCATCTCAAATTGATCTCATGGGTTTTCTTCTTCATACAGATAACAATTCAACATATATGAGGACTGTACCCATAGCTTTCTGCCACAGTACTGCTAAAGTTAAAAGTTACCCTATCCATAGCTTTCTATCATAGTACTATATAGCCTGAATATATTTCAGATGCAGTGTAAAAAAGAATCCTGTATATAAGGGAAACCACTTTCTTAGGCTTTGCTGTATACTGTGCTACTAATATTTGAAAGAGAATAATATTATAAGTATCTTGTTTTAACAAGACTGGATTGTTATTACAGTCAGGCCTTCATATCCATGGGAGTTCTTTGCCAGAAACTCCCCCCCCCCAACCCACACAATCTCAAGCCCTGTGGTTTTTAATGCCAGTGTGCCATACATGCACATGACACCATTAGGATCAATGGGGCAGGGCCATTCATGGATATTTAAATCTGTAGGTGACGAGCCCATAGTTAATGTGGGTGGACTGTACAAGGTAGCAGCAGTTGATGCATTTGAAACCACACTGCCCTAAAGCAGATGAGCCATGAGTGTGCCCTGAGTGGCGTGAAACTGCAGCGAACATATGCCACAGTCCCAAGGCATAGGGACCTCTGGCAAGGAGTACTTTTTTGTGCTCCTTTTGTGACTGGGTTTGGGCTGCTTTAGGTGGCTGAGGCATGGCTTTGACCAATACGGGGCATACATCATCTGAATGCCACACCCCCAGAGCAGCCCGAAAGCAGCACTTTTGGCCCAATGGTTGGGTTCATATTCCCTTCAACCTACTGAAAGTAGAGTATTATTAATAAAAAAGTCTCCAACAAGCTGTCAAGGTTTGAGTGTTAATTAGGATTCTGGGAGACCAGGGTTCAAATCCCCCCTCAGCTATGGAAAGCCAGTGGTTGGCCTTGGGCAAATTATACTTTCACATCTTTAGAGGAAGACAGTGGCAAACCTCCTTTGAATCAATAGGCCTTGTCTGCACTGGCTAGGATTCTCTAGGGCAAGTCCGGAGTGTCCTGGTTCCACAGCTTCCCCAACCTGTTGCAGTAACCTCATCCTCTGTTTCTGTGGCATCACAGCAGTCTGAACAGGTGTCTCACCTAGCCATCTAAGGCGGCTCCTTTCTACTGTCATTCTCGCCAACAGAAAAATGTCTTTTTTTTTTTAAATTAGACAGAATTTTGGCTATTAATGGGTTACTGTAGTGGGCATGCTATACTCTCTTAATCAGGCATGCTATACTCTCTTCTTTTGTTATGTTTCAAATTCTTTAAATCTAGTTATAATTAGTACTGTTTTGACCTGTACAGCTTTTTCACTTGTTTTAAACTGTTTTTATTGCAATTATTATTTTTCAGATCTATTTTGTATTTGCGTTTTTTTAAATCTATATGAGCACCTATATGAGATTCCCATATTTGGAGAAAGGCAGGAAATAAAATAAAGTAAAAATAGAATAAAATATTTCATTTATTCCACACCAGCACCATTGTGGCTGTTTACACGAACTTAATAAGTTTATTTTACTAAGTGGCAGAGGCGTTCATAATTCATTTTTTTAAATCTGGACAAGTTTTTAAGTAGACTTATGCCCAGATATTTGATGTGGTCAAAATATATACTCTGTATTGAACTGTGCCCTGTCCTGGGGTTCCAGTCACATACAAAGGATCTTGGATTTAATGAGACTGGTCCTCAAACCAGCTATCACCAGTCTTCCAGTGTAGTCATCACCTCTAGGTTGCCTACCTTGAGTTAATAAGACAGAGGATTATGTCTTTGGCAAAAAGGCCTACAATATGCTCCAAGTCAACTACTTGTATTCCAATAATTGTTGTACTGCATTATTTTGTAAATCTCTTACTGGGATCTCTAGCCATTGCCAAGAAGAGACAGGTATTGACAATTCAACAGATTAAACTCTTTTGCATCCCAGATGTGGAAGACATTTAGGACAGAAATAAGTAAAGAGAAAACAAACCAAAACCCTTGTTACATAACAAAAATCTGGCATGATCTTGTTTCCTGTACTCATTTTTGAAGCTCCATTCTAACCTATCAAAAGCCTTGCAGGTATTCAGAAAAGAAGAAAAAACCTTCAGCTTGTTGACATCTTCATGTGTCCAAATCCCTATTCTGGAGGGAGTGCCCAATTCCAAGACTTTTGGCACCCCAAAAAAACTTCTATGCAATGTGATTCTGGAACACTGCTACACAGAAGTTTCTTCCTGTTTCATTATTTGCCTTCAGTAATTTGATAAGCTTGCACTGACAGTAAATGTCTACTTCATGGTACATTTGGATAGACTATTTGTAGCTGATACACATTATAGATGCATAGTGATTTCATTACTCTTAATTATGGTTTATTTTAAAGAAGTCAGTGTAATCTGGCTTTTAAAATAAATCACCATAAAGTTTAACAACATATTAGGGTTCAGACACAACTAACCTGTGGTTGATTGAAATTGGTCTCCTCTTCATGGTCATACAGAAAAAAAATAGGGGAAGGAGCTTTGTGTTTCTAAACACATGAGCCTTTGACAAGCCTTATTGTTTATGTAATATGTTTAGGTTATATGTTATTCACTACTGTTAAAAGTGAACATTGGCTCTGCTGATAAACAAAGCAGTTTTCTTCCTCATGAAAACAAGGGATAGGAATTGCAAATCTTAGTTTTTAATAATATGCCAGTTAACAGTATGTCTTATAATGTAATATTTGGCAGCATACCTGTCTAATTATTCACATGATTTCATATAAAATTTTCATCTGCCTGACTAAAAGTGACAGGACAGTCAAATTCCACGATCTTGTTACCTTTTGCTACTAAATACTGCTATCTTAATAAAACAAAAAAATGAGCATGGTGCAGTGACCACAGTGTGATTTAATGAATATTGGGAATGGGGAAGAAGAAGAAAATTGAGAACAAAATCTATTTAAAAGAATGTGAAGCAGTAAAAGGGACATGGAGTAAAACACAGCCTTTTAAAGACATCACTAAACCTTTGCTTTCATGCGCTCTGCATTTCATTGGGTCACATACAGAAGTAATTTAACTTCTTTTACCACAGCATGTGGTAGATAGTTTCTGACTGTCCATACGGCAAGAACTAGTTATTGCAACCAGACAGCTCCAGGAAGTGGCAACTTTACAAGCAGAGCCATTCATGAATTGTGTGTGCCTGTTTGTAAATTTTAAAAATTGGAGAAGCTTCTCAAAGTTGTTATCCATATTATTTCCCAGCAGACCTCTATTTTGACATTTTATTTCTAGATTAACTATAGATAATAACTTTTATCTGTATTCACTCCAAGCATGTTTAAAGAGGTTAGAATAGAATAGAAAAAAATTCAAACTGTTATTGGATGCATGCAAAGCAAGACTACTTAAGTCTCAACTAAGAAGCAGACATATAATTTTAAATTCATTGTGTTAGATTCAGAGTACCATTTTGTGAGCATAAGGTTGCCTTCCTTTTGCAAATGGTATTGGGTTCCAGGGGAGACTCTCACTCGGGGGAATGGAAAAATAATTTTTGTCCATTCCCCTTTCTGTTGAAGCACTTTGCACCAGTCCTAAGCAAAGTGATGGTCTCTGGGCTGATGCTGGTCCATGAGCTGTCAGCTGCCAGTCCCTGGAATTTCC
>CM034706.1:67816568-67831978 GCA_020142125.1 Phrynosoma platyrhinos | reverse complement strand
CTCATTTCCACTTTATTTTCATTTTCTGGGCCACGTGTGATAATGTCCCATCTTTATCTGCAGTGCTGACCTGTGTGGGTAAAAGAACTTGCAGAAATGTGCAAAGATGTTTACAGATGCAGTACTGATAAAATAATAATGTGAACAACAAATTAGGAATGCGTGAGTGAAATTATTTGCATAGTTGTGTTGCAAAACAAAACACGTAAATAACCCCCTGCACGGCACCAAAGCTCAGACCCACACGTCTCTCGTTTTCTCCTCCAAGACCATTCTTGGTTAAAAGTTTTTTCTCTCAAATGACACTTTTTTCCAACAAGATGACCTGTTTTCCAACAGGATGACTGGTCATTTTGGATGACCAGATGTCCTCACTGCAAAGGAGAACAAGGCCCTGAAAAATGTAGGACATTCAAGAAAAATGTGCAACATTACCACATATAAAAGCTAAGAATACGAATCGAAATAGAAATGGATGCTTCTCATAGTCGTGCTCCAAGTGGAAGACATTTTGGAATTCCTCTTGGACAGATGGCTGAAATGTAGGACATGTCCTGGAAAAGGAGGATGTCTGCTCAATCTGTATTCAAAGGGATACTTGTGTGTCACCTGTTGCCTCAAAACAACCCAAGAGTTGTGGCACCCTAAAGACAACAGAGAAACTCAGCCACGATTTCTTTCTTTCTTTCTTTCTTTCTTTCTTTCTTTCTTTCTTTCTTTCTTTCCTTCTGTACAACTGAAAGGAGGTGAAATGAAAGGAAATTCATCAGGATCAAGGAGGATATGAGGGGAAAGGCTTCACTTCATTTAACAAATCATTTGGGCCCCTATTAATCACCTCAGTGAATTTCAGACAGTGAAGAGACTGATGGAAATAATAACAGTGATGTAAAACTGAAATAATATAATACCCTTTATTTGACAAATTCCACAGCTGGCAGCAGTTCAGACATCAATGCAATGTTTTGAGTTTCAAATATTTGCGCATTCTATATCTGAAGCTATAAAGGATATTACATTAGAAAGGATAGTATGAAATATACGCACTCTCTCTCTCACAAAAACCCAGACACAAACTTTGATAGTGAAGTTTAAGGCATGATTAAAAAATGAAGCCAATAAATCCTCCAGCCTCTATAGCTGGAAATGCTGGAGGGGGGGGGGATTATTTATCGATTAAATACAGAACTGTCCAAACAATATCAGGTTGGATGCATTTGAGATTATTTCCTCCCACATTAATTTCAGCTCTGTTTTATTATCAAGTCAAAACAGTGTCTGTTCCACTGCATGTTAGGCAGTATTTTGTGCTTGGTCATCAGCATTCACTTCAGAACACACAAAGGAGAGGACTAGCAAGCACCAGAATATTAGGGGTATGACTCAGAGAATTCAAAACAATGAAGCAGATTTTTTTTTCACCCATAAAAATTTAGCTCTATTGTGAAGTAGCACTACTATGCTCAATTAAACAGTACTTTCTATTTAAATGTAAATCGGGGAGGGGGGGACCCTGAAAATTAAGATGTAATGGGAAATGTGGTGAACAAATTTCAGCATCTATAAACTTTGGGCCTTTGCAGACTGCCAGAAATAGTGCAAATTGAGTCCATTTTAAGGGTTAGGGTTAGGGAATCATGGGAACTGTATTTTATTGTGGCACCAGAGCTCTCTGACAGAGAAGGCTCAATGTCGCAGAAAAAAACCACACAATTCCCATGATTCCCTAGCACTAACCCTAACCCTTAAAGTGGACTTAATTTGCACTATTTCTGGCAGTCTGCAAAGGCCCTTTGTATCTCAAACACCTTACATGACCAAGTTTTTTCAGTATTTGTCTACTCATGTGACTACACACACACACACACACACACACACACACACACACACATATGCATATCAGAGCCGATTCATAGTACATCAGTTTCTGGGCTCATCTCAGAGCGAACACCTTTCATAACACGAGAAAATAAGAATAGATGAAGTACTCTTATTTTCTCATGTTGTGAAAGGCGTTGGCTGTGAAATGAATTTTCTGGTTTTCAAGACTGTCCAGCCATATGGCTCTGAAAGTTCACAAGCAGGGCAGTGGTCATTCCCTATTGTTTCCTAGCATCTTCTATTCAGTGTGAGAAGTGAGGCCCCCCAGTAAAATGTTGCAGCATATCCTTGGTGCATGCAAAATACACCGTCCAGAGAATAGAACATGCCCTTAAACTTCTTGGATTTTATATATATAGTAAATTGATCTTGTCATTTAAACAGCCTGAAAGATTTCTTAAACTTTTAAAAGTTATTGCAGTTCTGTATGAATAACAGGGATAATGACAGGGTGTCTATGAGCTCTCTCATTCATAGGGTTAATATAAATCAAAATCTTCTTGGTGGCACACAACAAAAACAACAAATATGAATAACAACTAGCAGTAGGAATAACTTTTTAGCCACATCATCTCCAACAACAATCCTCAAAGGACCTAATTTCAAAAGACTTGTATTTGTGAGCTGGAATTTTTGCTTCATAACAAATTTAATTTATCAGTTAAACACATATGCAACAAAAGCCAAACAAAGTTTAATATTTCAAAGCACAAATGGCTCTTTCAATAAAATCTTTCAACAATTTATCCATCAACAGTTACTTGAGATGTGGATTTTAGAGTACATACTTTTAAAAGAAAAAAGAAAACTTTTATCAGCATACTTTCATAATTACCATAATTTTATATAACTGTATTATTGGAAACATTGAACAAAAGAGGGAGTTCTTTAAAACTTATCAAATTTTCTATATAGGAAAATGTTTTTTTTTTAAATGGAGATTCTCAGAGCTAATAAAATGGAGATTATAGAACAACTGCAAGATTTTAACATGCAGTGTTTTTCTTTGCTCTTTGCTCCTGAAATCTGCAACTTCAATTTTAGGAGTCTTAAAGTTCCTCCTAAAATGGCATGGTTGAACAAGCATAGGAATATTAATATTGGACCCAGACCATATGAACATATACTTGCCCCAATTTAAGCCCCAAACATTAGAAAGTCAGCTATATCATAGACATACACACATGCACACTTTTAATTACATGTCTGTTGTTTCCAGATAGAGTTTAATAAATGTACCCTTGAATTATGCCAATGATGTAAACTCAGGTCAATTGACTTGGACACAAGTCACTTCAGTGATTTGACTTGGACTTGGTAATAAATGCTGCAATTAGGACCGATACAGACCGGCCTAAAGGGCCAGCCTGCGGGTGGAGTCAGGGTGGGGCGACTGCATGCTGGCCACCCCGACTCTGCTCCGACGCCGCCATCACGCCGTGCACCCGGCCACATGGTGCATGGCATCAGGATACCCCATTGGCACAGAGTGCACACATGCTATGCCAAAGGGGCACAAAAGTGCCAGGTGGTGGCTCTAAGGGCAGCTTTTTGCCACTCCAAAAAGGAGTGGCATTTGCCAGCTCTTTTTGGAGCAACAAAAAGGAGGATCAGGGTCATGGTGTTTGGTTGGCACGGCCCCGATCTAGCGCTCCCAGGGGTTACACAGAACTGCCCCTTAGGGGTCTTCTGCATTGGCCCTTAGTTGACATAACTGGTACTTGTATATTTTTAGCAACTGACTTGCTGGCATCATTCACTTTGAGCAGCAGGCAAGACCTGTCCCAGAAGCCACAACATATTTCTCAGAGAAGAACAGACTTCTCCAATGTGCAGCAGGGACAGGCTGCTAAGCAGACCTCAGGCCTCACCTTAAGCCTTAAGCCTAATACATTTGCTGTTCCAATCGGAGAAATGACTCCCCCCGCCTCCATTAAAGTTGGCTTCCAGACTTGAGACTCAGCCTAGGACCTGACTTGAAAATACTTGCAAGGACTTGAGATTCAGGGCCTCTACAGACCGGCCCAAAGGGCTGGCCTGGAGGCAGGGATGGGGAGGGGCAGCCACATGCTGGGCGCCTCAACCCCATGCCGAGGACGTCATGACACCGTGCGCCGTTACACACAGTGTGCAATGTCAAGACATCCTTCTAGCACAGCATCCTGACATGCTGCGCTGCAAGGGGCACTAAAGAGCTGCTCAGTGGCTCTCAGGTGCCCTTTTGCCGGCTTTGAAAGGAGTGGCATTTTACTGCTGTTTTTCAGGCTGGCAAACAGGAGAATTGGGGCAGCTGCATGTGGTAGCAGTGGCCTCAATCCTCTGCTTCCCAGGCCGTCCAGGGCCACCCGTCTGCATCCCCCCTCAGCTTGAAACTTGAAGGTAGAGACTTGAGACTATACTTGAGACTTAGGGGTGAAACAGACCACCCCAAAGGGGAAGCTTCAAGCCACCCCTGACAAAACGGGATTGGGGCCTCAGCAATTGCATGCCACAGCCCCAGTCCAGCCAGCTTCCATCCCAAATAGGAGGGGAATCTGCTCCTATTTGTAGTAGACAAAAACCACCCCTTTGTTTCTAGAGCTGACTTTTCATCAGCTTGGGGGCAAGTGGCATCTAAACGCCATGCTTCCAAGTTGCCTGGAAGTTGCCTGGCATGTAATCACCAGTGCGATTTCCGGGTGACTTGGGGGCATGGTGCATGTAAACGCCATGTCCCCAAGCCAGGTTGAAGTCAGCTGAAACTGCCGGTCTGTTTTGCCTCTTGGGGGCTATGCAGACGGGCAGCTCTGGGCCGCCCCTGCTAGCTGTGGATCAAGGCGCAGCAACCTCATGCCATGGCTCCAATCCTCCCTTTTGCTGCCCTGAAAGAGCGGAAAAATGCCGCTCCTTTCTGGGGCGGCAAAAGGCCGCCCTAAGAACCAGCGTGTGGTTCTTTAGCACCCTTTCCTGCACAGTGCCTCAAAACACCCCACCCCATCTCTGCCTTCAGTCTGCAGAGGCCCTTGGACTAAAATATATGAATATATCACTGAATCATGCCATTGCATTTTTATTTTAAATTTCTGTCTATAAAGCCCTTATTTCGAGCAGAACTCTCAACATATATTTTGCTATCAGAATTTTCTAATTAAGCCTCATTGAACTACAAACCCCAAAATGCAACATGAGCCAGTCAGAGCAGTTAAAAGGCCGTTGCTGATTGGCCCAAAGGGCCAGCCTGGGGGTAGAGTTGGGGTGGGGCAGCTGCACGCTGGCCACCCCAACTCCACCCCAACACTGTCCTGACGCTGTGCAGCCATACACATGGCGTGCGGCATCAGGATGCCCTTCTGGTACAGCGTTTAAACATGCTGTGCCGAAAGGGTGCTGAAGAGCCATGGCGCTGGCTCTTAGGGTGGCCTTTTGCCTCCCCTAAAAGGAGTGGCACCCCCCCAAGGGAGGATCGGGGCTGCGGCATGGGGTTGCTGCGGCCCCAATCCACCACTTCCTGGAGCAGTTCTGTGCTGCCCCAAACGGCCAGTCTGCATCAACCCAAAGAGACCTAGCCCCGTTTTAAGAGTGTGGTGTGATAAGCTCAAAAGATTATTTTCACCGTCTGTATAGCCCCTGAGAACCTACTGATGGGTTTTGCCCATCAGTGAAAAGGTGCACTACAGTAACAAATGGAATGCAAGGTGGCAGCAGGATCGAGAAGGCATTTTTTTTAATAAGTACTGGCCAAAGAGACTTTTATCCTGTTAAAATTCTGCTTTTATAGTCTCATGTGATAAAATCCCTAGTATAAAAAGCAATGGCAATTTCAAACATTCAAAGAGCAAATTCCAACATCATGGGAAAAATTAATGTTAATTTTTGATTTCTTTCTGTAGGTTGTATTCATCTGTTCAGTCATTTTGCACATGTTTACTAACTCAAAAAAAGGCTTAATTTAAAAAAGATGTTATTATCCTATTGATTTAATAAGCTCCTGTTTCTTAATGTGCAATATTTGATCTGCTTTAGTTCTGCGAGCTGATTAGCTGGTTTGCTGATGCAGGAAATAAAAATTAACCTACTAATGATGTAGTAGTTGGCCTAAGAGCTGTGGAAAAGTTGGCTCTTCATTTAAATATAAAAAGGAATTTGGTGTTTGGCACTGTGACTGACAGTGAGGACACAACAAAAGTGTGTGCACATGCAACAAATGTACAGAAAGCTGCATAAAGAACTAGCAGTACATCAGGAATGGGCAAACTCAGCAGAAGGCAAATGGCACATAATTTACCCATCGATGTTGCCCCACCATCTTCATTCCATAGCAGTTTGCTCCAGTATAACAAACTCAGATTGCAGCAAGTTTGTAGCATTGGCATTCTAGGGCAACTAGCTCAATGTTTTTCCAAACCACAACAGATCTGGCTCCAAATGGATTCATTACCAAAGAGCAAAACCATTACTAAAGAAAACCACCATACTGGCATTACACATGACAAAGCCAAAAAGACAAAATAAAGCAAAATGTGCATTGTGAAACAGATGCAAAATGAATCAGAGATTCACAGCTTTATTTAATATATATTGCTAGCTAATTAGAGAGCCAGTGTGGTATAGAGGTTTGAGTGTTGGACTAGCATTCCAGGAAACCAGACTTCAGCCATGGAATCCCATTGCATGACCTTGTGCAAATCAGATTTTCTCAGAGGAAGGCAATGGCAAACATCCTCTGACTAAATTTTGCCAAGAAAACAATGATAGAGTTGCCATAAACAGGAGTCAGCTTGAAGGCACATAACAACAAAATTACAAGGCCTTTTTTTTTTTTTTTTTTTGCTGGAGTTTGGTTAATGTGTATAGTTATTCTTCCTTTTATGGTCTAATCTGCACTGCAGAAATAATGCTCCTTGATACCACTTTAACTGCCATGCTCAGGCCTATGGAATTCTAGGATTTGTAGTTTTGTTAGATATGTAGCCTCTGTCAGAGAGCTCTGGTACCAGAGCAAACTACAAATCCTAGGATTCCACAGGATGGAGCCATGACAGTTAAAGTGGTGTCAAGTAGTATTAATTCTACAGTGCAGATTAGACCTACCTCTGCATATCTGAAGCTTTATATTGAATGAATTTGGTTGGTATGGACAAATTTCTGAATACTGCTTTTAAGTTAATAATCTAAGAAGTGGTCATTTAAATGGAATCCTAAATGTATGAAATATCTGGAAAGTAAGGATTCAAAAATCAGACACCAATATCTCCATACTAGACCAATTTCTCTTGCTATCAGAATATAGTTAATTAGCAGGCACAGGAGAACAGGCACAGGAACAACAAACTAAAGAGAAATTTAAACTAAGAATGGGGATCCTATTCAATCAGCGGAAGAGCATAATACTTGACCAGGATGAAATAAAAAGACGGAAGCAATATACAGAAGAGCTACATAGAAGAGAAGAAAGAATGAATTACATATGGAAAGAAGAAACATAAGAAGGTGAACCCCAAATTCTGGAAAGTGAAGTTAAAGTGGCACTCAAAGCAATCAGGAAGAATAAACCACCAGGAGCAGATGACATACCAATAGAATTGCTTCAATGTACAGAGAAAAGCTTTAGTTATAACTAAAATCTGCCAACAAATATGGAAACCAAATAATGGCCTACATATTAGAAACAATCAATATATATACCCATTCCTAAAAAAGGAAACACAAAAGAATTCAGCAAGTACAAGACTATTGCATTAATCTCCCATACAAGCAAAGTCATACTTAAAATTTTGCAGCAGAGACTCCTACAATATATGGAGTTAGAAATTCCAGAAGTGCACCCATAGTATGGGTGTGAGAAGATGTAGTACTATATATTTGTATTTGTATTTGTATTTGTGGAATGTAAGATGTATAGTTGTTTCTGTGTTTGAGTTTTGTCTTTGTTTTGTTTTTATGTGTTTTATGTCTTTTGTTGTATATGTTTTAATTATCAATAAAAAAAATATTAAAAAAAAAAGAAATTCCAGAAGTGCAGACTGGGTTCAGGAAAGGAAAAGGCACTAGGGATCACATTGCAAACACACAACAGATAATGGAGTTCACCAGGGAATTCATAAGAAAATCAATATGTTCTTCATATACTACAGCAAAGCCTTTGACTGCATAAATCGTGAAAAACTACAAAGCGATCTTAAAGAAATGAGTGTACCACTGCAGTTGGTTGTCCTAATGCAACCTGTACTCAGAACAGGTTACAGTCAAGCCAAGATAAGTTTGTCAAACTTAGAGATGACTGACTGGAAAAGACAATAATGCTAGGAAAGGTGGAGGGCAATAGAAAGAAAGGCATACCAGATGAATAGACTCAATCAAGAATGCCACAGCCATGAGCTTGCTGCACCTGAGCAGGGCAGCTGAAGGCAGGGATACTTGAAGGTATCCCATTCACAGGTTCATCATGAGCCAAGGCCAACTTGAAGGCAGTTAACAATAACAAAAACACATATTTATAGATTTAGATAATACAGTTAAAATGAACATGATATCTTGGTTGCTACATATGGTGCTACCCCTGAATATCCTTTCACATCATTTCAAAAGAATAAATTTATTTATTCTAATCTCTATTTTCTACAGGGCTCCAGGAAAACTAAACTGTACATATTAAACTCCAGCTATCAGACCATTGAACCTAAAGTTCCATATTAGAATACAGCAAAGTTCTTGATATAGCAAATAAATGGACTCAGATTGTGCATTAATCTCCAGTTTGCCTAGATATGAATTGGCCTTATTGGCACACTTGAATATTTTGGTGATCATGTACCAAAATAAGCCATACATTACAACTGCTATAGCTGTTGCTACTAGAAAGAAATGGTTTCAGTTAGACAGAAAGCAGATGTGTGATCTAAATCTACCTTCGGTATCCATGGACTTGCCGTCCACAGATTTGAGTATCCATGGACGGTAAGCCTGCGTTGTCCCCAACAGTGGTGTGTGCATGAGGCTGTGCCACCATTGCCGAGGGAGGCAGCAGTGGTGAGGGCAGCAGGCAGGGCTGCCATCTTTCCTTCTTCCTTCCTGCCTCCCTTCCAAGGAGCCCTCTGACAGGAGGGGGACCCAGGAAGTCTCCTCCACCAGAGAGTGAGAAGGAACAGGGAGGTGGCTTCCAGGGCACACTGTCACCCGGAGGCGAGCAGAAAGGTCAGGGCTTCTACTCTCCATGCATGCCACTGTCCTCTTGTCAGCCAGGTGTGAGTCCTATTTTGACCCCCCACACACACAGTCCACCCACCCAGCCCTTTGTCCCCAACGGCTGTACATCCTCATGCATGCACCATCATTGGGGACAACAGACTTAATCATCCACGGATTTTGGTATCTTTGGGGGGGTCCTGAACAGAGCCCCCATGGATACTAAGGGCCAACTGTATGGGGCAATCACAGCAGACCAGTTCTCATGCTCATATTCATGATGCACAGATAAACATTCAAAAGGAAAACTTCCATGTGAAACCTTCATGCACACATTAGTATTATGATAATGTATGAATAAATACAAACAGCAAGAATGATTCAGATGCTGTTTGGAGGAGTTTATAATTTTTTTCTGGCAACTACACAAAATAAACATTCTGGTCGGACCTGTGAAATTCTTGCTGGGGAATAGGTGTAGACTGACCCTTGTTTGGTTGAAATACTTCCAAAAGCATGTGAAATCTCTTGCTTCATCTAGGTTATTCTGTCTGGTCCTTAAAGGTCTGCTGATCCTTTTTGTTTGTTTTGGTTTCTTCCTAAATATCACATCTACATCCCATTCTTGCTGCTTTTTGACTTCTTGTGTAGACTTCCCACTCCAGTTTCCCTTCATCCTACACTTCATTCTTTCCCCCTGTTTGCTTTCATTCTAATGTTTCAGTTACAAAAACATAAATTTCCCTTAGTTTTTTCTGATCTATGCTATAGGTAAAGCTGTTTGATGTTTCTTCACTTCTAAATTTCAGGCTAACTCTCTTGGCTATTGGTGTAATGGAGCCAGGTCTCACATATTTTTAGAGCTTGGCCTTTGTAATTGGAAGAGACAATAACAACAATGCTGGGAAACTGATTTCCCCAGCAATAATGTAGTTTCTTCCTCAGTCCCAAACACATATTTGAGTGTGCAGAAATCAGACAAATGGGCTAAAGATTTTAACATTGTTGGCCATATTCAATCAAATACCAAATAATGTCATTGGAATGAAATATATTCAAAGATAGAACCTGTTGTCCTCTCAGTGTTTTAGGCCAGTGTAACTAGAGATGAACTGATTGGCTGGAGCGCAAGGAGATGCAATAGGAAAGCTCCCTCATACCTTCATTTCACCATTTCTGGCACCTGGACCTTGTGTAAGCATGCTGATGGAACTTTGCAGCCTGACATCTTCACACAAGATATCAACCAGTATCTGTTTCATTCATAATTAGTCACTATTTATCTATCCCAGCTAGAGTAGACCTATTGAATCAACCGCTCAAATCAACATGCATGTAACTTCCATCAATACAGTGGAACTACACAAGCTAGGACTAGCAATTGGATTTAAGCCAAACAGTTGTGCCCTATTTATACCAAGCAGTCCATGCTGACTGCCACAGGTCTGTCTAGGTTGGTAGCATTTACAACCATGCAAGCTGTCTAGGCACATTGGTAAGCGAGCAAGAGCAAAAGAGAGACTAGGGAATTCAACCATGGGTCACATCTTTGAAATGACTTGCAGTCAGATGGAAGAGGTCAACCAGAAGTCATTCCTTTGGTGCCAGTGAGTATCATGACTTGTTTTCAAACTGGATAGTTGGTTGAATAGATGTAAGTATGTACCAGCATGTGAGAGCATTTCAATGTAAATTCTCTGAAATTATGTTGAATGTTCACACCAAATTATATTAAGATTGAATATGCCAACATAGAAGGACAAACCTTTGGATTTCAAAAGGCAACTAAAAGTATTTTTCACTCTTTTCCAAAGACAGCCAGTCCTTTCCCCCTGTCAACCTTACTTATTTTTTTTCTTTTTCTTTTTCACACATATGTCTGCAAACTCAGTGATCCAAGATAACTTCTTAAAACTTCAGTGAAGCAGAAATGAAGTTACACATGACTTGTTTTTTAAAAGTAGTTTATAGCACTTGATTGGATTCCATTCAGCATTTGCAAATGCCTTGGGATCCTTTAATAATACATCTGCAGTCCATAGCTCTGTGAACATAGATGTTCATGTGCTTCTTTCTGCTTGCCTCTGGTAAACAGATCATCATCAGGAAACAGGGATGCAGGGATGGCTAGACTCTGTGCTTCTGGAAAAAAAAAAGAGTGGGTGGAAGAAGTCTCAATGAATGGAGCAATAGTTCACAAAGACACTTGTGTGAACATGGCATTAGCACTCTTCTTAGCTTCATTTTGAAGTATTATAAATAAGTAACTAATTATACTCATTTTGCTTTCTATTTCCTCTGTGTTTTGGCTCACATGACTGAATCATCAGGAGCTTCTTGTTCTTTGGGCACATTAGTGTAGTTAAATAAAACCCCAATACAAATCCAACATATAAAGAAGATTTTTCCAGAAAACTGTCTTTTCGTTTCTGCTCTATTCAGCTTCAGTGACTTTCAAAGAATATTCCAATTTTTGCTTTTGCTTAGTGTGCACAATAGAAAAGGCCTATGTGATGTGGTTTGATCTCATAGGAGACAATGAGAAGCCTGTGTGTATCTGGACTCAGGAATCACAACCATGTCATGTAGATACAGCAACTATCACTGCAGTTTTTCATATTGTGCCCCCACAATAATATCCATATTTTTATGTGTGTATTTATGTGTGTCAGAATGTAACCAAATCTTCCATAAGTTGTTTATATGTATTGTGTTAATTTGTTATATTGGTTAATATAGTATTAGAGTGCATAAACAATGTTTTTTGGGAATACTAGGAGGAATAGTGCTGGTGTAAACACTTAATAGTTCTTCAGAGGAAAGATTATTGCCCGGCACAAGAATGTGCAGATGTCTGGGGGAGGTTTTCTTTCATCAGGACTTTCTAATAGGAAATGGAAAGCAGAAACAAGACTGAAGGTGTAAGAGGGACCGGCTGGGCAAACATGGTTGGAAGGGTGGGTATGTCTTAATTTGTTAACAAATCAAAGTAAAGCCCCAAAATGTTAGGGTGGGACATTGTTAATTTTATGCCAATGTTTGTGGATAACAACAGTTTTGTCTGCAAACATCTTTCTGCTAACATCTACAGTTACTGGAATAAAGTTCTTGCTGTTTATAATACAGAAGGCTAGTTCACTGAACTGTTAGTGGCGGGAGGGTATTTCTAGACCAGGGTAGGCAACCTTTCCCCTTTAAGGGCCGAGAAACTTCAGCTCCTATCCTCAGCCATATTGGCCAATAGTCCTATGTTGGCCAAAAGCTCATGGGATTCTGGGAGCTGAAGTCCCTCGGCCCTTAAGGTTGCCTACCCCTGTTCTAGACAGTGTGCCTTCAAGTTACCTCTTGACTAATGGTGACCCAATGAATTTCATAGGGTTTTCTTAGGCAAGGAATACCCAGAGGTGGTTTTGCCATTTCCTCCCTCTGAAATATAGCCTACTGCACCTGGTATTTGTTGGTGATCTCCCATTCATATACTAATCAGAGCTGATCCTGCTTAGCTTCCAGAGGGGATCTGGTGCCTTTAGGCTATTATCTGTAAATTCCACTGAATTCAGTGAAAGTTATACCTTAGTAAATACACTTAGAATTTCAGTCTTTGTTTTAATTGATTGAGGTTTGCAAAATTCACATTGATTAGCCACCACTGATATGGGGTGGGGTGGGGAGAGATTATTTGGGATTAAAAAAATTAAAGCACCTAAAGAAAAATGAAAGAAAGATATAACAGCATAAAAGTTAAGGTGAGAATGTATATTTTATCATCATTCTTACCTGAGGAGGATAATATGCTTATAAATAATAATCATATCAAATACCACCATGGAACCTTAAAGACTGGCATGTTTATTGAGTCATACACCATTAATAAGTTAAATCCTCCTTGTATATCTTCTGAAATTTAAAGAGCTACAAATGGAGTCTTTCCTCTACATCCAGTTGTGCATTCCAAACAGAGCAGACTCATTGAATCAGTGGAGTTTACATAAGTGATGACTTATCAAGAAACTATTAATTCAGTTATTTTGCTCAAGTTTGGACTCATAACTGTAATTAGGATTATATATGAACTAAACTAAACTAAACCCTTCTAAAAACAAGTCGGCAGTAACTAATCACATGCAAGTCTTTACTTGGATCTATTTTTGCAATCATTAAGACAAAATGGAATTCTAACAACATTATAGCTTAATAAGGGTTGGAATAACTTCTTTTGTGATGTAACTATAACTGTTAATTACTTTTATAGTGTGGTCTAACCAAATGGTAAAAGAAAAACATATAGTTGAAGTGCTGGCTCATGCTGTACCTCATACTGTTGCCTCTTCTCTGTTGTGGGTGCTGGCTCACGCTCTTTTGTGGGTGCTGATGGGAAGGGAGTGTGTTTTGAACCACAGGTCAATGGATAAAACAGTATTTGAAACACAATGTGCATTATCACAATGCACAGTAAAATCCCATATGCCCCATCTGATCTGAGGGAGGGTGGGAAAAGCCAAGTGCCAGCTTTGTGACAAGAGTATGCTTTACATTTCCCTGGGTCATCTGGATGAAGGATAAAGATGAAGGATAAAGATAAAGATTTTATCCAGGTGGTCTACCTGGTTTGGACCACCACCAAGCTGACAGTCCCCAAGAGTGCAGGGAGCAAAGATGGTAGTCCCCTTGCTCACATCTTCCCCAATTGCCTGCAAGGAAGGACTCTGGTATGTCTGGAACCCATCAATCATGTGATTCTTTATTACTTAGAATAAACAGAAAAGCAATTATTCCAGCATCAAATCAGTATCTACTAATTCATGGGTAATCAGTATATGGATGAGGTAATACATGTACAGAAAATGATATCTAGCTTGATACATGGTCATCTAAAAGTCATTTGACTACTAGGTAATGTAACACCAAGCCCAATCTTCTATGGAAGATTTTCTGTTTGAAAGCAGGTATCACCTACTTTCTGAAAGCAAATCTGTAATTGTGATAATGTTATTTCCACTTATGAGCACTATTAGTAAAATATTTGCAGTACAAAGAATTACATATTGTTGTTGCATATTATAGAAAAGCTAAATATGCTATAAACATATTCTATCATTTAACAGTTGCCAAGGAATGCCTTGATTTTACAACAATTAAGATATTCTTACTAATAAGTCACTTTGGCTAACAAAGAATCAGATATTGCTCATTTTCTCCTGAAAACATAAAGAACAAACACTCTGTACTCTTCTCATATTCCTTTTTATGTAAAGGAAAATAACATTTTTCTTGATGTATGAAAACTTGAAGCCTTTATTGTGGTTATTTAACTGCATTCAATATTTTCAATATAACAACAATGTAAACATACTCTTTCTTTAAGTGACAAAATGTTGGATATTGAAACTGTAGCTCTGTTCCATTTAAGTTACTATGGTCAGGTTTGAAGGGGCAAATATATTTTAGTTTCCTTTACTTCAGAAATCACTAACACTTCAGGAAACCTCCAAACTGGTTATCATACTCATGGAAATAAAAACAGAGCAGCATATGTTCCTTTGAAATATGTGATTAGAGAACAGACAGAAATGTTAAGACCAGAGACAGGAAAAGACTTCCAGCCAATATGCCTGTTGTACTGGATATTTTTAAAAATTCATCTTAAATCTAACTGACTCTGTCACTAGTACTGTTCACCTTCTGTTCTTTCCTCCTGGAACAAGCTTAAAGTTACAGTCATTTGCCCTCTTGTGACAGAGTAAATCCCATTGAACTCAACAGATTTTCCTTATGTATGATGCATGCACAGGACTACACTTTATAACTGAGAGTATTTCTAGTATTTAAAAATCATACGTACTTCTCCATCCATTTCAATTTGTCTGTTGCTTTGACTTATTAAGATGACACTGTTGCAGAGGAATGAAAATTATCTGCTTTTTTCCTATCTACTATCAATCGCACTATGGCAGCTAAGACCATTTTCATGGCCTAATGGCCCTAACTTTAACACATAGGCAGTGGCACTGCTGGGTCAGAGAAAAGGCTAGCTTTCTGTTTCCACAGTGAACATCTTGTAGATAGCTATGAGAACCTATGAGTGGGACATGAGTACAATAGCAATACCTTCTCACCCATGTTCCCCAGCAACAGATGTTTAAAGGTATACTCTCTCTGGGTGTATCTACACTGCAGAAATAATGCAGTTTGACACCACTTTAATTGCTATGACTCCATCCTACAGAATCATGGGATTTGTAGTTTTGTGGGGCACTAATACTATTTGGTAGAGAAGGTTAAAGATGTGTAAAACTTCAAATTCCAGGATTCCATGTGACATAGCTACAGCACTTAAAGTGGTGTCAAACTGCATTATTTCTACA
>CM034706.1:67790277-67807883 GCA_020142125.1 Phrynosoma platyrhinos | reverse complement strand
AATAACTGTCGGCTTAGAGGTGAGTCCCTGATTTGTTAGTCTGATTCCTCATGGCATTTTGATGTTTTAATTTATTTAATATTGTATTTTAATTGGTTTGTTTTTTAATTCTGTTTTAAGGGGATGGGAGGGTGGGATTATGGGATGAGGAAATGTTTTTAACTTTGTTCTATTTTAAATATTGTTGTATCCAGCCCCGATTGCTGTGCAGAGGGGCGGGTTATAAATAAAAATTTATTATTATTATTATTATTATTAATGTGAATATAGTGGCTCTAAATTACAGTAGGAAATAGGTTACTAGATGGGACAGAATAGAAAATACAGTTGGCCCATTGTATCCATGGATTCTACATCCATGTATTTAACAATCCACAACTTTAAAAATTATATCTTTAAAAATTCCAAAAAGCAAACCTTGATTTTTCCATTTTATACAAGGACACCACTTTACTACACTAGTGTAATTAATGGGATTTGACCATCCATGGATTTTGGTATCCATGGGGATGGCCTAGAACCAAACTCCAGCAGATACCAAGGGCCCATTGTAAATGCATGCATGCACACAAAAAGTAATAAAAGCATATATAAACAATACAATTAAGAGGAAAAAAAACATTTTTCTATTTAGATATAGCTCGTCTTCAAATGACTAAATCTATATTCATACATGTGCATATGTGATTAACATAAATAAACTCAGCACTAGCTTTCTAGGTCTGATATGGGGCATATTTGTAGTGGCAACAAATGTAAACTTCCAAGAAAGGCCTATCAGTCAGGGTGACACTACTGGTGCAAGTGGAGAATGCAGAGTGTAAGACAAATTTAAATACAGATTTCTGTATTTGTTCCATGCTAAGAACAAGAGAGGATAACTAAATGGCAATAAGCAAACTGTGAGAAAAAAAAAAGTTCTGTTAGGTAATTTTCACAATCTGCAAAAATAAAAATGGCACCAGCAATATGTTTGGAAGCCTAGGAAGCTTCATGTGGAAAAGTGGGAAGGTGGAAAATGAGGAAGAGGAGGGTCTTCACATTTGTGTAACAACAAATATAAAAAGCTAAGCATGTCTAACATCTCTCTGGCATCATCCATGGGCCACCAACATGAAAGGTAACCCCAGATGGTAAATGCTAAATTCTAGTACCAAGAATTGTATGCACAACTCCTCAACAAACATGCAGAAATGTTTGCTGGGTCAGAATGGATGAATGTAATATATTGGGTAGCTGCAGATTGTTCTGCATTTATATTTATAAAGATTAAGAGCAGGGAAGGATGGGAGGCAGATAAACCTGGAATTTGTTTTTTGGCACTTCTTTCTCAATAGATGATCTAACTAAAATTTGTGTTTTAAGGAAGAACATAATCAATGGCAGGGCTCCAATTCCCTTCCTCCTTGCAGAACAAATTGTTAAAGGATGTGGTCTTTGGTGAAATGAAGGAATTTGCTACAGATGGTACAGTCAGACTCTAATTCCAGCTCTTGCAATCTCATTCTTATGGTGGAAAATGTTAGTGCAGGTTCAGAACTGGGGAATGATATAAAAGGAATGGCCCAGGCCCAAACTGTGGGCCTGTTAAAAATGACTGTTAATAGATGTAATATCAGTAGACACTTGACTGAGTCAGCAAAACAGATGTGCAGTATTCACATTGTTCTTCCCTGCTTCCCCTCAACCCGCTTGCAAGTTGAAAGATTTCTTGTGGCAGACATCTGTTTATGAGCAGCATCAGCAGCATCTCCCACATCATGTACATCAGAGACAGGGTGGCTCTCATGGTTAACTCCTTCACCCAGGGGCTTTTTCATACTACTCAATTAGAACACTATAATTCCCCTTTAACTGCCATGATTGAATCTATAGAATCCTGGAGTTTATAATTTGGTGACACACTAAAAGAGCTGTCTGGCTGAGATTCTTAATACATTTCCTTAATGCATGATTCTGTATTTATTTAAGGAATACATGAATGAGGAGGAACACACAAATTCAGGAGAGGCTGCAGCAGTTTGCTGTTGACAGAGTCTATAGGAAATGACCCAGAGTCTACAGGAAAGGATTGCTGGAGGCTGTGCATGTGAGTCTTCTGTTATTCCCTACCCCTTGAGTTATTTGAGTGCAATGTACTTCTGTATTTTAAACTCAATTGACAGCAACTGAAGTACAGTAAGACAGAGAGAAAGGAGAGAAGTGGGAGGAGAGGAAGAGTAAGTGGAATATTTTAAAAGCAGCTGAAAAAAATGGAATGACATACAAGTAATCAGAGCAATTGGAGTGTGTGGAAATATCCCTGGATTCACTAGTGTGCATTTAGGTTTTCTGACTAGTTAAGTCATAGCCACTATAGATAAGCATCTGCTTAACCACATAAGAAGTACCTTACTAAGGGGAGTTTCAGACTGCCAGAAATAGTGCAAATTGAGTCCACTTTTAGGGTTAGGGTTAGGGTTAGGGAATCATGGGAACTGTATTTTATTGTGGCACCAGAGCTCTCTGACAGAGAAGGCTATATGTCTCAGAAAAAACAACAACAATTCCCATGATTTCTTAGCACTAACCCTAATCCTAAAAGTGGACTCAATTTGCACTATTTCTGGCAGTCTGCAGCCCCCCTAAATTAGAAAAACAACAATCTAGTTTGAGAGTTTCAAAAATTGAATTGAATTAATGTAATAGAAATCCTGCTTGTTTCCATCTTTTTTCTCCTACAGTTTCTTCCTCTACATTCATTAGTGCTTTTCCGCTCCAAACTGGAAAATTCCACCTGGGAACTGTATATTTAAAAATGGACTATGGAGAAAGTGTTACAATAACTGGAAAATATTGGAAGCTGTTTATTTATTATATAAATATTAAATTTATACCCTATCTTCTTACTACTAATAGCAATTCACAAATGCTAGCTATAAAATATAAAATGAAATAAAAAATAGAATTAGAATTATAAATAAAATCAAGTCTATTATGGACATAAATAGCAATAAGGAAACAGAATCCAAGAGCTGAAACAAACTTCAGCAAACAAATCAGATTAAAAGTAAAAATAAACTGGTATGACTGGACTAGTAGGACCTTGCCTTGCTTTTTGGGAAGTGTTTGTTCTAAAGATAAATGTAGCTCCAGATGTATACTGGCATGCTCTATGTGCTCAATAGCAGTATGAGACAGCCAGATGAAAATAAGAAAGAAACTTCAGGCATCTTAAAGACTAAAAAAAAAAATTGTTATGACATAACCTTTCATGGGCATAAGTCAGTTTGATCAGATGCATGAAGAGTTATTATCAGTTGATATGTATATATTGCGCATGCATGTGTGGAAAGTTTGTAATAAAGACTGAGACCAGATGAAATGAAATTTCCAAAATACAGTCTGTAAAACTTGAAGCTTTTAAACGTATGGGGAAAAAAAAGCACAGTTAAATAGCTACCCTTCTGAACATGGTTCTACACCATCTGAGCACAGCTCATAATATGGCTGAAAATGGCTGGCAAAGTCTTTAGGTTATGTTAAATATTTTCTACTTCCATTTTGCATCAGTATAGTTCCACATCCATGGCTGTGTCATGATGTCTACTTCTGTTGAATGTGCATACAAGAACCCATTTTTGATAATGAAGAGTCTGGATCTATAGCAATAGCAATAGCAATTGTTGTTCATGGCGGCCCTATGGATGAGACATCTCCAACACCCCCTGTCCTCCACTGCTCTGCTTCATTCCTGCAGCCCCATAAAAGAGTCCATCAATGTGGCCTTCCTCTCTTCCAACTTCCCTCTACCTTCCTCAACATTATTGTTTTTTCCAAAGAGCCCTCTCTTCTCATGATTTGTCCAAAGTATGACAGTGTCAGTTTGGGGAGGTTTCCAGCTTGATCTGCTCTAGGACCCACTTGTTTGTCTCTTTGGCTATCCATGGGATCCTCAGCACTCTTCTCCAGCATCAAATCTCAAATGAATTGATTTTCTTCCTATCATCTTTCTTAACTGTCCAGCTCTCACATCCATACATGTTAATAGGGAATACGATGGCTTGTATGATTCTAGCTTTTGTGCTGAGTTGCATATTTTTGCACTTTAGGCAAATGCACCAAGTATATACCCTGCCATGGCAGAAGGAGAGGTGAGAACTACTTTGGAATTGTCAAGGATAAATAACTAAATGGAACTAAGGTATGGAGTGGAGTAATTTAGAAGTGGAAACCGATGCCAAGCATGTCAATGAACTGAAAAGGATGTCCTTATTTTCCTCCCACTCTTTTTATCTATTAATACATTCAAGAACTAAGATGGAAGAACACTTGAGAAGGCACTAACAGCTGCTAAGTAAAGAAACTAGGAAGGCAACCAGAGAAACTGAAGCATTTAGCCACAACCTTCATGTACGCTCAAGGAATTTGGAAGGCATTAATTCAGAGTCCACAGTAATGCAAGTGAGGTAGTCTAATATCTTATGAGAGAAAAATTTCTGACAGATGACAGACCACAGCCTTGATATTCTGTGCTTGCCAGACAGCTACTAAGTTATACAGCTGGGAAAGTGTTCAGAAAAAAATGCCATTGCTTTTGTTCCGAACTAAACAATCGGATAGAAAGTAAGGAATAGTGGAGAGATATGGACTCTAATAAAAAGCAGGATTCAGTTTTTATATTTAGAAAGTCTGTTGTCAGACCTTTACATGGGCAGGACAATAGGAAAACTGGCATACTTGTCTACATATTTGTCTTACAACTACTATTTACTACTGAATGAGCAGAATTCTTATTTGGTGAGGAAACGCCCTTGTCCCCTCAACCCCCCTTCCCTAGATATACCTTTGCTGGTGCCCATTGGAACTGTGTATACAAAGTTTGAATTATATTGTAAATGCATCTCTTTCTCTTTCTCTCTGTCTCCACACCAAGCCTTGGAAAAACGGGGAGGAGTGCTTTTGGGGGTTAAAGAATGGAGTATGGGATGAAGTGTTTCAGGCTAACCATACATTATGGATGGCAGGAATGAAAATTTATATTGTCATGAGAAGGAAAAATATGTCTCTTAAAAAGGAGCAGAATTGTTATACAGGATTCAGCTATGATTTTGCTTATCTTAAGAGGAAGGGGAAGTCGGAGAGCTGCAGACAGGTTCTCATGTTTCTCCACATGCTAAATGTTATTTTCACATAGAGGTTTTGATTTTTAGTCACAAATTCTTTCAAACATGGTAAGATTCCTCCTTTTTAATCAATTCTTTTTTACCCTTTCCAATCTGTTTATTTTCTTCTTTTGGTTTAATTTAGTAGTACCTATATTTCAGAGGAAGGAACTGGCAAAACCACCTCTGAGTCTGCCTTGCCTAAGAAAATCCTATGAAACTCAGTGGTTGCCATATGTCAACAGTTGACCTGAAGGCACGTGCACATACTTAAGTGTTCTACATCTTTTAAACTTAATTTTACTATTAGCTTATTCTGCTTTCACAATTAAAAAAAGTAACAAGGAAAGCGGAACTAAAATTGGATTTTATGAAACCATCGCTGGGGAGAACCATTTGCTAGGAAATGTATTTTTTATTGTTCATATTGCAATGCCAATGTATATGGTTATTTTTTAAAGAGTTTCAGTGCTTCCATTAAGTAGTCTTTCTCAGCCCGATACTCTTCAGATTCCTTGAATTACATTCCCCATCTCCAGCCAGTATAGTCAATCTGGAGGGCCAACCTGGGAATTAAATTCTCAGATGCCACTGAAAAGCAGCTGAGAGGACATACTATAGATTTCTGTGGGAGATGATTATGGTGTTGCATAAGTTTTTTGGTGCTGCATTGTTTGAGGATTATTGATACATGGAATTTAAACACATTCATATTTGCAATTCCTAGCATTAATAAGAATTTTTTTTTTTTGCTTCTTAGGCTGGCTCTTTAATCACCACCACCACCACCATTTTTAATGATTTCCAATGGGGCAGCCATATTTGTTAGTAACTGCGTAGCTCTCCAGATGTTGTTGAATTGCAGTTACAGCAGCCCTATCCAGGAATGCTGGGAATCACAGTTCAAAATATCTGAATTTTTAAGTTGTCAATTATTTTAATTATAGCATCTTTCAACCATACTTGTAATGTTTCTATAAGAAATCAGTTGTCTGTCACTCCTTTCTTTACTAGTACCATACCTTCTTTACAATCATTATATCATTTCACTATCCTTACCCTTACAGAAAATCTACTAATATTTTTCTATAATCACAGCCTTGTCATTACCTAGTCTTATTTCCTGAACTCTTTCTCGTTTCTGTTAACTTATACATTCCTTCTTGTATACTACTATCCAATTTCCCCCCAAATTAATTTAACCTTTAACTTGTTTCCATATTCATACCCTCTTTCTTTTCTTTTCTCTCCTAATAACTTATAATAGCTATGCTTCCCCACAATGTCTTAAGGTACTGTAGAATTGGTTTCCAGGTGTTGTCCTCACTTCGATTCATGTCTGTTCTTAGAAATTGCATAAGATAATTAACCAATATTTGGGATCTTTTTTGTTTTCCATTTTTTAAATAGTGTCAATCTTGCCATGGTAATTAGGTAAAATAATATTTTTCCATATTTTTTATCTAATTATTCCTCTCAAATATAAATTAAATATGTCTCTGGACAGGCCTGAATATTTATTTTAAGCATATCTTTAATAGTTCCATTTACTTTTGACCAGTACTTTTTAACCAATTTGCATGTCCAGAGGTAATGATATAATGTGCCAGGTTTTTTATCACATTTCCAGCATAAATTATTTTTGGACTTGTATATTCTCCATAATCTATCCGGAGTCATAGAATGATAGAATCATAGAGTTGGAAGAGACCACAAGGACCATCCAGTCCAACCCCCTGCCATGTAGGAACCATCTAAAGTAAATTTTATAAAAAAGTGAGGTTTTGCAACATTGTATAGTTTAATCTTTTATTCCAAATTTGTTCCCACTTTTCCAATTCTATTGGTTACCCAAAGTTCTGTGCCCATTTAATCATACATTCTTTTATATTATCTTCCTCTAAGTCCCACTTCAGTAACATTTTATAAAAGCCTCCAATCCATTTCCTATTTTTGCTCAACCACAATGTATCTAAGTCATTTAATTTCAACTCAATCCCCTGCTTCTTATAATTTTTGAATGTTTCCATAATTTGCCTATATCTGAACCAACCTAATATATAACTGTCCCTATTTAAATCCTCTTGTGTGTTCAGTTTGTAATTTCCCTTTCCATTGTTTATTAATAATTTATCATAAATTATCCATTTCCAACCATAACTCACTTCTTTCCTCTAAATAACTTCATGGCGAGAGAACTAGGGGGAGAATTTTGGCATGATTCTTGTTTTATATTTGTTCCAGATCTTTAATAGTGAACGTCTAATACAGTGGTTATTGAAGTTTTTATTTGCCTTTATTTTATCATAACTTAGATACACATGCCACCCATAACACAGACAATCTCCTTCTAATTCCAACAGCTCCTCATAATCTAGGGTTATCCATTCCTTTAACCACGTGAAGCAACATGCTTCAAAATACAGCTTTACATTTGGGGCTCCCATACCTCCTCTCTCTGTAGTGTCTTGCAATAATTTGAGTCTAATTCTCAGCCTTTTGTTTTGCCAGATAAACATATTGATATCTTTATGCCAGGCTTTAAAGAAACTATCCTTTACTAATATGGGTAACATTTGAAATAAAAGCAACATCTTTGGTAAGACTGTCATTTTAAGGGTTGCTATTCTACCCAATAGCGATAATTGTTTTTTATTCCAGGAGTTCAGCTTCCTTTTCATCTTGTTCCATGTATTTTTAAAGTTGTCATAAAATAGATCTAGTGTTTTTTTTTGTAATGCCCAAATATTTTATTAGGTATTTTCATTCCTGTTTTTTTCACCTAATTCCCTTTCCTTCTCTTTAGTCATTTTTTGTAAGAATTGCTGATTTCTCTTTAATAATAATAATAATAATAATAATAATTTTTATTTACATATTTATATATTATATTTATATTTATATATGTAAATTTAATTTACAGCCTGATATTTCTCCAAAATCTTCAATAACTTCCATCAAATTTTCTGCACCATTACATGGATTGTTCAGAAATATAACAATGTCGTTGGCAAATGCCCTTATTTTATAATTATATTTCCTAATTTTTAATCCCTTAGATTAATTCTTGTTTCTTGATTTCTTTTATTAGTCTTTCTATTACCATAAAAAAAGAAGAAAAAAAGAGAGAGAGGTGAAAGAGGACAGCCTTGTCTTGTTCCTCTTTTTATCCCTATGGGGTCCATTCTTTCTCTGTTAATAATAATCTTTGCTTTCTGATCTTTATAAATTTCTTTTATCCATTTTATAAATTTGGAGCCCAATTTCATTTTATTTAAAATTTCAAATAAGGTTTGCCAATTTACCGTGTCAAATGCCTTTTCTAGATCTATAAATATCATTCCCAAATTCTTTTTGTTATGATTTTCATAATATTCAATAACATCCAGCACTACTCTAATATTGTCTCTCATCTGTCTCCCAGGCAAAAGGCCTCTTTGATTTTCATCTATCCAATCTTTTAAATATGTTTTCAACCTGTTTGCCAATACTATAGAGAATATTTTGTTGTCAATATTTAAAAGAGAGATTGGTCTATAATTTTTGACATCCATTTTTTGTTTCCCTTCTTTCAGTATTAACACAGTTTCAGCTTCACTCCAACTGGGCGGTAATCCCTCCTCTAATATAGCATTCATCGTATTTTGGAGCGGTATACATAATTTGTTAGCAAATACTTTGTAGAATGTCGTAGTGATCCCGTCTGGACCTGGTGATTTACCTTCCTTACATCCTTTAATCACTTCTATTACTTCTATGTTGGTTATAGGTCAATTTAGCTCATAGTTGCTTTTTTGTTGGCCCTATAAACTCCTGCTTTTCTAAATATTCATTGATTTTATCTAGTTTACCTCTTTTTCTTCATATAGCTTGGAAAAAAATTTATGGAATATCCCCTTAATTTAATTTTGATTGACTAATATTTTCTGTTTGTCCTTTATCTCTACTGTAGACTCATTTGCACTTTTTTTTCCTTATTTTCTTGGCCAACCAACTTCCCATCCTATTAGCAAATTCAAAGCTTTTTTGTTTTAATGATTTAAGTTTCTTTCCTATTTTTAGCATATCTTTCCTTGCCTCTTGTTTCTGAAGTATTTTTATTTCTTCTACTGTTTTTTTTTATTTCCTGGATCTTTTTTTAATTGGCTTTCTTTTTGTATATTGTTATTTTCTTGTTATTTTTTCTTTTTTATCTTTTGTATGTGCACATCTTGGGTTATAAAGAGGCCTCTAAACACCGCTTTACTGGCGTCCCACACTGTGGTCATTTTGGTTTCTTTTGATACATTTTCTTTCAAGTATAATTTTATGCCCTCTCTAATCTTTTCAATTACCTCTTGATTTTGCGTTTGTTCATCTTTTAATTTCCAGTTATATTGTTTTATTTCTTCAGTCATTATTAGCACATTATGGTCTTTCATTATTAGCACATTATGGTCTGATATGTTTCTGGGTAGTATTCTTATTGATTTAACCAAATTTATCATGTTTTTTGCTACCGAGAACATATTTATCCTAGATAAAGAACAGTGTTTATTGGAATAGAAAGTGAATCCTTCAGAATTTTTGTTTAGGTGTTTAGGACATAACTCTCCATCAGTTCGAAAAAGGTTTCCCTCCAGTTGGATTTGTTTTGTGTTCTGAGGTGGTTTTCCTATCTATACTTGGGTTGACTACTCCATTGAAATCTCCACATAATATTATGTTTTCAAAATCTAATTCTGAAATTTTTCTGTTCAGCTTCTCATAAAATAACCCCTTATTTTCTTGAGGACCACAAATCCCCACTATTAGAAAAGATTCCCTATTCCAATTAATTTTGACTCCTACATAGTGTCCTTTCGTGTCATTTAGAACCTCTGTTGCTTGAATTTTTTTACTAGTGTATATTACCACTCCCTTCTTTTTCTCTCTATTGGCTGAAATGAATGCATTACCTAACTTTTTATTTCAAATTAGTATTTTTTCTGATTTTTAAATATGTGATTCTTGGAGACAGACTATATTACATTTTTCTTTCTCTAAATAGTGGAAAATTCTTTTTCTTTTATTTCTTGAATTTAGTCCCTTTACATTAAGTGTAATTATCTTCATTTTTTGTAAACTGTGTCACTTCCACAATATTCTATTTGTAAAAGTCTTTCAATACAGAACTATATTATTAGCATACACCAAGGGTAGGCAACCTAAGGCCTGGGGGCTGGATGTGCCCCCCCCCATGGCCTTTGGACCGGCCCCAGGCCAGTCCTGCCACCGCTGCCACCCACCATGATGATATTGATTATTGTTGTTATTACTTGTTCTTGGGTTTTGCCATGGCTTTTCTGGAGCTGAGAGAGTGTGCATGCATTTTTAAAAAATTTTTTAATTTTTATTTCTATTTATTTATTTATTTATTGTTGGTGCTTTGGCCCCCCAATTGTCTGAGGGACAGCAACCTGGCCCCCAGCTCAAAAAGGTTGCCTACCCCTGGATACACTAATAAGGTTACATTTTCCTCTTTTTCCTCTATGCGTCATTTTCACCTGTTTTCATTGAGTCCTTGCTCTCTTTTTCTCTTGTTGAGATTTCATCTTCTTTGTTTCTTAAATTTGCCTGTGGTCCTTTTTTCTTAGTTCCAATTCTTGTATTTGCTGCCATTTCCTCCTCCTCATTACATTGTTCTTCTTGATATTCCTCTTCTCTCCTTTTTGTTGGTTTCCTAAATCTTTCTTCTCAGTTTCCCTATGTTTCTATTACTTCTCTATATTCTCTCCAGAATTCGATTGCTTTCTCCATTGTATTTATTCTTTATCTTTTCTGGTTCCATGTTAATGTTAGCCCTTCGATTTCTTCCCATCTAAATGGGATTCTATAATGTTTTAGTTGCTCTGTCAGGAATTGATAATCTTTCCTCTTCCTTAGTATTTGAGCCGGTATGCCCTTAAAAACCTGGATCTCATGTTGCTTTGTAGTTTTTCTGCAGAAATTCATCTCATTTGTTTTCTTGTCCAGTAGATCACTATATCCCTAGGAAGCTTTTTGTTTTGGGATTCTAGAATTAATTCTATATATTCTATATATTCTATTGACTTCATTCTGTATTGTAATGGCTTCTCCAGATATCTTGTTAGATACAGCACTAAATAATCATATAGATTTTCGCTCACTTGCCCTGGTAATCCTCTAAGTTTAATACATTTCTCTCTTTGTTTGATTTCAAGTTTTAAAATCCTTTCGTGATCTTCTTGCTGATCTCTGTTTAGTTCTTCCAGTTTGTTTTCAACTTGTTTTGTTTTCTGTTCCAGTTTTCCACTTTCCCTGCTATTTTAACTATGTCTTTGTTGATTCTATCTAGATCTTGTTATTAGTTTAGATTCGTGCTTCAATTCTTTCGTTGTTTTATCTAGTGAGTCTCTAATTTCTTGTCTAGTCTCATTGCTTAGGTCTCTGATCTCATTTCTCAGCTCCAGATGGATTTTCTTAATTTCTTCTAGAAGAAACATATTTTGATTGTTCCCTTTTGCCGTCATCTCTAGGGATGGTCTTCTCTGACTTTGTGCTATCACAACTTGTTTTTCTCTCTCTTTTCTTTACATCTTCATCTCTTATTCTTTATCTAGCAATTCTCTAATTTGAATATAATTTGCTTATTTAGTTCTATTCCTTAAAATTTCAGATACATTTTATAGATACCTATAATTTTATTTTATTTCCTCTAATTTCCCTTCTTTCCTACTTTTCTATGCTTTTCTTCCCTTCTATTCAATATATTTTACTACCTAAATTTCAACTTGTATGATTAGTTACTAAGTATGTAATTTTTGTTATATTATATAATTTATATAATTTATATATGTATATATTTAGGTCCAACCAGATGTATTGATGCTGATATTTCAAATTATAATCAAAACCAAATTATATCTAACTCAATTTAGTAAATTCATAGCAATTTACCCTACTAAAAATATCCCAAATTTCTTATTCTAAAAAGTTAATCTTTCTTTTCTTTTTCACTTTCTCTTCTTCTTTCAGAGCACTATTTCTATTCTCCTGTTAACTCTTCTAACAATCTATCAAACAGCAAAATATCTCTCTCTAGATCTGGATATATATATTTTCAAGAGAACAGCACACTTATATAAAAATCTGCAATATATACACAGAAATAAAAGGACAGAAATGTAAGAAGACCTACTCAAGAAAAATACATAGCTGCTTACTAATACCACTTTTTCCCATATACAGTTCTCTCCAAATTACAGCACTTAAAGATATCTTCAGCTATTCCAGTGTTCTTAATAACCACATAGTAATCCAAATAGACCCCCCAATTATTCTACAAACAAAACTTCAGTTAATATTTTCTATTATCACTAATTTATAGTCTATGATAATTTATAATTATTTTCACTTTACTTTATTTTCACGTCTGTAGTTGTATATAGTATCCCCTTTTAATTGTCTTTTTCTTTCCCCCAAATTAATCCCTTATACAATAACTTTCAAATAACAATGTCAAATAAATCAACATACAAAGTCAAACAAAATATTTTTGATTTTTCTCCCAGCCCTTTACCCACCATCCCTTCACCCTTTTGTTTATTGCTTTCTTGTTGCTTGGGTTTTGCCCTTACCCCCAGCGTTTCTTTAGTTTTTTATCAACCAAGCGATGTAGCAGGTCTCTTGTAACAATTCACTTTCCTTCTGATTATAAAGTCTGTCTTTTCCTGCTCTTGCTTCTTTTTATATCACACTCTTCCTGATACAGTATTCTTTTCTTTTTCAGTCACTTTCTCTTTTCCTTTCAGACACTTTCACTATTACACGTGGTTCTTCTAAGTGTCCTCCCTGCAGTGCCAAGAGCTCTTTCACTTTCTCAATAGTCACAATAATCCATTGCGGTCCACCACTTTCTCTCTTTCTTAGGTCACAAGGGTATCCCAGATTCTGTATTATTGTTAATCTTGAAAACTAACAATTTATTTGTATTGTCAAGCTAGTCGTCTCTTCTCTTTCCTGGATTCTTTGATTGTCCCAGGTCAGCTTCTTTCCACCATCCCTCTCGCCATCATGTCTCTTTTACATAATATCTTCTCCCCACTGATGCTGATAATTATGTCTGTTGTTGTTATTGTCATTTATCGTTTATAGTTTATTGTTTCTTAACTTTATTTTTCAACAATATCAATTGTCTTAAATACGCCCAAGTCAGTTCAAAGTCAGCTTTGTATCCTTCTTTCTATCTACAGGGTAGATTTTTAGTGAGGGGATTCCTCCTCCTTATTTCTTTCTTGATCTCTTTTCATTTAACAGTCTCTTTAATGGTATCAAGATTTAACAGTCACAAATAGATGCATCTTAGAAGGTGAAATCCAGCTAGGTAAAAAGGTTCGATGCTGTTAGTGGCTTGTCTGTCAGCTTTTGCAAAGTGGCGGTGGCGTTTTCTCCGCAAAAGTGGTTGCCTAGCCATGGCCGTGGTTCACTCACACATCCATGCCCCGCCACTTGTTCTTACCTGGTCCAGCCTTTCTCCTTACAGACTGAGGCAATTCTGGTCTCTGCTGAGCCCCTCTACTTCTCCCCTATCTGGGAAAAATCTTTTTATCCTCCGGCATTCATGCCTGGAGGCTCCAGCCACCGCAATTAGCAATTTCCCCTTCGAGCTATTCTTTTGAAAGGATTACCATAACACCTGGAAGTATTATTATAATATTGTTATTATTGTGAAGTTAGATATGTGTCCTTGTATTATTATGAAAGATACTGACCTGTTTATCTTACACAGAATGCAAGACAGTGTTGCTAGCAATTGATGTAATTTATGATACATTTGTGGAAGATGAGCAGGTGAAGGAGCTAGTAATGTTAGGAGTATCTTTATTAAGTCATGTAACAGTTTTGCCTGTTTCTTGCTAGAATGTGGTGTCAAAAGTAGCATGTTCAGATATAAATTGATCTTTCCAGTTCTTTGTGGTTTTAATAGAATCACAGAGTTTGAAGGGGCCTCATTGCCATCAATTCCAACTCCCTGCTCAATGCAGGTTCTCTAGCTAAAAGCATCCACAGTAGGTATGCTTTTGAACTCCTGGGTTGGCAAAAGCAGGGACTAGTGACAGGACCTCACCCCATCATATAGCACTCAGGCCGCCAACCTTCCAATCTTCTGATCATCAGAAGTGGCGTCTTAACCACAAAGCCACTGCATCCTGCTCATATTATATTATTATATAATAAATAGCCTAATAGTATCAAAGAGCCTGCTTATTTCCCAGGTAAATATCCTGAGATTCCAATACTTAGGAATTCTTAAGTGCAGCATTGATGTTAAGTTGGCCTATCTGGTTTAATTACAGGTGACCAGAAGTTGATAAAAGTGACCTCAGATAGAATCCAGATTAGATGACAAGTGGCAAGGACCCTTAATTACTCAGTGTAAGAAGATACACACCTGTTTCACTTTTAAACCAGGGCTGAACAGTTTTTAGGCCTGTAGGATTTTTTTTTTAACTGGATTCTCCATGTGCATTGGAGTCAGGTGCAAACATGCATACACTTGCATTTAGGGAATTCTGATTCCAGCTTTTTGTCTAAATACCAGAATGGCATGCAGGTCACAGCCCTTCCACATAAAAGGCTACCCTGATTATCTCAAATTTCTTTCATTTTAGCCATATAGTTTAGGGCTAAAGGGGAAAGCAATATCATTGTCAAAGTACAAAATGGAAATAATAAATATCGCACAATTAGTACCTCAAATTTGACACTAAGGGGGGTTGCAGACTGTCAAAAATAGTGCGAATTGAGTCCACTTTTAGGGTTAGGGTTAGTGCTAGGGAATCATGGGAATTGTTATTTTTCTGAGACATTGAACCTTCTTTGTCAGAGAGCTCTAGTGCCACAATAAAATTCAGTTCCCATGATTCCCTAACCTTAACCCTAACCCTAAAAGTGGACTGAATTCACACTATTTTTGGCAGTCTGCAACCCCCCTAAGAGAGGATGAAAAAGCATAAATAGACAATTTGCCATTTTATTACCAGGTGCTGTAGGCTATATTTCTCCTATGATCATTCCTTGCATAAGAAAGCCCTATGGAATTCATGGAGTCTCTATAAGCCGACAGGCAACTTGAAAGCACATACACACACACACAAATAATCTTCAATATGTAGCCTCCAGGTTATCCAGTTCTCCAAGAATTTACCTGGAATGCATCAATTTTCATATCAAGCATATATGAAATTCCCTCCCTTGTTTTGTAGAATCGATTCCAAGATTCATAAAAATTAGAAGCAAGATCTTTTGATTTGAAGAGGAAAACAGAAATGCAGACAATCACATACACATACACACACAAGCTCATGCATATAGCTGGGGAAAGGAAACTGAGGCTGATGATCTCATACTAAGAGGGAAAACTATGCCTCCTTCCCATATGGAAAGGGGGAACTGTCATATAAAGAGCCCAGCAGATCTCACTGAAGTTGAATCAGATAAGAGATAAAGAAATGCATATGTGTTTTGGATGTGCAAAATTAAGAGCAAGAGAACTGCTAGCTTCTAGGACTAATCCTGGTGCTCTATGCAGTTTCTCTCTCTCTCTACCTGTCAGCAGCAGCAGTATTGACTCTGCCTTTAGCTGACCCTTTCCTTGACCTTTCTTGGGTTAATTTACTTATACATTTTCTCTCTTTTCCTGTATCCAGCCACCTTGTGAACACAGACAGCTTGGCACAATCTTTATTTTCTTTTGCACATGCTGAAAAGGAATTCAGGCTTTTTCTCTTCCCTTCTGTGGATACCTAGGAAAAAAAAAAGTCTCCCTTTCTTTTATCCTGTGTGCAAATCAGCTCATTTCTTTCTTTTCACTTTCTGTCCTCCTAAAGTTGTTCCATCAGTTTCTTGTTTGTTCTGAATTCTGCACCCATGAAAGTGCTCTATCTCCATCTGTTGTTAGTTTGTTTCTACCTTGTCACCTGCTCAATCTGGCTTCTATGCTGTTGTTGAATTATAACAGTCATTCTCACTAATCATGGGAAATAGCCAATGTTGAAAATGAATGTTGGCATTCACAGATCAGTTGAATTGTGGGATGAAGGAAACATAGCACATAGCCCAGAGGCAGGTGGAATTGTGTGTCAGCAATGTTTGGTGAGACAATTCACTAGGCAAAACATTTGGCAACCACTGTGTAGCAATTGAAGGGGGGAAAGATTTTCCACTCTTCTCTTTAAACACCCAGAATCCTCAGTCAACACTAGGAAGCTTGCATGGTTCTGCTTAACTGAAACATCCTCTGCCTCCACATCTGCTAGTCCTTACAGTTAAGGGGAAGATTCAAATTCCCTTCAACAATTCCTTGGAGTATTCTCAAGCCACCTGTTGGGTCACCACTGACAAGATTAAAAGGAGAGGAAAAATGAGCAGGTGTCCATGAAAGCTATGTCAAATAGTGTTTGGTTGGACCTGAAATAACTGACTGCATCTATTTGCAAAGACCACAGTTGCCAGTTATATGCAGTGTGTTTATTTTTGTCAGTAGCTCTGTTGAAAAGTGGGAAAATAGCCCTGGAAGACAGGCAGTTAGACAGATACATGGAAGTAATTCAGAGCATCATATATCCTCACAACACAAAGGGATAGTCTGGTAACCAACTACAGTGTCACCTGGTTTATGTTAGAATAGGAATGACCCAGGATTAAGTGTCTGCCTTGACCCAGGACTGGCTGCCCAAACCTAGGAAGAATCTGGGATGTGGTGATTCTGATAGCATCCAAACCTGAATGACCTCCAACAAGACTACCCAAAGATTAATAATTCGAGACCCAATATGTACTACTTTGAAATTCCTAGCAACTTTTAACCTTCTTTAAACATTAATGAAAATAATGAAAAGTCCTTGGAATTCAGTCCATGGGAGCAGTAAAGATATGTTAGCTGTATTTTTGTTGCATTTCTCAAAATCCCACCAGCATTCCCCCAGGGCTCCATTCTGTCCCCGATACTATTTAATATTTATATGAAGCCACTGGATGAGATCATTCAGAGGCATGGAGCGCGGTGTCATCAGTACGCTGACGACACCCAGATATACTTCTCCATGACCAGATCATTGGCTCAGACTTCAGAAGGCATCTCTCCTCTCAATGACTGTCTAAGAGCGGTAATGGATTGGATGAGGAAAAACAGATTGAAACTAAATCCAGACAAAACGGAGGTACTGACAGTCATGGGCCCGAAACCAGATTTGGGAATACAGTCTCCAGGCCTGGATGGAGTCACACTCTCCTCTAAGGACTGTGTTAGCAGTTTGGGGTTGCTCCTAGATTCATCGCTTCACATGACTAGTCAGGTGAATGCGGTGCTCAGGAGTGCCTGTTATCAGCTTTGGCTGATACGCCAACTGTGCCCTTATCTGGATATTAGGAATCTGGAAACTGTGGTACACGCTCTGGTAACCTCACGTCTGGATTACT
>CM034706.1:67766869-67779300 GCA_020142125.1 Phrynosoma platyrhinos | reverse complement strand
CCTAACGGAATTTTCCCCTTACAGCCCAACATTCTATTGGCTGTTGCCGGCTCAGTCCTGATTGGTTGTTACCAGGGCTGACTCTAACCTGCCTTCTCTCCACAGCAGGTAACAGACCCTTGTCTGTGTCCAGCAAAAGGAGAAACCTTTGCCCTCTATACCCAGTACAAGAATAAAGTGCAAGTGCAAAGAGCAGTGCCTGTGAACCAGGGCTTCAGTCTTGTAAAGAGCTAGACCACTGAGGGAAGCAGAGATCCAAGCAGTAACAAACACAACAGCCTTTTCCTTCCCACAGCCCCCTAATGGTCTCTCTGCTGGGTGTTATTTGGTAAGGCCTCCCTTAAAGTCCTGTTTTTATAGTTTAGCCAGGCAAGGCAGCTGTGCCTGCTGAGTGAGAGCTTCAGTCCTGCAAAGAGCAAGACCTCTGAGGGAAGCAGAGGTCCAAGGCAGTAGCAAATACAGCAGCCATCCCCTGATGGTCTCTGTGGTCCTCATTCTCTCCCCTGATGGCTCCTCTCCCACAGAGGCCACAGCAGTAACAGTTGGAATGGAGGGAGGATTATATTCTAGAACAGGGGTAGGCAACCTTTCCCCTTTAAGGGCCGAGGGACTTCAGCTCCCAGAAGCCTCAGCCATGTTGGCCAATAGTCCCTTGTTGGTCAATAGCTCCTGGGATTCTGGGAGCTGAAGTCCCTTGGCCCTTAAAGGGGAAAGGTTGCCTACCCCTGTTCTAGAAAATGTGCTATCATACATGTATTGTATGATAGCACTGAGTTCTGTGCCATTACAAAGACATTAAAATGGGATAGCCAAATAATCAGATATGAGCATTTGAAATTATATATTGACTAATTTTCTCCAATAGAAAATGGGGGTCAAAAACAGATAGGACAAGCTAAATTAATTATGGAGAGCCAAAATGTGAATACTTTTGGACAATCATATCACATGTGCAGGAAGGTACCTCTATCCCTACAACCTCTTCAACAGCTCAAGGTGGAGTTCTTAGTAATGCGTGCAAGTTGTAGTGGTGTAAGGTACCATCTATACACAACTTTAAGGGTGGATTTTTTTTTAGGGCTATAGAATTGGATGTATATGGGAGAGTGCTCCAGATTTTAACCCATTCTGAGTCTGTCATTTGAATATTTAAGTCCACCTCCCATTCCACTTTATGTATCAGCCCACAGCCGAAAGTCTCATCTAGCATCCACCTATATATTTTTGCTGCTCTGCCTTTATTGCAGACGTCTGCATTTATACACATGCCTTCAAACAGGGTAAGTGAGAGAGAAAATTCCTTCCTTCTAGCGAGCTGAGCTGAAAAAGATGCAATTTGATTCACTTGCATCCAAGAGGGCTCCAAAGGGGAAAGGGCGTCAATCAGCAACTCTCTGGACCTGGGTCTACCATGTACAAATAGGTCTCTCACCATAAAGAACCCCCCCACCACCACCATGATACCATGGATGGAAACAGAACCACCTGTCTGGCACTGCAAACAGGATGAGAAACAAATGGTTGTATTGGCAAAGGACACCCCACACATCATCTAAGCACCTTAATACTTCACATTAGGCACTGGAGTCAGAGGTAAAAGGAAAAGCCATCTCCACTTTATCCAGTGAAATTCACTCTTTTTTGTATTATGTTTCGGTTCCCTGTCTGGAACTGACAGAATCAGTTTTCCATTATTCCTCTAACTTCCACAAAGGTCATGCCCCCAGTAAACTATGAAAAATGTAATCTCTTTTTGTTTGCTATTTCATAGTGCCTATCGTTTTATACATTAAGGAAAAAAATACTTAAATGAAGAGTGGGGTGATATTCAATGAAAAGCCAAGAAACAATAAGCCAACAAACTTGTCAATGTTTCAGCTAGAATGCCTGATCAGTACATATCTGCTCATTTCTTAGGAAAACATTACCATCATTGTGGAGGAAATTAGTTTTTAATGCATGAGCATAGCAGCTCCCATATGAGCCATGAATTATCTTGGTGGTCTGTGCATTAAAGCTATATTTTGTTTCCAGTCGACATAGTTGGACATGTTGGAATTTCTCCTTTCTGAGGGATGGATTAGCTTTAACGGTTAATGGACACAATATACTTCAGATTCTAGAAAGAATACATTCATGATTGGTTAGACTGCGAAGAGAATGTTTTGAAAGTTACTAAACAAGAAAGCATTCTGGATCTCTGCACACATTCAAATGTCATTTTTGTCCCATGTCTTTGCTATCTCTGTTCTCTATCTTTTTTTTAGCAGAACTACAGTGCTGGTCAATACCTCATTTGGAAATTTTAAATATAGAAATATATCAACAGATAGACATAGCATCAGTTGCTACTGTTGTTACATGTTGATTCCTGTTATTTTCTGAACTGAACTGTTTTAAAGAGCTTTTTATCTTTTTAGTTGCATTTTATTTTATTGAACTTGACCTGTTTCAATACTGCAAATAGTGTAATTCTATTTTAATGCTCTCTGTCTATATTTTTAAAATTATATTGTTCTTTAAAATTGTGAGCCACTTTGAGACCCAATTGGAAATGGGGGGAGGGGAGTCGGATGATGATGATGATGATGATGATGATGATGATGATGATAATGATATAACAACAACACCTTCCTGTTTACATAGGTGCAGCATTCGTTGTTATTGTGTGCAAGAGCCATTCCTACTTTGGATATTTCTTACTTGGTTCTTATTCTACTTTTTGCATTACATGTGAGCAATTGCAGTACTCTGGATACGGTTGGGCTGTAAATCCCCAGATGTATAGCCAATGATGAAGAATAATGGAAGTTGCAGTCCAACATCTGGAGATCACATTTTCCCCACTCTAGTTTTACATAATCATCTGAATGAAGGGTTACTGTTTTTAAGTTCTTTGGACATTTTTTGCTTTTCTTAGATACTATGTTTCAGTATTTGTGTATCCAAATATTATTTTACCTTTCTCAAAAACTTCTACCACATAAGCTGTGGAATCAAATTTCTTAAGAAAGAATTTGGAGGATTAAGTTGTCCTAGTACAACCAGAACACGTGTGTTCTTAGCAAACAGGTTTGAGTAAACAGGACTTTGAAGCGCACCAATCTGTTTCAATTTTTAAAATTGCAGTCTTGCAGGAAAGGCTAGTAAAAGGCAAAGTAGGATAAACAAAACACCAGAGCTGAACAGCTAGGCTCTTCCTTCCTCCACCCCATTTAGTTGATTCTTCCAAGTAACAAAATGGTGAGTTTATGCATCCCTAGATTCTGCTATTTTAATAATAAGTGGCCATTTTTCTTGTTTTCGTTCTACTCCAACTCTCCCCACAATCTTTCTTCTTTCAGGGTTAGATTAGGTTCAAATCAATATTCATCAATGATGCACCCACAGTGAACCTAGTGGAATGTACTAGAACTCTCTAGGAGAGAACTCCAATTTACCTTATAAATTCCAGGAGCCTGTAAGATGGAGCCATTAGAGTTACCATGGTATGAAACTGCTATAACTGTGCAGTACACAGGAAATATATTCAGGAGTAGCCATGATGGCCATGTAGCAATATACAATAAATCCAAATGCCACAAAGTAGTAATACTTTTATTTGACCAGATCAAAGCATAAAATACATCATGCATGCTTATGAAGATATAATGCCTTCTTTATCAAGCACATAAGTTAAAATAATACAGGAGAAGAAAGGTGGCGATGTTAAGAGTCATAGGTCTATATGTTGTCTCTGCTGTTACTCTGCTGTCTGTTAAGATGGTATTGAGGAATCTCAATGTAGGGAGAGGACACTCCCCTTCTTGTCCATGTGAGAACTAGGGAGAATAATAATAATAATAATAATAATAATAATAAATTTATATCCCGCCCCTCTGCAGAGCAATCAGGGCGGCATACACATTAAAATACCATACAAAAATGCAGTACAATATAAAAACATCCCAACAATCCCGAGATCCACCCCCCTTAAAAAAATTATTAAACAAAGGTATACATTAAAACTTGTTTAAAATAGTCTCTTCGAGACAACAAAGGGCAATAAAAGACAGGTAACCAAATTTCAATTGCATTAGCAACAGAAAAAGTAACTTCCCTTGAGATTCAGCTGTCTCTGTCCTGTGTGAAGATAACTGTCCCTTTCTTAGGAAGAGAACATTGAATTTCTCAAGGAGTCTCTGTACTGTTACATCTGGAAAAGCTTTTAGGTGCTATATAGGTAAAACTTGCCAACCGTAATCCAATGAAAGAGTTTTGCCTTTGTTGGCAGTAGAAAACCTGCCAATGAGTTAAGTCCCAGTCATTTGGCTCACTCTTGTTTTATGGTTCTCCTGTTGCAGCTAAATAGGGCATCTTCAAATCCAGGAAACATATTCAGGGTAGCTGTGTTGTCATGCAGCAAAATACAATCAAATTGAAAATCTACAAAGTAGCCATACCTTTATTGGGCCAACTCCAAAACTAGGGGAGTTGAAATTTTATTGCCTGTCTTTTATTTCGCTTTGTTCCTAGTCCTCACATGGGCAAGAAGGGGAGTGGCCTCTGTCTGTACTGAGATCCCTTGAGACCATCTTAACCGACAACAGAGTAATAGCTGAGACAAAATGTAGACCTATGACATCATCATCTTTCTTCTCCTCTATGATTTTTAATGTATTTGCTTGATGAAGAAGCCAGTATATCTTCAAAAGTTTGCATGATGCATTTTTATGCTTTTAATCCCTTCTCTTCTCCTGTTTGGTTTTTGACATCTTTGCCTGGTTCAGTACACAGTTATAGGTACACTTTATTCCAAAGCCAGGACATGCAGTGCAATAAGCTGATCTGAGAACACCCTAGGAAGAGAACACAATTCATGAATTAAAAAGATAAGTAAATATACTGACAGAACAGAGTAGTCAACTGACAGAACAAGTAGTCAACTGATGCACAATATCAGTGATTCTACTCTATTGTTGTTGTTGTGTGCCTTCAAGTTATTTCTGAATTATTGCAATCTTAAGGTGACCCTACAACAGGGTTTTCTGAGGCTGAGAGTGTGTGACTTGCCCAAGGTCACCCAGTGGTTTTCCATGGCCAAGCAAGTAATCAAACCCAAGTATCTGGAGTTTAAGCCCAAATGTTCAAACCGCTACACCACACTCACTCTTTAATCCAGTGATGGCAAACCTTTTAGGGGCCGAGTGTTACCCAGGCTGTTACCCAGGCTGGGACTTCTGCCTCTGGGAACAGGACTTCCATGGCAGAACTTCTTCTCCTGCCTGCCCAGGCCTTCAGCTGCCCCTCTAGCGTGTGCCTCTTCCTCCTCCTCCCCTTCTGCCAAATCAGTCTGGGAGAGGCAGCTGAAGGCCTGGGAACAGCTGGGATGGAGAAGGAACAGGTACATGCCTCTTCTTCCTCCTCCCCCCCCTCCACATGCTGGAGAAAATGGCCTCGTGTGCCATCTCTGACACGCGTGGCATAGGTTCACCAACACAGCTCTAATCTATTACCCTAACAGAACTGACTTTCTTTGAGGGCTTTTCTAACCATCATACATTTACTTCATCTTTCTTCTAGCTTTCAGCCTTATGGCATGACCAAAGAAAGCTGAGAGGCAAAGAGAGAGAAATTGCTTTCTTTTTGCTTCTCTGCATGCTGTCATAGCACTTTTGTTCTCCTTCCGGAGGGACACAGTTGTAAAAGCTTGCCTTTTGCCAAATGGATTTTCCCAATACAACGAAAGGCACATTTTTATGACTGTTTCCCTCAGGAAGAGAATGGAAGTGCTTTGATGGCATGCAAAGAGACAAAGAGAAAGCCAGTTCTCTCTCTCTACCTCCTGGTTTACTTTTCTCATGCAATAAGGCTCTTAATCCCTCTTTTTCTAACTGTACTCAAACACCAAATGTCTTCTGTTCACTTCTGACTGGCTCAGCTGACTTTCCCTGTTACTTATTAACTCTAGTTCCATCCACATTTCTATCACACTCCTCTGCTGACATTCTTCCATTCATACCCTTTACAGAGAGATGTTGTTATTAATCATCATCATCATCAATATCGCCACCACCACAACTGGTTTAAATCTATTCAAAACTATCCATTAGCACACAAACATACTAGAATCACTTACAGCATATTCTAACAATATCTACTCAGAAGCAAGCAACAGTGTCATCAATGGGATCTGCTCCCAGATAATTCTGTACAGGATTTTAGGGCCTTTGCAGACTGCTAGAAATAGTGCAAATTGAGTCTACTTTAAGGATTAGGGTTAGGGTTAGGGAATCATGGGAACTGTATTTTATTGTGGCACCAGAGCTCTCTGACAGAGAAGGCTCAGTGTCTCCGAAAAATGACAACAACAATTCCTATGATTCCCTAGCACTAACCCTAACCCTTAAAGTGGACTAAATTTGCACTATTTCTGGCAGTCTGCAAAGGCCCTTAGTTTTAGGGGTGAGGCAGACAGCCAGAGGCAACTCCAGTCACAATCAGACTGGGACCATGATGACCGCAGTGACTGCGCAGCCCACTCTCAAAGCGGGCTGCCATATGTGGTTCCAAGCCTTGTTGCCTAGGAGCCAGATAAAATGACTCCTTTTTGTGGTGGCTTCAGGCCCCCTTAGGTGGTCTTGGAGCAGCTTCCAGCCACTTTGGGTTTGTGTGTCATGTAAATGGCATTTCCCCAAGTGGCCAGAAGCCACTTCTTTTTGGCCCGTGTGTTTTGGGCCATAGTACTATGTTATTAAGTACAAGCACTACTAAAGTTTCCCATGAGCCATGAAAAGGTATCCTTGTTTGACATTCAATAGATTCAACTGATTTTTTCCAAAGGGAAGAAAACCTTCTTTATAAAATTTTATATAACAAATACTTACTCTTCTCATCCCTGCAGTGTTATTTATTATTCATTTATTATTGTACTATGATTCATGTTTGTTTATTTCAGTTAATAACCTGAAATATGGTCTAGATGGGCCATCAGTGCAGCTTAGATAATTAATAATTAAAACATATGAAGCCAATAATACATCTTTACATCTTATAATGACACAAAGGACTGATTTTGAAGAGAAAATGGACTGACCATGAAGTTAAAATGTTTTCTAGTTTTTTAAATAATATTTACATATTTAATATGTTTACATAATTAATATTTTATAAAAGTATAAAGTAGAAATGCCTACTTACTATAAGCCAATGTTTTATTCCTTTGTCATTACCAACACGTCCATGAGAACATGTGCTAGATAAGATATACAATCTTCTGCAGCAGAGATTATGTTTCACAGACTAACTTATATCCTTTCAGGAAATCATGGAAATTCTTGACTTGGGAGAATGAAAAAGGAGCGAGAAAGGGAGGGAGAGATAGACTGGAGAGTGGAGCGAAGTGATTTGTACTTGGAAAGCATTTTGATATATTACTATTAATGAGAAGAACTGAAAATTCTGAAGAACTGTTATTTTTTTTAAAAAAATGGCAATGACATCTTGCAATAGTAGATATATTATTCTTTGTTTTCTTTTTCATTAAAAATTACTAACAAACCCTTCTATAAGACAATCTATTAACATGTATCTCAACCAACAACACAGCTTTTTTTTTTAAATTGATTGAAAACCAAAAATGTCATGCTGAACAAGATTTGAACTGTAGCATGCAGGAAAGAGAGATTTAACTTAATGTGGCCCCATTAAAATCCTCCTCCTTCAAGTTTTCTTGGGGTCAATGGAAGCTCTTTCCTGTAGTACATAGCAGTTTTTTGTAGGTAATATTTGGTGGGACCATGCTGCAGGGGGGAAAGTTAATGATCAGCATTGTTACTGGGGGACAGCAGTTAATGTTAGATGTATTCAGGAATATACCATCACTTTTGTTTCATTTCTGAGACCTTTACCCTGGAACCATGTGCTCAGCATTCTCAGTGAACCCTAGAACAGAAGTTTGTTTATATGAGTTTCTGCCCCTGGCTAGATTTGTCTATTCAGCAGTCTACATCTTCTGACATTTACAATTATTCACAATGCAATGAATCAAGGAACTTACAAATGATCTGAGTCTTACCAATGAAACAGATTTTGTCCATACAATACACATGGCACAAGTTTTCTGAACTTTTTCATATATGCGTGTTGAATGTGTTTTACCGTATTGAACACACATAAATGAAAAAGTTCAGAAAATGTGTACCATGTGTATGTTTTACCATATTGAATGCACAAATGGAATCCCCAAACTTATATGTTGTACATTTCATACCATATTCTACTTTTCACACTAATAACTCATTTGAATAACATAAACCTTTAGGTATTTATTTAGGCTGCTTAAAGAAAATTGGTCTTAGCTCCCCAAATATCTGAGAGCCTGTAAAGAGTATGAAAATAGTTGTAATCTTATTGATTTTGCTTATTAACAAATTAAACAATATACCGTATTTTCCGGTGACCCGCATATAAGACGACCCCCCCATTTTCCCAGTCAAAATATAGAGTTTTAGCACCTCTATCCTCATCATCCTTATATCCGGCGTATAAGACGACCCCCCCACTTTAGCCACAGATTTTGCAGGTAAAAAAGTAGTCTTATACGCAGGAAAATAAGGTATGTAAAATAAAGCAAATGGAAGATGATTAGAAGAATGCAATTTTCAAACAGCTAACAAAGCTGAACATCTCTTAATACCTTTGAATTATTCATCTCTTAAAAGCCAAGATACTATTCATTAAATATTGAAGAATAAGTTACAATAAGGCACCTGCACCAAATGGAGAGGATATATTAAAGGTCAGACTACCATATGGACAATGCCATTAATGTATTTTATTCTAAAAAATTAAATAGATAAACCCCTTCCTTCTCCTCCTTTTTAGACTGGTAAACAGTTATTTCTCTATGCATTGTGCCTGATGTCATGGCATTAATGATTATAATTTTTAGTTTCCAGGAATCACACTCACTGGTGTACAATCTATAATTCATAACACTGCATCTAAAGCTAAATCAGTCTGGGAAATTTGGTATAGTCTTTCTAGACGTGTCTGTTCATGCATGTGTGAAAACCAATGGCCAGAGTTAATATTTCAATTAAGGAGACATTGTTGAACACAGGCACACACACACACACACACACACACTGAAAAAGTAGAGTGTCACTGATGTGTTTCCATTTACTTAATAGGCAGTGGAATCCAATAATTTAAGGTTTGGAGAAACCTGTATTGAGGGGCTTTTGAATTGCCCTCTGAACGCACTGAGGCAACTTCATGCTATCTCAGCCCCACATTGGGAACCCTCCTATCTACATTTTGGGCAGGGGAGGGAGAATTTGTGAATCACTAATTTTTATGCCCACCAGTCTTAGGACAGAAAGAGAGAAAGTGATGAATCTTTGCCTTTCCTTCTCCCACTCCTCCCACTTTTTAAATAAAGAAACCCAACCAGATTGGTTCTAATGAAGGTGAAAGAAGAATGCCAGCCCTTTTGTTCTTGGAGGATGTCAGAGGAATAGATGAGCTTTGGATTCAGTGCATATCAATCTTCGTCTGACCTGTCCTTTGCATACACCACTGGAACTTCCATTTGCCATCTACACTGCTAGATCACTCACAGCAAACCTTTCTGCTGCCTGTATGGAGAGACATCCCAGGAAGATACACTATTCTACCTTGGAATGCCTTCCCAGAGACTACAGGATTGTGTTCTTAAAATGTTACATTGCTACACAGTAAAATATGCACACATGATCAAATGTTCTCCTGAAATCAGCACACAATGTTTTCATTCAGAGCAAATATGCCTCTTCTATGCAATGAATATAGTCATTTGGGTAATGAAGTAAATCTGAAATAATATTCTTTTTTGCAACAGTCCACCAAACATCCTCCTGACCCTTGTTTCCAAAGTACAGACACAACATGAGACATTCTTCTGCTCTTTTCCAGGGTGAAACAGCAGGTTTCCTTCCTGGCATAACTTCGGAAGTGGGTCTTGACAGCACTGGCCCTATGAAATCAAATCATCCCATTTTTAAAAAATGCAGGCAGAGATTTACAAGAACAGTTCTTATTAAAACATTTTATTGAACTGGATCAAATTTTGTCACATTATAAGTTTAGCAATAACTAAAGATATTGGATTGTTTATTACTATTTAGGTCACTATCATATATGGTTGGAGAAAGTAGAATGCTTTATTCTATACAGTTTGAAGGTAAACAACATTGCTTTTTAAAAATAAATTAAATAAAACTGTACATTTATGAAAAACTACCAGTCTTCCTCTGTAAGAAATCTGTACAGTGGTAATTGAAAGGCAAAACCTGAAGACGATATCAACCAGCTGGCATGGCTCACTCTGGGAGTTGTAGTTCAAAACAGTAATGTTTTCAAGTTCTGCCCAAAAGCCCTCTTTAGAATGGGAAATGCCTTGCTGCTTCTTGCCTTGACAGGGAATGGCTCTTTTCTCTTCTAAAAGGGCTCTTTGGCTACCGTGTGATTGAATGTAAAATGAGTAGGGAACAGAATTGTATCTGCTTCTGTTCATCCCTGTGTGCTACTGCATGTAAGTGACTTCTTCAAGCCAACTGTGTGACAGACATTTCCACAAGATCCATGCATGTAGAATTCCTCTAGCAAGAGAATGCAAAGGGATCTTGCCACACCTTTGAGACTAACTGTGTGAAAGGAGCCCTGGTGGCACACTGGTTAAATGCCTGTACAGCAGCCACAGCTGCAGTTTAAATGTCTGTACTGTAGCCACAAGATTGTGAGTTTGATCCCAGGCTGAGCTCCAAGGTCCACTCAGCCTTGCATCCTTCTGTAGGTCATTAAAATGAGTACCCAGCTTGTTGGGGACAACTGGCTTACACATTGTAAACTGCTTAGGGAATGCTTAGTTCACTGGTAAACAGTATAGAAATGTACTTGCTATTGCTATTGCTATAAAGAAGTTGTAGCATGAGCTAAAACTAAAGTTCATGCTACAACTTCTTTCACACAGTTAGTCCCAAAAGTGCAGCAAGATCCCTTTGCATTATGATATTCTAGACTAATACAGCTACTTACTCTCTAATTTTTAGCAAGAGATGCCTTCATGTGGAGGATCCTGAATGTTCAGGTGATCAGACATAGGATAGGTCCTCTTTTTCCAGGACCTATCCTACATTTCAGCCTTCTATCCAGAAGGAATTCCAAAATGTCTTCCATTTTGATCATCACCAAGAAGCATAAATTTATGTTTATATGAGTGTTTTTACCTTTTATTTGGTAATGCTCTCCATTTTTATTGAATGTCCTACATTTTACAATGCCCTGTCCTCCTTTGTGAAGAAGGCATCTGGTCATCCTGTGCATGTTGCACTGCAAAAGTAGGACTGACACATATTAACATGCAATGTATGATCTCACTATTTTTGCTTCTTTAGCTGTTTATGAAAATGGAAAGCCCTCAGTATTACAAGGATCTGGATATTCACTTCAGGTGGGGCAGAAAAGCTACATGTGTCCATTTTGTAATTAATTATGAATTTCAGGTAATCTGAGAAGCTATGAGGAGGAGGCTGGACTAATTGAACTATGCCTATGATCCTTTGGAATTAGAAAGAAACTCACAAAAATTAACAGAAGTGAGAGACATATTTCCATTCTATATTTTTATGTTCCTGTTACTTGTTCTGCTATGTTTTGATTTCTCCTCAATTGTTGGATTGACTAGTATAATTTCTAAAATCAGAAAATCAGTGCAATTAGAAATTGGCACATGTACAGCTTTGTTTCAGCATCATATTTATTTATTTTTTAAAAATGTAAACTTCCCTTCATCCTCACAGATACTAGGATAGTGTACAAAGTGTTTGACCAAAATAATTATATTAATTTTTTTAAAAACACAACAACAGCAAAGCAATTACTGTATATACTCATGTATAAAAGGTAAAGGTACTCCCCGTTGACAAGGTTATCAAGTCATGTCCGACCATAGGGGGTGGTGCTCATCCCCGTTACTAAGCCGAGGAGCCAGCATTGTCAGAGACTACTCTGTGATCATGTGGCCAGCATGATTGCACAGAACACTGTTTACCTTCCCACCGAAGTGGTACCCATTTATTTACTTGCATTTGCATGCTTTTGAACTGCTAGGTTGGCAGAAGCTTGGACTAGTGATGGGAGCTTACCCCATCATGCGGTACCTGGTCTTTGAACTGCCAACCTGCCGATTTTGCAATCAATAGAGTCAGTGGACCTTATCACATGCGGGGCTCAAAGTGGCAAGAAAGCAATATAAGAATCAATCCAGAACTATACCGGTAGAAACCCCACAATACGGAAATGGCTATCAGACGCAACTAGCATCATCGCGCAATTAACGGAAGCACGATGAAGCGCTCCCTGGGAACCGTATCTGCCATTCACACACAAGTGAGAAGATCCCATACAGA